>OV839567.1:9907341-10447897 GCA_929447395.1 Epistrophe grossulariae | reverse complement strand
TGATGCCGGCATCATTTAAAAGTTTAAAAATCAAATTTCTTTCGAAACCCGATTTCTCCGCAACCAAGCTTCGTAAGTGGTTGCGGTTTTCAATTCCTAATTGACAATAAACAGGCCTTTCTATCGATGTACACCACTTTACAAAATTCGAGAAAAAAATTTTAAGTGAAAAATTGAAAAAAATTATGATGCCGGCATCATTTAAAAGTTTAAAAATCAGATTTCTTTCGAAACCCGATTTCTCCGCAACCAAGCCTCGTAAGTGGTTGCGGTTTTCAATTACTAATTGACAATAAACAGGCCTTTCCATCGATGTACACCACTTTACAAAATTCGAGAAAAAAATTTTTAGTGAAAAATCGAAAAATATTATGATGCCGGCATCATTTAAAAGTTTAAAAATCAGATTTCTTTCGAAACCCGATTTCTCCGCAACCAAGCCTCGTAAGTGGTTGCGGTTTTCAATTCCTAATTGGCAATAAACAGGCCTTTCCATCGATGTACACCACTTTACAAAATTCGAGAAAAAAATTTTTAGTGAAAAATTGAAAAAAATTATGATGCCGGCATCATTTAAAAGTTTAAAAATCAGATTTCTTTCGAAACCCGATTTCTCCGCAACCAAGCCTCGTAAGTGGTTGCGGTTTTCAATTCCTAATTGGCAATAAACAGGCCTTTCCATCGATGTACACCACTTTACAAAATTCGAGAAAAAAATTTTAAGTGAAAAATTGAAAAAAATTATGATGCCGGCATCATTTAAAAGTTTAAAAATCAGATTTCTTTCGAAACCCGATTTCTCCGCAACCAAGCCTCGTAAGTGGTTGCGGTTTTCAATTCCTAATTGGCAATAAACAGGCCTTTCCATCGATGTACACCACTTTACAAAATTCGAGAAAAAAATTTTTAGTGAAAAATTGAAAAAAATTATGATGCCGGCATCATTTAAAAGTTTAAAAATCAGATTTCTTTCGAAACCCGATTTCTCCGCAACCAAGCCTCGTAAGTGGTTGCGGTTTTCAATTCCTAATTGGCAATAAACAGGCATTTCCATCGATGTACAGCACTTTACAAAATTCGAGAAAAAAATTTTAAGTGAAAAATTGGAAAAAATTATGATGCCGGCATCATTTAAAAGTTTAAAAATCAAATTTCTTTCGAAACCCGATTTCTCCGCAACCAAGCTTCGTAAGTGGTTGCGGTTTTCAATTCCTAATTGACAATAAACAGGCCTTTCTATCGATGTACACCACTTTACAAAATTCGAGAAAAAAATTTTAAGTGAAAAATTGAAAAAAATTATGATGCCGGCATCATTTAAAAGTTTAAAAATCAGATTTCTTTCGAAACCCGATTTCTCCGCAACCAAGCCTCGTAAGTGGTTGCGGTTTTCAATTACTAATTGACAATAAACAAGCCTTTCTATCGATGTACACCACTTTACAAAATTCGAGAAAAAAATTTTTAGTGAAAAATCGAAAAATATTATGATGCCGGCATCATTTAAAAGTTTAAAAATCAGATTTCTTTCGAAACCCGATTTCTCCGCAACCAAACCTCGTAAGTGGTTGCCGTTTTCAATTCTAAAATGACAATAAACAGACCTTTCCATCGATGTACACCACTTTACAAAATTCGAGAAAAAAATTTTAAGTGAAAAATTGAAAAAAATTATGATGCCGGCATCATTTAAAAGTTTAAAAATCAGATTTCTTTCGAAACCCGATTTCTCCGCAACCAAGCCTCGTAAGTGGTTGCGGTTTTCAATTCCTAATTGGCAATAAACAGGCCTTTCCATCGATGTACACCACTTTACAAAATTCGAGAAAAAAATTTTTAGTGAAAAATTGAAAAAAATTATGATGCCGGCATCATTTAAAAGTTTAAAAATCAGATTTCTTTCGAAACCCGATTTCTCCGCAACCAAGCCTCGTAAGTGGTTGCGGTTTTCAATTCCTAATTGGCAATAAACAGGCCTTTCCATCGATGTACACCACTTTACAAAATTCGAGAAAAAAATTTTTAGTGAAAAATCGAAAAAAATTATGATGCCGGCATCATTTAAAAGTTTAAAAATCAGATTTCTTTCGAAACCCGATTTCTCCGCAACCAAGCCTCGTAAGTGGTTGCGGTTTTCAATTCCTAATTGGCAATAAACAGACCTTTCCATCGATGTACACCACTTTACAAAATTCGAGAAAAAAATTTTAAGTGAAAAATTGAAAAAAATTATGATGCCGGCATCATTTAAAAGTTTAAAAATCAGATTTCTTTCGAAACCCGATTTCTCCGCAACCAAGCCTCGTAAGTGGTTGCGGTTTTCAATTCCTAATTGACAATAAACAGGCCTTTCCATCGATGTACACCACTTTACAAAATTCGAGAAAAAAATTTTTAGTGAAAAATCGAAAAAAATTATGATGCCGGCATCATTTAAAAGTTTAAAAATCAGATTTCTTTCGAAACCCAATTTCTCCGCAACCAAGCCTCGTAAGTGGTTGCGGTTTTCAATTCCTAATTGGCAATAAACAGGCCTTTCCATCGATGTACACCACTTTACAAAATTCGAGAAAAAAATTTTTAGTGAAAAATCGAAAAAAATTATGATGCCGGCATCATTTAAAAGTTTAAAAATCAGATTTCTTTCGAAACCCAATTTCTCCGCAACCAAGCCTCGTAAGTGGTTGCGATTTTCAATTCCTAATTGACAATAAACAGGCCTTTCCATCGATGTACACCACTTTACAAAATTCGAGAAAAAAATTTTTAGTGAAAAATTGAAAAAAATTATGATGCCGGCATCATTTAAAAGTTTAAAAATCAGATTTCTTTCGAAACCCGATTTCTCCGCAACCAAGCCTCGTAAGTGGTTGCGGTTTTCAATTCCTAATTGGCAATAAACAGGCCTTTCCATCGATGTACACCACTTTACAAGATTCGAGAAAAAAATTTTTAGTGAAAAATCGAAAAAAATTATGATCCGGCATCATTTAAAAGTTTAAAAATCAGATTTCTTTCGAAACCCGATTTCTCCGCAACCAAACCTCGTAAGTGGTTGCCGTTTTCAATTCTAAAATAACAATAAACAGACCTTTCCATCGATGTTACAAAATTCGAGAAAAAAATTTTTAGTGAAAAATCGAAAAAAATTATGATGCCGGCATCATTTAAAAGTTTAAAAATCAGATTTCTTTCGAAACCCGATTTCTCCGCAACCAAGCCTCGTAAGTGGTTGCGGTTTTCAATTCCTAATTGGCAATAAACAGGCATTTCCGTCGATGTACACCACTTTACAAAATTCGAGAAAAAAATTTTTAGTGAAAAATTGAAAAAAATTATGATGCCGGCATCATTTAAAAGTTTAAAAATCAGATTTCTTTCGAAACCCGATTTCTCCGCAACCAAGCCTCGTAAGTGGTTGCGGTTTTCAATTCCTAATTGGCAATAAACAGGCCTTTCCATCGATGTACACCACTTTACAAGATTCGAGAAAAAAATTTTTAGTGAAAAATCGAAAAAAATTATGATCCGGCATCATTTAAAAGTTTAAAAATCAGATTTCTTTCGAAACCCGATTTCTCCGCAACCAAACCTCGTAAGTGGTTGCCGTTTTCAATTCTAAAATAACAATAAACAGACCTTTCCATCGATGTTACAAAATTCGAGAAAAAAATTTTTAGTGAAAAATCGAAAAAAATTATGATGCCGGCATCATTTAAAAGTTTAAAAATCAGATTTCTTTCGAAACCCGATTTCTCCGCAACCAAGCCTCGTAAGTGGTTGCGGTTTTCAATTCCTAATTGGCAATAAACAGGCATTTCCGTCGATGTACACCACTTTACAAAATTCGAGAAAAAAATTTTTAGTGAAAAATTGAAAAAAATTATGATGCCGGCATCATTTAAAAGTTTAAAAATCAGATTTCTTTCGAAACCCGATTTCTCCGCAACCAAGCCTCGTAAGTGGTTGCGGTTTTCAATTCCTAATTGACAATAAACAGGCCTTTCCATCGATTTACACCACTTTACAAAATTCGAGAAAAAAATTTTTAGTGAAAAATTGAAAAAAATTATGATGCCGGCATCATTTAAAAGTTTAAAAATCAGATTTCTTTCGAAACCCGATTTCTCCGCAACCAAGCCTCGTAAGTGGTTGCGGTTTTCAATTCCTAATTGGCAATAAACAGGCCTTTCCATCGATGTACACCACTTTACAAAATTCGAGAAAAAAATTTTTAGTGAAAAATCGAAAAAAATTATGATGCCGGCATCATTTAAAAGTTTAAAAATCAGATTTCTTTCAAAACCCGATTTCTCCGCAACCAAGCCTCGTAAGTGGTTGCGGTTTTCAATTCCTAATTGGCAATAAACAGGCCTTTCCATCGATGTACACCACTTTACAAAATTCGAGAAAAAAATTTTTAGTGAAAAATCGAAAAAAATTATGATCCGGCATCATTTAAAAGTTTAAAAATCAGATTTCTTTCGAAACCCGATTTCTCCGCAACCAAGCCTCGTTAGTGGTTGCGGTTTTCAATTCCTAATTGACAATAAACAGGCCTTTCCATCGATGTACACCACTTTACAAAATTCGAGAAAAAAAATTTTAGTGAAAAATTGAAAAAAATTATGATGCCGGCATCATTTAAAAGTTTAAAAATCAGATTTCTTTCGAAACCCGAATTCTCTGCAATCAAGCCTCGTTAGTGGTTGCGGTTTTCAATTCCTAATTGACAATAAACAGGCCTTTCCATCGATGTACAGCACTTTACAAAATTCGAGAAAAAAAATTTTAGTGAAAAATTGAAAAAAATTATGATGCCGGCATCATTTAAAAGTTTAAAAATCAGATTTCTTTCGAAACCCAAATTCTCTGCAATCAAGCCTCGTTAGTGGTTGCGGTTTTCAATTCCTAATTGACAATAAACAGGCCTTTACATCGATGTACAGCACTTTACAAAATTCGAGAAAAAAATTTTTAGTGAAAAATTGAAAAAAATTATGATGCCGGCATCATTTAAAAGTTTAAAAATCAGATTTCTTTCGAAACCCGAATTCTCTGCAACCAAGCCTCGTTAGTGGTTGCGGTTTTCAATTCCTAATTGACAATAAACAGACCTTTCCATCGATGTACACCACTTTACAAAATTCGAGAAAAAATTTTTAGTGAAAAATTGAAAAAATTATGATGCCGGCATCATTTAAAAGTTTAAAAATCAGATTTCTTTCGAAACCCGATTTCTCCGCAACCAAACCTCGTAAGTGGTTGCCGTTTTCAATTCTAAAATGACAATAAACAGACCTTTCCATCGATGTACACCACTTTACAAAATTCGAGAAAAAATTTTTAGTGAAAAATTGAAAAAATTATGATGCCGGCATCATTTAAAAGTTTAAAAATCAGATTTCTTTCGAAACCCGATTTCTCCGCAACCAAACCTCGTAAGTGGTTGCCGTTTTCAATTCTAAAATGACAATAAACAGACCTTTCCATCGATGTTACAAAATTCGAGAAAAAAATTTTAAGTGAAAAATTGAAAAAAATTATGATGCCGGCATCATTTAAAAGTTTAAAAATCAGATTTCTTTCAAAACCCGATTTCTCCGCAACCAAGCCTCGTAAGTGGTTGCGGTTTTCAATTCCTAATTGGCAATAAACAGGCCTTTCCATCGATGTACACCATTTTACAAAATTCGAGAAAAAAATTTTTAGTGAAAAATTGAAAAAAATTATGATGCCGGCATCATTTAAAAGTTTAAAAATCAGATTTCTTTCGAAACCCGATTTCTCCGCAACCAAGCCTCGTAAGTGGTTGCGGTTTTCAATTCCTAATTGGCAATAAACAGGCCTTTCCATCGATGTACACCACTTTACAAAATTCGAGAAAAAAATTTTTAGTGAAAAATCGAAAAAAATTATGATGCCGGCATCATTTAAAAGTTTAAAAATCAGATTTCTTTCGAAACCCGATTTCTCCGCAACCAAGCTTCGTAAGTGGTTGCGGTTTTCTATTCCTAATTGACAATAAACAGGCCTTTCCATCGATGTACACCACTTTACAAAATTCGAGAAAAAAATTTTTAGTGAAAAATTGAAAAAAATTATGATGCCGGCATCATTTAAAAGTTTAAAAATCAGATTTCTTTCGAAACCCGATTTCTCCGCAACCAAGCCTCGTAAGTGGTTGCGGTTTTCAATTCCTAATTGGCAATAAACAGGCCTTTCCATCGATGTACACCACTTTACAAAATTCGAGAAAAAAATTTTTAGTGAAAAATCGAAAAAAATTATGATGCCGGCATCATTTAAAAGTTTAAAAATCAGATTTCTTTCGAAACCCGATTTCTCCGCAACCAAGCCTCGTAAGTGGTTGCGGTTTTCAATTCCTAATTGGCAATAAACAGACCTTTCCATCGATGTACACCACTTTACAAAATTCGAGAAAAAAATTTTAAGTGAAAAATTGAAAAAAATTATGAGCCGGCATCATTTAAAAGTTTAAAAATCAGATTTCTTTCGAAACCCGATTTCTCCGCAACCAAGCCTCGTAAGTGGTTGCGGTTTTCAATTCCTAATTGACAATAAACAGGCCTTTCCATCGATGTACACCACTTTACAAAATTCGAGAAAAAAATTTTTAGTGAAAAATCGAAAAAAATTATGATGCCGGCATCATTTAAAAGTTTAAAAATCAGATTTCTTTCGAAACCCAATTTCTCCGCAACCAAGCCTCGTAAGTGGTTGCGGTTTTCAATTCCTAATTGGCAATAAACAGGCCTTTCCATCGATGTACACCACTTTACAAAATTCGAGAAAAAAATTTTTAGTGAAAAATCGAAAAAAATTATGATGCCGGCATCATTTAAAAGTTTAAAAATCAGATTTCTTTCGAAACCCAATTTCTCCGCAACCAAGCCTCGTAAGTGGTTGCGGTTTTCAATTCCTAATTGACAATAAACAGGCCTTTCCATCGATGTACACCACTTTACAAAATTCGAGAAAAAAATTTTTAGTGAAAAATTGAAAAAAATTATGATGCCGGCATCATTTAAAAGTTTAAAAATCAGATTTCTTTCGAAACCCGATTTCTCCGCAACCAAGCGTCGTAAGTGGTTGCGGTTTTCAATTCCTAATTGGCAATAAACAGGCCTTTCCATCGATGTACACCACTTTACAAGATTCGAGAAAAAAATTTTTAGTGAAAAATCGAAAAAAATTATGATGCCGGCATCATTTAAAAGTTTAAAAATCAGATTTCTTTCGAAACCCGATTTCTCCGCAACCAAACCTCGTAAGTGGTTGCCGTTTTCAATTCTAAAATGACAATAAACAGACCTTTCCATCGATGTTACAAAATTCGAGAAAAAAATTTTAAGTGAAAAATTGAAAAAAATTATGATGCCGGCATCATTTAAAAGTTTAAAAATCAGATTTCTTTCAAAACCCGATTTCTCCGCAACCAAGCCTCGTAAGTGGTTGCGGTTTTCAATTCCTAATTGGCAATAAACAGGCCTTTCCATCGATGTACACCACTTTACAAAATTCGAGAAAAAAATTTTTAGTGAAAAATTGAAAAAAATTATGATGCCGGCATCATTTAAAAGTTTAAAAATCAGATTTCTTTCGAAACCCGATTTCTCCGCAACCAAGCCTCGTAAGTGGTTGCGGTTTTCAATTCCTAATTGGCAATAAACAGGCCTTTCCATCGATGTACACCACTTTACAAAATTCGAGAAAAAAATTTTTAGTGAAAAATCGAAAAAAATTATGATGCCGGCATCATTTAAAAGTTTAAAAATCAGATTTCTTTCGAAACCCGATTTCTCCGCAACCAAGCCTCGTAAGTGGTTGCGGTTTTCAATTCCTAATTGGCAATAAACAGGCATTTCCGTCGATGTACACCACTTTACAAAATTCGAGAAAAAAATTTTTAGTGAAAAATTGAAAAAAATTATGATGCCGGCATCATTTAAAAGTTTAAAAATCAGATTTCTTTCGAAACCCGATTTCTCCGCAACCAAGCCTCGTAAGTGGTTGCGGTTTTCAATTCCTAATTGACAATAAACAGGCCTTTCCATCGATTTACACCACTTTACAAAATTCGAGAAAAAAATTTTTAGTGAAAAATTGAAAAAAATTATGATGCCGGCATCATTTAAAAGTTTAAAAATCAGATTTCTTTCGAAACCCGATTTCTCCGCAACCAAGCCTCGTAAGTGGTTGCGGTTTTCAATTCCTAATTGGCAATAAACAGGCCTTTCCATCGATGTACACCACTTTACAAAATTCGAGAAAAAAATTTTTAGTGAAAAATCGAAAAAAATTATGATCATTTAAAAGTTTAAAAATCAGATTTCTTTCGAAACCCGATTTCTCCGCAACCAAGCCTCGTAAGTGGTTGCGGTTTTCAATTCCTAATTGACAATAAACAGGCCTTTCCATCGATGTACACCACTTTACAAAATTCGAGAAAAAAATTTTTAGTGAAAAATTGAAAAAAATTATGATGCCGGCATCATTTAAAAGTTTAAAAATCAGATTTCTTTCGAAACCCGATTTCTCCGCAACCAAGCGTCGTAAGTGGTTGCGGTTTTCAATTCCTAATTGGCAATAAACAGGCCTTTCCATCGATGTACACCACTTTACAAAATTCGAGAAAAAAATTTTTAGTGAAAAATCGAAAAAAATTATGATGCCGGCATCATTTAAAAGTTTAAAAATCAGATTTCTTTCGAAACCCGATTTCTCCGCAACCAAGCCTCGTAAGTGGTTGCGGTTTTCAATTCCTAATTGGCAATAAACAGGCCTTTCCATCGATGTACACCACTTTACAAAATTCAAGAAAAAAATTTTTAGTGAAAAATCGAAAAAAATTATGATGCCGGCATCATTTAAAAGTTTAAAAATCAGATTTCTTTCGAAACCCGATTTCTCCGCAACCAAGCCTCGTAAGTGGTTGCGGTTTTCAATTCCTAATTGGCAATAAACAGGCCTTTCCATCGATGTACACCACTTTACAAGATTCGAGAAAAAAATTTTTAGTGAAAAATTGAAAAAAATTATGATGCCGGCAT
Source organism: Epistrophe grossulariae (assembly GCA_929447395.1). Taxonomy (NCBI): domain Eukaryota; kingdom Metazoa; phylum Arthropoda; class Insecta; order Diptera; family Syrphidae; genus Epistrophe; species Epistrophe grossulariae. Next base: position 10,438,823 of record OV839567.1, on the reverse strand, counting down.
CATTTAAAAGTTTAAAAATCAGATTTCTTTCGAAACCCGATTTCTCCGCAACCAAGCCTCGTAAGTGGTTGCGGTTTTCAATTCCTAATTGGCAATAAACAGGCCTTTCCATCGATGTACACCACTTTACAAAATTCGAGAAAAAAATTTTTAGTGAAAAATCGAAAAAAATTATGATGCTCATTTAAAAGTTTAAAAATCAGATTTCTTTCGAAACCCAATTTCTCCGCAACCAAGCCTCGTAAGTGGTTGCGGTTTTCAATTCCTAATTGGCAATAAACAGGCCTTTCCATCGATGTACACCACTTTACAAAATTCGAGAAAAAAATTTTTAGTGAAAAATCGAAAAAAATTATGAAGCCGGCATCATTTAAAAGTTTAAAAATCAGATTTCTTTCGAAACCCGATTTCTCTGCAACCAAGCCTCGTAAGTGGTTGCGGTTTTCAATTCCTAATTGGCAATAAACAGGCCTTTCCATCGATGTACACCACTTTACAAAATTCGAGAAAAAAATTTTTAGTGAAAAATCGAAAAAAATTATGATGCCGGCATCATTTAAAAGTTTAAAAATCAGATTTCTTTCGAAACCCGATTTCTCCGCAACCAAGCCTCGTAAGTGGTTGCGGTTTTCAATTCCTAATTGGCAATAAACGGGCCTTTCCATCGATGTACACCACTTTACAAAATTCGAGAAAAAAATTTTTAGTGAAAAATCGAAAAAAATTATGATGCCGGCATCATTTAAAAGTTTAAAAATCAGATTTCTTTCGAAACCCGATTTCTCCGCAACCAAGCCTCGTAAGTGGTTGCGGTTTTCAATTCCTAATTGGCAATAAACAGGCCTTTCCATCGATGTACACCACTTTACAAAATTCGAGAAAAAAAATTTTTGTGAAAAATCGAAAAAAATTATGATGCCGGCATCATTTAAAAGTTTAAAAATCAGATTTCTTTCGAAACCCGATTTCTCCGCAACCAAGCCTCGTAAGTGGTTGCGGTTTTCAATTCCTAATTGGCAATAAACAGGCCTTTCCATCGATGTACACCACTTTACAAAATTCGAGAAAAAAATTTTTAGTGAAAAATCGAAAAAAATTATGATGCCGGCATCATTTAAAAGTTTAAAAATCAGATTTCTTTCGAAACCCGATTTCTCCGCAACCAAGCCTCGTAAGTGGTTGCGGTTTTCAATTCCTAATTGGCAATAAACGGGCCTTTCCATCGATGTACACCACTTTACAAAATTCGAGAAAAAAATTTTTAGTGAAAAATCGAAAAAAATTATGATGCCGGCATCATTTAAAAGTTTAAAAATCAGATTTCTTTCGAAACCCGATTTCTCCGCAACCAAGCCTCGTAAGTGGTTGCGGTTTTCAATTCCTAATTGGCAATAAACAGGCCTTTCCATCGATGTACACCACTTTACAAAATTCGAGAAAAAAAATTTTTGTGAAAAATCGAAAAAAATTATGATGCCGGCATCATTTAAAAGTTTAAAAATCAGATTTCTTTCGAAACCCGATTTCTCCGCAACCAAGCCTCGTAAGTGGTTGCGGTTTTCAATTCCTAATTGGCAATAAACAGGCCTTTCCATCGATGTACAGCACCTTACAAAATTCGAGAAAAAAATTTTTAGTGAAAAATCGAAAAAAATTATGATGCCGGCATCATTTAAAAGTTTAAAAATCAGATTTCTTTCGAAACCCGATTTCTCCGCAACCAAGCCTCGTAAGTGGTTGCGGTTTTCAATTCCTAATTGACAGTAAACAGGCCTTTCCATCGATGTACACCACTTTACAAAATTCGAGAAAAAAATTTTTAGTGAAAAATTGAAAAAAATTATGATCATTTAAAAGTTTAAAAATCAGATTTCTTTCGAAACCCGATTTCTCCGCAACCAAGCCTCGTAAGTGGTTGCGGTTTTCAATTCCTAATTGGCAATAAACAGGCCTTTCCATCGATGTACACCACTTTACAAAATTCGAGAAAAAAATTTTTAGTGAAAAATCGAAAAAAATTATGATGCCGGCATCATTTAAAAGTTTAAAAATCAGATTTCTTTCGAAACCCGATTTCTCCGCAACCAAGCCTCGTAAGTGGTTGCGGTTTTCAATTCCTAATTGGCAATAAACAGGCCTTTCCATCGATGTACACCACTTTACAAAATTCGAGAAAAAAAATTTTTAGTGAAAAATCGAAAAAAATTATGATGCCGGCATCATTTAAAAGTTTAAAAATCAGATTTCTTTCGAAACCCGATTTCTCCGCAACCAAGCCTCGTAAGTGGTTGCGGTTTTCAATTCCTAATTGGCAATAAACAGGCCTTTCCATCGATGTACAGCACTTTACAAAATTCGAGAAAAAAATTTTTAGTGAAAAATCGAAAAAAATTATGATCCGGCATCATTTAAAAGTTTAAAAATCAGATTCCTTTCGAAACCCGATTTCTCCGCAACCAAACCTCGTAAGTGGTTGCCGTTTTCAATTCTAAAATGACAATAAACAGACCTTTCCATCGATGTACACCACTTTACAAAATTCGAGAAACAAATTTTTAGTGAAAAATTGAAAAAAATTATGATGCCGGCATCATTAAAAAGTTTAAAAATCAGATTTCTTTCGAAACCCGATTTCTCCGCAACCAAGCCTCGTAAGTGGTTGCGGTTTTCAATTCCTAATTGGCAATAAACAGGCCTTTCCATCGATGTACACCACTTTACAAAATTCGAGAAAAAAAATTTTTAGTGAAAAATCGAAAAAAATTATGATGCCGGCATCATTTAAAAGTTTAAAAATCAGATTTCTTTCGAAACCCGATTTCTCCGCAACCAAGCCTCGTAAGTGGTTGCGGTTTTCAATTCCTAATTGGCAATAAACAGGCCTTTCCATCGATGTACACCACTTTACAAAATTCGAGAAAAAAAATTTTTAGTGAAAAATCGAAAAAAATTATGATGCCGGCATCATTTAAAAGTTTAAAAATCAGATTTCTTTCGAAACCCGATTTCTCCGCAACCAAGCCTCGTAAGTGGTTGCGGTTTTCAATTCCTAATTGGCAATAAACAGGCCTTTCCATCGATGTACACCACTTTACAAAATTCGAGAAAAAAATTTTTAGTGAAAAATCGAAAAAAATTATGATCCGGCATCATTTAAAAGTTTAAAAATCAGATTTCTTTCGAAACCCGATTTCTCCGCAACCAAACCTCGTAAGTGGTTGCCGTTTTCAATTCTAAAATGACAATAAACAGACCTTTCCATCGATGTACACCACTTTACAAAATTCGAGAAAAAAATTTTTAGTGAAAAATTGAAAAAAATTATGATGCCGGCATCATTTAAAAGTTTAAAAATCAGATTTCTTTCGAAACCCGATTTCTCCGCAACCAAGCCTCGTAAGTGGTTGTGGTTTTCAATTCCTAATTGACAGTAAACAGGCCTTTCCATCGATGTACACTACTTTACAAAATTCGAGAAAAAAATTTTTAGTGAAAAATTGAAAAAAATTATGATGCCGGCATCATTTAAAAGTTTAAAAATCAGATTTCTTTCGAAACTCGATTTCTCCTTAACCAAGCCTCGTAAGTGGTTGTGGTTTTCAATTCCTAATTGACAGTAAACAGGCCTTTCCATCGATGTACACTACTTTACAAAATTCGAGAAAAAAATTTTTAGTGAAAAATTGAAAAAAATTATGATGCCGGCATCATTTAAAAGTTTAAAAATCAGATTTCTTTCGAAACCCGATTTCTCCGCAACCAAGCCTCGTAAGTGGTTGCGGTTTTCAATTCCTAATTGGCAATAAACAGGCCTTTCCATCGATGTACACCACTTTACAAAATTCGAGAAAAAAATTTTTAGTGAAAAATCGAAAAAAATTATGATGCCGGCATCATTTAAAAGTTTAAAAATCAGATTTCTTTCGAAACCCGATTTCTCCGCAACCAAGCCTCGTAAGTGGTTGCGGTTTTCAATTCCTAATTGGCAATAAACAGGCCTTTCCATCGATGTACACCACTTTACAAAATTCGAGAAAAAAAATTTTTAGTGAAAAATCGAAAAAAATTATGATGCCGGCATCATTTAAAAGTTTAAAAATCAGATTTCTTTCGAAACCCGATTTCTCCGCAACCAAGCCTCGTAAGTGGTTGCGGTTTTCAATTCCTAATTGGCAATAAACAGGCCTTTCCATCGATGTACAGCACTTTACAAAATTCGAGAAAAAAATTTTTAGTGAAAAATCGAAAAAAATTATGATCCGGCATCATTTAAAAGTTTAAAAATCAGATTCCTTTCGAAACCCGATTTCTCCGCAACCAAACCTCGTAAGTGGTTGCCGTTTTCAATTCTAAAATGACAATAAACAGACCTTTCCATCGATGTACACCACTTTACAAAATTCGAGAAACAAATTTTTAGTGAAAAATTGAAAAAAATTATGATGCCGGCATCATTAAAAAGTTTAAAAATCAGATTTCTTTCGAAACCCGATTTCTCCGCAACCAAGCCTCGTAAGTGGTTGCGGTTTTCAATTCCTAATTGGCAATAAACAGGCCTTTCCATCGATGTACACCACTTTACAAAATTCGAGAAAAAAAATTTTTAGTGAAAAATCGAAAAAAATTATGATGCCGGCATCATTTAAAAGTTTAAAAATCAGATTTCTTTCGAAACCCGATTTCTCCGCAACCAAGCCTCGTAAGTGGTTGCGGTTTTCAATTCCTAATTGGCAATAAACAGGCCTTTCCATCGATGTACACCACTTTACAAAATTCGAGAAAAAAAATTTTTAGTGAAAAATCGAAAAAAATTATGATGCCGGCATCATTTAAAAGTTTAAAAATCAGATTTCTTTCGAAACCCGATTTCTCCGCAACCAAGCCTCGTAAGTGGTTGCGGTTTTCAATTCCTAATTGGCAATAAACAGGCCTTTCCATCGATGTACACCACTTTACAAAATTCGAGAAAAAAATTTTTAGTGAAAAATCGAAAAAAATTATGATCCGGCATCATTTAAAAGTTTAAAAATCAGATTTCTTTCGAAACCCGATTTCTCCGCAACCAAACCTCGTAAGTGGTTGCCGTTTTAAATTCTAAAATGACAATAAACAGACCTTTCCATCGATGTACACCACTTTACAAAATTCGAGAAAAAAATTTTTAGTGAAAAATTGAAAAAAATTATGATGCCGGCATCATTTAAAAGTTTAAAAATCAGATTTCTTTCGAAACCCGATTTCTCCGCAACCAAGCCTCGTAAGTGGTTGCGGTTTTCAATTCCTAATTGGCAATAAACAGGCCTTTCCATCGATGTACACCACTTTACAAAATTCGAGAAAAAAATTTTTAGTGAAAAATCGAAAAAAATTATGATCCGGCATCATTTAAAAGTTTAAAAATCAGATTTCTTTCGAAACCCGATTTCTCCGCAACCAAACCTCGTAAGTGGTTGCCGTTTTCAATTCTAAAATGACAATAAACAGACCTTTCCATCGATGTACACCACTTTACAAAATTCGAGAAAAAAATTTTTAGTGAAAAATTGAAAAAAATTATGATGCCGGCATCATTTAAAAGTTTAAAAATCAGATTTCTTTCGAAACCCGATTTCTCCGCAACCAAGCCTCGTAAGTGGTTGCGGTTTTCAATTCCTAATTGGCAATAAACAGGCCTTTCCATCGATGTACACCACTTTACAAAATTCGAGAAAAAAATTTTTAGTGAAAAATCGAAAAAAATTATGATCCGGCATCATTTAAAAGTTTAAAAATCAGATTTCTTTCGAAATCCGATTTCTCCGCAACCAAGCCTCGTAAGTGGTTGCGGTTTTCAATTCCTAATTGGCAATAAACAGGCCTTTCCATCGATGTACAGCACCTTACAAAATTCGAGAAAAAAATTTTTAGTGAAAAATCGAAAAAAAATTATGATGCCGGCATCATTTAAAAGTTTAAAAATCAGATTTCTTTCGAAACTCGATTTCTCCGTAACCAAGCCTCGTAAGTGGTTGTGGTTTTCAATTCCTAATTGACAGTAAACAGGCCTTTCCATCGATGTACACTACTTTACAAAATTCGAGAAAAAAATTTTTAGTGAAAAATTGAAAAAAATTATGATGCCGGCATCATTTAAAAGTTTAAAAATCAGATTTCTTTCGAAACCCGATTTCTCCGCAACCAAACCTCGTAAGTGGTTGCCGTTTTCAATTCTAAAATGACAATAAACAGGCCTTTCCATCGATGTACAGGACTTTACAAAATTCGAGAAAAAAAATTTTAGTGAAAAATTGAAAAAAATTATGATGCCGGCATCATTTAAAAGTTTAAAAATCAGATTTCTTTCGAAACACGATTTCTCCGCAACTAAGCCTCGTAAGTGGTTGCGGTTTTCAATTCCTAATTGACAATAAACAGGCCTATCCATCGATGTACACCACTTTACAAAATTCGAGAAAAAAATTTTTAGTGAAAAACTGAAAAAAATTATTATGCCGGCATCATTTAAAAGTTTAAAAATCAGATTTCTTTCGAAACTCGATTTCTCCTTAACCAAGCCTCGTAAGTGGTTGTGGTTTTCAATTCCTAATTGACAGTAAACAGGCCTTTCCATCGATGTACACTACTTTACAAAATTCGAGAAAAAAATTTTTAGTGAAAAATTGAAAAAAATTATGATGCCGGCATCATTTAAAAGTTTAAAAATCAGATTTCTTTCGAAACCCGATTTCTCCGCAACCAAGCCTCGTAAGTGGTTGCGGTTTTCAATTCCTAATTGGCAATAAACAGGCCTTTCCATCGATGTACACCACTTTACAAAATTCGAGAAAAAAATTTTTAGTGAAAAATCGAAAAAAATTATGATGCCGGCATCATTAGTTTAAAAATCAGATTTCTTTCGAAACCCGATTTCTCCGCAACCAAGCCTCGTAAGTGGTTGCGGTTTTCAATTCCTAATTGGCAATAAACAGGCCTTTCCATCGATGTACAGCACTTTACAAAATTCGAGAAAAAAAATTTTTAGTGAAAAATCGAAAAAAATTATGATGCCGGCATCATTTAAAAGTTTAAAAATCAGATTTCTTTCGAAACCCGATTTCTCCGCAACCAAGCCTCGTAAGTGGTTGCGGTTTTCAATTCCTAATTGGCAATAAACAGGCCTTTCCATCGATGTACACCACTTTACAAAATTGAGAAAAAAATTTTTAGTGACAAATTGAAAAAAATTATGATGCCGGCATCATTTAAAAGTTTAAAAATCAGATTTCTTTCGAAACCCGATTTCTCCGCAACCAAGCCTCGTAAGTGGTTGCGGTTTTCAATTCCTAATTGGCAATAAACAGGCCTTTCCATTGATGTACAGCACCTTACAAAATTCGAGAAAAAAATTTTTAGTGAAAAATCGAAAAAAATTATGATGCCGGCATCATTTAAAAGTTTAAAAATCAGATTTCTTTCGAAACCCGATTTCTCCGTAACCAAGCCTCGTAAGTGGTTGTGGTTTTCAATTCCTAATTGACAGTAAACAGGCCTTTCCATCGATGTACACTACTTTACAAAATTCGAGAAAAAAATTTTTAGTGAAAAATTGAAAAAAATTATGATGCCGGCATCATTTAAAAGTTTAAAAATCAGATTTCTTTCGAAACCCGATTTCTCCGCAACCAAACCTCGTAAGTGGTTGCCGTTTTCAATTCTAAAATGACAATAAACAGGCCTTTCCATCGATGTACAGGACTTTACAAAATTCGAGAAAAAAAATTTTAGTGAAAAATTGAAAAAAATTATGATGCCGGCATCATTTAAAAGTTTAAAAATCAGATTTCTTTCGAAACACGATTTCTCCGCAACTAAGCCTCGTAAGTGGTTGCGGTTTTCAATTCCTAATTGACAATAAACAGGCCTATCCATCGATGTACACCACTTTACAAAATTCGAGAAAAAAATTTTTAGTGAAAAACTGAAAAAAATTATTATGCCGGCATCATTTAAAAGTTTAAAAATCAGATTTCTTTCGAAACTCGATTTCTCCTTAACCAAGCCTCGTAAGTGGTTGTGGTTTTCAATTCCTAATTGACAGTAAACAGGCCTTTCCATCGATGTACACTACTTTACAAAATTCGAGAAAAAAATTTTTAGTGAAAAATTGAAAAAAATTATGATGCCGGCATCATTTAAAAGTTTAAAAATCAGATTTCTTTCGAAACCCGATTTCTCCGCAACCAAGCCTCGTAAGTGGTTGCGGTTTTCAATTCCTAATTGGCAATAAACAGGCCTTTCCATCGATGTACACCACTTTACAAAATTCGAGAAAAAAATTTTTAGTGAAAAATCGAAAAAAATTATGATGCCGGCATCATTTAAAAGTTTAAAAATCAGATTTCTTTCGAAACCCGATTTCTCCGCAACCAAGCCTCGTAAGTGGTTGCGGTTTTCAATTCCTAATTGGCAATAAACAGGCCTTTCCATCGATGTACACCACTTTACAAAATTGAGAAAAAAATTTTTAGTGAAAAATTGAAAAAAATTATGATGCCGGCATCATTTAAAAGTTTAAAAATCAGATTTCTTTCGAAACCCGATTTCTCCGCAACCAAGCCTCGTAAGTGGTTGCGGTTTTCAATTCCTAATTGGCAATAAACAGGCCTTTCCATCGATGTACAGCACCTTACAAAATTCGAGAAAAAAATTTTTAGTGAAAAATCGAAAAAAATTATGATGCCGGCATCATTTAAAAGTTTAAAAATCAGATTTCTTTCGAAACCCGTTTTCTCCGCAGCCAAGCCTCGTAAGTGGTTGCGGTTTTCAATTCCTAATTGACAGTAAACAGGCCTTTCCATCGATGTACACCACTTTACAAAATTCGAGAAAAAAATTTTTAGTGAAAAATTGAAAAAAATTATGATCATTTAAAAGTTTAAAAATCAGATTTCTTTCGAAACCCGATTTCTCCGCAACCAAGCCTCGTAAGTGGTTGCGGTTTTCAATTCCTAATTGACAGTAAACAGGCCTTTCCATCGATGTACAGCACCTTACAAAATTCGAGAAAAAAATTTTTAGTGAAAAATCGAAAAAAATTATGATGCCGGCATCATTTAAAAGTTTAAAAATCAGATTTCTTTCGAAACCCGATTTCTCCGCAACCAAGCCTCGTAAGTGGTTGCGGTTTTCAATTCCTAATTGACAGTAAACAGGCCTTTCCATCGATGTACACCACTTTACAAAATTCGAGAAAAAAATTTTTAGTGAAAAATCGAAAAAAATTATGATGCCAGCATCATTTAAAAGTTTAAAAATCAGATTTCTTTCGAAACCCGATTTCTCCGCAACCAAGCCTCGTAAGTGGTTGCGGTTTTCAATTCCTAATTGGCAATAAACAGGCATTTCCGTCGATGTACACCACTTTACAAAATTCGAGAAAAAAATTTTTAGTGAAAAATTGAAAAAAATTATGATGCCGGCATCATTTAAAAGCTTAAAAATCAGATTTCTTTCGAAACCCGATTTCTCCGCAACCAAGCCTCGTAAGTGGTTGCGGTTTTCAATTCCTAATTGGCAATAAACAGGCCTTTCCATCGATGTACACCACTTTACAAAATTCGAGAAAAAAAATTTTTAGTGAAAAAGCGAAAAAAATTATGATCCGGCATCATTTAAAAGTTTAAAAATCAGATTTCTTTCGAAACCCGATTTCTCCGCAACCAAACCTCGTAAGTGGTTGCCGTTTTCAATTCTAAAATGACAATAAACAGACCTTTCCATCGATGTACACCACTTTACAAAATTCGAGAAAAAAATTTTTAGTGAAAAATTGAAAAAAATTATGATGCCGGCATCATTTAAAAGTTTAAAAATCAGATTTCTTTCGAAACCCGATTTCTCCGAAACCAAACCTCGTAAGTGGTTGCCGTTTTCAATTCTAAAATGACAATAAACAGGCCTTTCCATCGATGTACAGGACTTTACAAAATTCGAGAAAAAAAATTTTAGTGAAAAATTGAAAAAAATTATGATGCCGGCATCATTTAAAAGTTTAAAAATCAGATTTCTTTCGAAACACGATTTCTCCGCAACTAAGCCTCGTAAGTGGTTGCGGTTTTCAATTCCTAATTGACAGTAAACAGGCCTTTCCATCGATGTACACCACTTTACAAAATTCGAGAAAACAAATTTTAGTGAAAAATTGAAAAAAATTATGATGCCGGCATCATTTAAAAGTTTAAAAATCAGATTTCTTTCGAAACCCGATTTCTCCGCAACCAAACCTCGTAAGTGGTTGCCGTTTTCAATTCTAAAATGACAATAAACAGACCTTTCCATCGATGTACACCACTTTACAAAATTCGAGAAAAAAATTTTTAGTGAAAAATTGAAAAAAATTATGATGCCGGCATCATTTAAAAGTTTAAAAATCAGATTTCTTTCGAAACCCGATTTCTCCGCAACCAAGCCTCGTAAGTGGTTGCGGTTTTCAATTCCTAATTGACAATAAACAGGCCTATCGATCGATGTACACCACTTTACAAAATTCGAGAAAAAAAATTTTAGTGAAAAATTGAAAAAAATTATGATGCCGGCATCATTTAAAAGTTTAAAAATCAGATTTCTTTCGAAACCCGATTTCTCCGCAACCAAACCTCGTAGGTGGTTGCCGTTTTCAATTCTAAAATGACAATAAACAGACCTTTCCATCGATGTACACCACTTTACAAAATTCGAGAAAAAAAATTTTGGTGAAAAATTGATAAAAATTATGATGCCGGCATCATTTAAAAGTTTAAAAATCAGATTTCTTTCGAAACCCGATTTCTCCGCAACCAAACCTCGTAAGTGGTTGCCGTTTTCAATTCCTAATTGGCAAAAAACAGGCCTTTCCATCGATGTACAGCACTTTACAAAATTCGAGAAAAAAATTTTAAGTGAAAAATTGAAAAAAATTATGATGCCGGCATCATTTAAAAGTTTAAAAATCAGATTTCTTCCGAAACCCGATTTCTCCGCAACCAAGCCTCGTAAGTGGTTGCGGTTTTCAATTCCTAATTGGCAAAAAACAGGCCTTTCCATCGATGTACAGCACTTTCGAGAAAAAAATTTTTAGTGAAAAATCGAAAAAAATTATGATCCGGCATCATTTAAAAGTTTAAAAATCAGATTTCTTTCGAAACCCGATTTCTCCGCAACCAAACCTCGTAAGTGGTTGCCGTTTTCAATTCTAAAATGACAATAAACAGGCCTTTCCATCGATGTACACCACTTTACAAAATTCGAGAAACAAATTTTTAGTGAAAAATTGAAAAAAATTATGATGCCGGCATCATTTAAAAGTTTAAAAATCAGATTTCTTTCAAACCCGATTTCTCCGCAACCAAACCTCGTAAGTGGTTGCCGTTTTCAATTCTAAAATGACAATAAACAGGCCTTTCCATCGATGTACAGGACTTTACAAAATTCGAGAAAAAAAATTTTAGTGAAAAATTGAAAAAAATTATGATGCCGGCATCATTTAAAAGTTTAAAAATCAGATTTCTTTCGAAACACGATTTCTCCGCAACTAAGCCTCGTAAGTGGTTGCGGTTTTCAATTCCTAATTGACAATAAACAGGCCTATCCATCGATGTACACCACTTTACAAAATTCGAGAAAAAAAATTTTGGTGAAAAATTGATAAAAATTATGATGCCGGCATCATTTAAAAGTTTAAAAATCAGATTTCTTTCGAAACCCGATTTCTCCGCAACCAAACCTCGTAAGTGGTTGCCGTTTTCAATTCTAAAATGACAATAAACAGACCTTTCCATCGATGTACACCACTTTACAAAATTCGAGAAAAAAATTTTTAGTGAAAAATTGAAAAAAATTATGATGCCGGCATCATTTAAAAGTTTAAAAATCAGATTTCTTTCGAAACCCGATTTCTCCGCAACCAAGCCTCGTAAGTGGTTGCGGTTTTCAATTCCTAATTGGCAATAAACAGGCCTTTCCATCGATGTACACCACTTTACAAAATTCGAGAAAAAAATTTTTAGTGAAAAATCGAAAAAAATTATGATCCGGCATCATTTAAAAGTTTAAAAATCAGATTTCTTTCGAAACCTGATTTCTCCGCAACCAAGCCTCGTAAGTGGTTGCGGTTTTCAATTTCTAATTGGCAATAAACAGGCCTTTCCATCGATGTACAGGACTTTACAAAATTCGAGAAAAAAAATTTTAGTGACAAATTGAAAAAAATTATGATGCCGGCATCATTTAAAAGTTTAAAAATCAGATTTCTTTCGAAACCCGATTTCTCCGCAACCAAGCCTCGTAAGTGGTTGCGGTTTTCAATTCCTAATTGACAATAAACAGGCCTATCGATCGATGTACACCACTTTACAAAATTCGAGAAAAAAAATTTTAGTGAAAAATTGAAAAAAATTATGATGCCGGCATCATTTAAAAGTTTAAAAATCAGATTTCTTTCGAAACCCGATTTCTCCGCAACCAAACCTCGTAGGTGGTTGCCGTTTTCAATTCTAAAATGACAATAAACAGACCTTTCCATCGATGTACACCACTTTACAAAATTCGAGAAAAAAAATTTTGGTGAAAAATTGATAAAAATTATGATGCCGGCATCATTTAAAAGTTTAAAAATCAGATTTCTTTCGAAACCCGATTTCTCCGCAACCAAACCTCGTAAGTGGTTGCCGTTTTCAATTCCTAATTGGCAAAAAACAGGCCTTTCCATCGATGTACAGCACTTTACAAAATTCGAGAAAAAAATTTTAAGTGAAAAATTGAAAAAAATTATGATGCCGGCATCATTTAAAAGTTTAAAAATCAGATTTCTTCCGAAACCCGATTTCTCCGCAACCAAGCCTCGTAAGTGGTTGCGGTTTTCAATTCCTAATTGGCAAAAAACAGGCCTTTCCATCGATGTACAGCACTTTCGAGAAAAAAATTTTTAGTGAAAAATCGAAAAAAATTATGATCCGGCATCATTTAAAAGTTTAAAAATCAGATTTCTTTCGAAACCCGATTTCTCCGCAACCAAACCTCGTAAGTGGTTGCCGTTTTCAATTCTAAAATGACAGTAAACAGGCCTTTCCATCGATGTACACCACTTTACAAAATTCGAGAAACAAATTTTTAGTGAAAAATTGAAAAAAATTATGATGCCGGCATCATTTAAAAGTTTAAAAATCAGATTTCTTTCGAAACCCGATTTCTCCGCAACCAAACCTCGTAAGTGGTTGCCGTTTTCAATTCTAAAATGACAATAAACAGGCCTTTCCATCGATGTACAGGACTTTACAAAATTCGAGAAAAAAAATTTTAGTGAAAAATTGAAAAAAATTATGATGCCGGCATCATTTAAAAGTTTAAAAATCAGATTTCTTTCGAAACACGATTTCTCCGCAACTAAGCCTCGTAAGTGGTTGCGGTTTTCAATTCCTAATTGACAATAAACAGGCCTATCCATCGATGTACACCACTTTACAAAATTCGAGAAAAAAAATTTTGGTGAAAAATTGATAAAAATTATGATGCCGGCATCATTTAAAAGTTTAAAAATCAGATTTCTTTCGAAACCCGATTTCTCCGCAACCAAACCTCGTAAGTGGTTGCCGTTTTCAATTCTAAAATGACAATAAACAGACCTTTCCATCGATGTACACCACTTTACAAAATTCGAGAAAAAAATTTTTAGTGAAAAATTGAAAAAAATTATGATGCCGGCATCATTTAAAAGTTTAAAAATCAGATTTCTTTCGAAACCCGATTTCTCCGCAACCAAGCCTCGTAAGTGGTTGCGGTTTTCAATTCCTAATTGGCAATAAACAGGCCTTTCCATCGATGTACACCACTTTACAAAATTCGAGAAAAAAATTTTTAGTGAAAAATCGAAAAAAATTATGATCCGGCATCATTTAAAAGTTTAAAAATCAGATTTCTTTCGAAACCCGATTTCTCCGCAACCAAGCCTCGTAAGTGGTTGCGGTTTTCAATTCCTAATTGACAATAAACAGGCCTTTCCATCGATGTACACCACTTTACAAAATTCGAGAAAAAAATTTTTAGTGAAAAATTGAAAAAAATTATGATGCCGGCATCATTTAAAAGTTTAAAAATCAGATTTCTTTCGAAGCCCGATTTCTCCGCAACCAAGCCTCGTAAGTGGTTGCGGTTTTCAATTCCTAATTGACAATAAACAGGCCTTTCCATCGATGTACACCACTTTACAAAATTCGAGAAAAAAATTTTTAGTGAAAAATTGAAAAAAATTATGATGCCGGCATCATTTAAAAGTTTAAAAATCAGATTTCTTTCGAAACCCGATTTCTCCGCAACCAAGCCTCGTAAGTGGTTGCGGTTTTCAATTCCTAATTGGCAATAAACAGGCCTTTCCATCGATGTACACCACTTTACAAAATTCGAGAAAAAAATTTTTAGTGAAAAATTGAAAAAAATTATGATGCCGGCATCATTTAAAAGTTTAAAAATCAGATTTCTTTCGAAACCCGATTTCTCCGCAACCAAGCCTCGTAAGTGGTTGCGGTTTTCAATTCCTAATTGACAATAAACAGGCCTTTCCATCGATGTACAGCACTTTACAAAATTCGAGAAAAAAATTTTTAGTGAAAAATTGAAAAAAATTATGATGCCGGCATCATTTAAAAGTTTAAAAATCAGATTTCTTTCGAAACCCGATTTCTCCGCAACCTAGCCTCGTAAGTGGTTGCGGTTTTCAATTCCTAATTGGCAATAAACAGACCTTTCAATCGATGTACACCACTTTACAAAATTCGAGAAAAAAATTTTTAGTGATAAATCGAAAAAAATTATGATGCCGGCATCATTTAAAAGTTTAAAAATCAGATTTCTTTCGAAACCCGATTTCTCCGCAACCAAACCTCGTAAGTTGTTGCTGTTTTCAATTCTAAAATGACAATAAACAGACCTTTCCATCGATGTACACCACTTTACAAAATTCGAGAAAAAAATTTTTAGTGAAAAATCGAAAAAAATTATGATCCGGCATCATTTAAAAGTTTAAAAATCAGATTTCTTTCGAAATCCGATTTCTCCGCAACCAAGCCTCGTAAGTGGTTGCGGTTTTCAATTCCTAATTGACAGTAAACAGGCCTTTCCATCGATGTACACCACTTTACAAAATTCGAGAAAAAAATTTTTAGTGAAAAATTGAAAAAAATTATGATGCCGGCATCATTTAAAAGTTTAAAAATCAGATTTCTTTCGAAACCTGATTTCTCCGCAACCAAGCCTCGTAAGTGGTTGCGGTTTTCAATTTCTAATTGGCAATAAACAGGCCTTTCCATCGATGTACAGGACTTTACAAAATTCGAGAAAAAAAATTTTAGTGAAAAATTGAAAAAAATTATGATGCCGGCATCATTTAAAAGTTTAAAAATCAGATTTCTTTCGAAACCCGATTTCTCCGCAACCAAACCTCGTAAGTGGTTGCCGTTTTCAATTCTAAAATGACAATAAACAGACCTTTCCATTGATGTACACCACTTTACAAAATTCGAGAAAAAAATTTTTAGTGAAAAACTGAAAAAAATTATGATGCCGGCATCATTTAAAAGTTTAAAAATCAGATTTCTTTCGAAACACGATTTCTCCGCAACTAAGCCTCGTAAGTGGTTGCGGTTTTCAATTCCTAATTGACAATAAACAGGCCTATCGATCGATGTACACCACTTTACAAAATTCGAGAAAAAAATTTTTAGTGAAAAATTGAAAAAAATTATGATGCCGGCATCATTTAAAAGTTTAAAAATCAGATTTCTTTCGAAACCCGATTTCTCCGCAACCAAACCTCGTAAGTGGTTGCCGTTTTAAATTCTAAAATGACAATAAACAGACCTTTCCATCGATGTACACCACTTTACAAAATTCGAGAAAAAAATGTTTGGTGAAAAATTGAAAAAAATTATGATGCCGGCATCATTTAAAAGTTTAAAAATCAGATTTCTTTCGAAACCCGATTTCTCCGCAACCAAGCCTCGTAAGTGGTTGCCGTTTTCAATTCCTAATTGGCAATAAACAGGCCTTTCCATCGATGTACAGGACTTTACAAAATTCGAGAAAAAAAATTTTAGTGAAAAATTGAAAAAAATTATGATGCCGGCATCATTTAAAAGTTTAAAAATCAGATTTCTTTCGAAACCCGATTTCTCCGCAACCTAGCCTCGTAAGTGGTTGCGGTTTTCAATTCCTAATTGGCAATAAACAGGCCTTTCCATCGATGTACAGGACTTTACAAAATTCGAGAAAAAAAATTTTAGTGAAAAATTGAAAAAAATTATGATGCCGGCATCATTTAAAAGTTTAAAAATCAGATTTCTTTCGAAACCCGATTTCTCCGCAACCAAACCTCGTAAGTGGTTGCCGTTTTCAATTCTAAAATGACAGTAAACAGGCCTTTCCATCGATGTACACCACTTTACAAAATTCGAGAAAAAAATTTTTAGTGAAAAATTGAAAAAAATTATGATGCCGGCATCATTTAAAAGTTTAAAAATCAGATTTCTTTCGAAACCCGATTTCTCCGCAACCAAGCCTCGTAAGTGGTTGCGGTTTTCAATTCCTAATTGGCAATAAACAGGCCTTTCCATCGATGTACACCACTTTACAAAATTCGAGAAAAAAATTTTTAGTGAAAAATCGAAAAAAATTATGATCCGGCATCATTTAAAAGTTTAAAAATCAGATTTCTTTCGAAACCTGATTTCTCCGCAACCAAGCCTCGTAAGTGGTTGCGGTTTTCAATTTCTAATTGGCAATAAACAGGCCTTTCCATCGATGTACAGGACTTTACAAAATTCGAGAAAAAAAATTTTAGTGACAAATTGAAAAAAATTATGATGCCGGCATCATTTAAAAGTTTAAAAATCAGATTTCTTTCGAAACCCGATTTCTCCGCAACCAAGCCTCGTAAGTGGTTGCGGTTTTCAATTCCTAATTGACAATAAACAGGCCTATCGATCGATGTACACCACTTTACAAAATTCGAGAAAAAAAATTTTAGTGAAAAATTGAAAAAAATTATGATGCCGGCATCATTTAAAAGTTTAAAAATCAGATTTCTTTCGAAACCCGATTTCTCCGCAACCAAACCTCGTAGGTGGTTGCCGTTTTCAATTCTAAAATGACAATAAACAGACCTTTCCATCGATGTACACCACTTTACAAAATTCGAGAAAAAAAATTTTGGTGAAAAATTGATAAAAATTATGATGCCGGCATCATTTAAAAGTTTAAAAATCAGATTTCTTTCGAAACCCGATTTCTCCGCAACCAAACCTCGTAAGTGGTTGCCGTTTTCAATTCCTAATTGGCAAAAAACAGGCCTTTCCATCGATGTACAGCACTTTACAAAATTCGAGAAAAAAATTTTAAGTGAAAAATTGAAAAAAATTATGATGCCGGCATCATTTAAAAGTTTAAAAATCAGATTTCTTCCGAAACCCGATTTCTCCGCAACCAAGCCTCGTAAGTGGTTGCGGTTTTCAATTCCTAATTGGCAAAAAACAGGCCTTTCCATCGATGTACAGCACTTTCGAGAAAAAAATTTTTAGTGAAAAATCGAAAAAAATTATGATCCGGCATCATTTAAAAGTTTAAAAATCAGATTTCTTTCGAAACCCGATTTCTCCGCAACCAAACCTCGTAAGTGGTTGCCGTTTTCAATTCTAAAATGACAGTAAACAGGCCTTTCCATCGATGTACACCACTTTACAAAATTCGAGAAACAAATTTTTAGTGAAAAATTGAAAAAAATTATGATGCCGGCATCATTTAAAAGTTTAAAAATCAGATTTCTTTCGAAACCCGATTTCTCCGCAACCAAACCTCGTAAGTGGTTGCCGTTTTCAATTCTAAAATGACAATAAACAGGCCTTTCCATCGATGTACAGGACTTTACAAAATTCGAGAAAAAAAATTTTAGTGAAAAATTGAAAAAAATTATGATGCCGGCATCATTTAAAAGTTTAAAAATCAGATTTCTTTCGAAACACGATTTCTCCGCAACTAAGCCTCGTAAGTGGTTGCGGTTTTCAATTCCTAATTGACAATAAACAGGCAAAAAAATTTTGGTGAAAAATTGATAAAAATTATGATGCCGGCATCATTTAAAAGTTTAAAAATCAGATTTCTTTCGAAACCCGATTTCTCCGCAACCAAACCTCGTAAGTGGTTGCCGTTTTCAATTCTAAAATGACAATAAACAGACCTTTCCATCGATGTACACCACTTTACAAAATTCGAGAAAAAAATTTTTAGTGAAAAATTGAAAAAAATTATGATGCCGGCATCATTTAAAAGTTTAAAAATCAGATTTCTTTCGAAACCCGATTTCTCCGCAACCAAGCCTCGTAAGTGGTTGCGGTTTTCAATTCCTAATTGGCAATAAACAGGCCTTTCCATCGATGTACACCACTTTACAAAATTCGAGAAAAAAATTTTTAGTGAAAAATCGAAAAAAATTATGATCCGGCATCATTTAAAAGTTTAAAAATCAGATTTCTTTCGAAACCTGATTTCTCCGCAACCAAGCCTCGTAAGTGGTTGCGGTTTTCAATTTCTAATTGGCAATAAACAGGCCTTTCCATCGATGTACAGGACTTTACAAAATTCGAGAAAAAAAATTTTAGTGAAAAATTGAAAAAAATTATGATGCCGGCATCATTTAAAAGTTTAAAAATCAGATTTCTTTCGAAACCCGATTTCTCCGCAACCAAGCCTCGTAAGTGGTTGCGGTTTTCAATTCCTAATTGACAATAAACAGGCCTTTCCATCGATGTACACCACTTTACAAAATTCGAGAAAAAAATTTTTAGTGAAAAATTGAAAAAAATTATGATGCCGGCATCATTTAAAAGTTTAAAAATCAGATTTCTTTCGAAACCCGATTTCTCCGCAACCAAGCCTCGTAAGTGGTTGCGGTTTTCAATTCCTAATTGACAATAAACAGGCCTTTCCATCGATGTACACCACTTTACAAAATTCGAGAAAAAAATTTTTAGTGAAAAATTGAAAAAAATTATGATGCCGGCATCATTTAAAAGTTTAAAAATCAGATTTCTTTCGAAACCCGATTTCTCCGCAACCAAGCCTCGTAAGTGGTTGCGGTTTTCAATTCCTAATTGGCAATAAACAGGCCTTTCCATCGATGTACACCACTTTACAAAATTCGAGAAAAAAATTTTTAGTGAAAAATTGAAAAAAATTATGATGCCGGCATCATTTAAAAGTTTAAAAATCAGATTTCTTTCGAAACCCGATTTCTCCGCAACCAAGCCTCGTAAGTGGTTGCGGTTTTCAATTCCTAATTGACAATAAACAGGCCTTTCCATCGATGTACAGCACTTTACAAAATTCGAGAAAAAAATTTTTAGTGAAAAATTGAAAAAAATTATGATGCCGGCATCATTTAAAAGTTTAAAAATCAGATTTCTTTCGAAACCCGATTTCTCCGCAACCTAGCCTCGTAAGTGGTTGCGGTTTTCAATTCCTAATTGGCAATAAACAGACCTTTCAATCGATGTACACCACTTTACAAAATTCGAGAAAAAAATTTTTAGTGATAAATCGAAAAAAATTATGATGCCGGCATCATTTAAAAGTTTAAAAATCAGATTTCTTTCGAAACCCGATTTCTCCGCAACCAAACCTCGTAAGTGGTTGCTGTTTTCAATTCTAAAATGACAATAAACAGACCTTTCCATCGATGTACACCACTTTACAAAATTCGAGAAAAAAATTTTTAGTGAAAAATCGAAAAAAATTATGATCCGGCATCATTTAAAAGTTTAAAAATCAGATTTCTTTCGAAATCCGATTTCTCCGCAACCAAGCCTCGTAAGTGGTTGCGGTTTTCAATTCCTAATTGACAGTAAACAGGCCTTTCCATCGATGTACACCACTTTACAAAATTCGAGAAAAAAATTTTTAGTGAAAAATTGAAAAAAATTATGATGCCGGCATCATTTAAAAGTTTAAAAATCAGATTTCTTTCGAAACCTGATTTCTCCGCAACCAAGCCTCGTAAGTGGTTGCGGTTTTCAATTTCTAATTGGCAATAAACAGGCCTTTCCATCGATGTACAGGACTTTACAAAATTCGAGAAAAAAAATTTTAGTGAAAAATTGAAAAAAATTATGATGCCGGCATCATTTAAAAGTTTAAAAATCAGATTTCTTTCGAAACCCGATTTCTCCGCAACCAAACCTCGTAAGTGGTTGCCGTTTTCAATTCTAAAATGACAATAAACAGACCTTTCCATTGATGTACACCACTTTACAAAATTCGAGAAAAAAATTTTTAGTGAAAAACTGAAAAAAATTATGATGCCGGCATCATTTAAAAGTTTAAAAATCAGATTTCTTTCGAAACACGATTTCTCCGCAACTAAGCCTCGTAAGTGGTTGCGGTTTTCAATTCCTAATTGACAATAAACAGGCCTATCGATCGATGTACACCACTTTACAAAATTCGAGAAAAAAATTTTTAGTGAAAAATTGAAAAAAATTATGATGCCGGCATCATTTAAAAGTTTAAAAATCAGATTTCTTTCGAAACCCGATTTCTCCGCAACCAAACCTCGTAAGTGGTTGCCGTTTTAAATTCTAAAATGACAATAAACAGACCTTTCCATCGATGTACACCACTTTACAAAATTCGAGAAAAAAATGTTTGGTGAAAAATTGAAAAAAATTATGATGCCGGCATCATTTAAAAGTTTAAAAATCAGATTTCTTTCGAAACCCGATTTCTCCGCAACCAAGCCTCGTAAGTGGTTGCCGTTTTCAATTCCTAATTGGCAATAAACAGGCCTTTCCATCGATGTACAGGACTTTACAAAATTCGAGAAAAAAAATTTTAGTGAAAAATTGAAAAAAATTATGATGCCGGCATCATTTAAAAGTTTAAAAATCAGATTTCTTTCGAAACCCGATTTCTCCGCAACCTAGCCTCGTAAGTGGTTGCGGTTTTCAATTCCTAATTGGCAATAAACAGGCCTTTCCATCGATGTACAGGACTTTACAAAATTCGAGAAAAAAAATTTTAGTGAAAAATTGAAAAAAATTATGATGCCGGCATCATTTAAAAGTTTAAAAATCAGATTTCTTTCGAAACCCGATTTCTCCGCAACCAAACCTCGTAAGTGGTTGCCGTTTTCAATTCTAAAATGACAGTAAACAGGCCTTTCCATCGATGTACACCACTTTACAAAATTCGAGAAAAAAATTTTTAGTGAAAAATTGAAAAAAATTATGATGCCGGCATCATTTAAAAGTTTAAAAATCAGATTTCTTTCGAAACACGATTTCTCCGCAACTAAGCCTCGTAAGTGGTTGCGGTTTTCAATTCCTAATTGACAACAAACAGGCCTATCCATCGATGTACACCACTTTACAAAATTCGAGAAAAAAAATTTTGGTGAAAAATTGATAAAAATTATGATGCCGGCATCATTTAAAAGTTTAAAAATCAGATTTCTTTCGAAACCCGATTTCTCCGCAACCAAACCTCGTAAGTGGTTGCCGTTTTCAATTCTAAAATGACAGTAAACAGGCCTTTCCATCGATGTACACCACTTTACAAAATTCGAGAAAAAAATTTTTAGTGAAAAATTGAAAAAAATTATGATGCCGGCATCATTTAAAAGTTTAAAAATCAGATTTCTTTCGAAACACGATTTCTCCGCAACTAAGCCTCGTAAGTGGTTGCGGTTTTCAATTCCTAATTGACAACAAACAGGCCTATCCATCGATGTACACCACTTTACAAAATTCGAGAAAAAAAATTTTGGTGAAAAATTGATAAAAATTATGATGCCGGCATCATTTAAAAGTTTAAAAATCAGATTTCTTTCGAAACCCGATTTCTCCGCAACCAAGCCTCGTAAGTGGTTGCGGTTTTCAATTCCTAATTGGCAATAAACAGGCCTTTCCATCGATGTACAGCACTTTACAAAATTCGAGAAAAAAAATTTTAGTGAAAAATTGAAAAAAATTATGATGCCAGCATCATTTAAAAGTTTAAAAATCAGATTTCTTTCGAAACCCGATTTCTCCGCAACCAAACCTCGTAAGTGGTTGCCGTTTTCAATTCTAAAATGACAGTAAACAGGCCTTTCCATCGATGTACACCACTTTACAAAATTCGAGAAAAAAATTTTTAGTGAAAAATTGAAAAAAATTATGATGCCGGCATCATTTAAAAGTTTAAAAATCAGATTTCTTTCGAAACACGATTTCTCCGCAACTAAGCCTCGTAAGTGGTTGCGGTTTTCAATTCCTAATTGACAACAAACAGGCCTATCCATCGATGTACACCACTTTACAAAATTCGAGAAAAAAAATTTTGGTGAAAAATTGATAAAAATTATGATGCCGGCATCATTTAAAAGTTTAAAAATCAGATTTCTTTCGAAACCCGATTTCTCCGCAACCAAACCTCGTAAGTGGTTGCCGTTTTCAATTCTAAAATGACAATAAACAGACCTTTCCATCGATGTACAGCACTTTACAAAATTCGAGAAAAAAAATTTTAGTGAAAAATTGAAAAAAATTATGATGCCGGCATCATTTAAAAGTTTAAAAATCAGATTTCTTTCGAAACACGATTTCTCCGCAACTAAGCCTCGTAAGTGGTTGCGGTTTTCAATTCCTAATTGACAATAAACAGGCCTATCGATCGATGTACACCACTTTACAAAATTCGAGAAAAAAATTTTTAGTGAAAAATTGAAAAAAATTATGATGCCGGCATCATTTAAAAGTTTAAAAATCAGATTTCTTTCGAAACCCGATTTCTCCGCAACCAAGCCTCGTAAGTGGTTGCGGTTTTCAATTCCTAATTGGCAATAAACAGGCCTTTCCACCGATGTAAAGCACTTTACAAAATTCGAGAAAAAAATTTTAAGTGAAAAATTGAAAAAAATTATGATGCCGGCATCATTTAAAAGTTTAAAAATCACATTTCTTTCGAAACCCGATTTCTCCGCAACCAAGCCTCGTAAGTGGTTGCGGTTTTCAATTCCTAATTGGCAATAAACAGGCCTTTCCATCGATGTACAGCACTTTACAAAATTCGAGAAAAAAATTTTTAGTGAAAAATTGAAAAAAATTATGATGCCGGCATCATTTAAAAGTTTAAAAATCACATTTCTTTCGAAACCCGATTTCTCCGCAACCAAGCCTCGTAAGTGGTTGCGGTTTTCAATTCCTAATTGGCAATAAACAGACCTTTCAATCGATGTACACCACTTTACAAAATTCGAGAAAAAAATTTTTAGTGAAAAATCGAAAAAAATTATGATGCCGGCATCATTTAAAAGTTTAAAAATCACATTTCTTTCGAAACCCGATTTCTCCGCAACCAAGCCTCGTAAGTGGTTGCGGTTTTCAATTCCTAATTGGCAATAAACAGACCTTTCAATCGATGTACACCACTTTACAAAATTCGAGAAAAAAAATTTTGGTGAAAAATTGATAAAAATTATGATGCCGGCATCATTTAAAAGTTTAAAAATCAGATTTCTTTCGAAACCCGATTTCTCCGCAACCAAGCCTCGTAAGTGGTTGCGGTTTTCAATTCCTAATTGGCAATAAACAGGCCTTTCCATCGATGTACAGCACTTTACAAAATTCGAGAAAAAAAATTTTAGTGAAAAATTGAAAAAAATTATGATGCCAGCATCATTTAAAAGTTTAAAAATCAGATTTCTTTCGAAACCCGATTTCTCCGCAACCAAACCTCGTAAGTGGTTGCCGTTTTCAATTCTAAAATGACAGTAAACAGGCCTTTCCATCGATGTACACCACTTTACAAAATTCGAGAAAAAAATTTTTAGTGAAAAATTGAAAAAAATTATGATGCCGGCATCATTTAAAAGTTTAAAAATCAGATTTCTTTCGAAACACGATTTCTCCGCAACTAAGCCTCGTAAGTGGTTGCGGTTTTCAATTCCTAATTGACAACAAACAGGCCTATCCATCGATGTACACCACTTTACAAAATTCGAGAAAAAAAATTTTGGTGAAAAATTGATAAAAATTATGATGCCGGCATCATTTAAAAGTTTAAAAATCAGATTTCTTTCGAAACCCGATTTCTCCGCAACCAAACCTCGTAAGTGGTTGCCGTTTTCAATTCTAAAATGACAATAAACAGACCTTTCCATCGATGTACAGCACTTTACAAAATTCGAGAAAAAAAATTTTAGTGAAAAATTGAAAAAAATTATGATGCCGGCATCATTTAAAAGTTTAAAAATCAGATTTCTTTCGAAACACGATTTCTCCGCAACTAAGCCTCGTAAGTGGTTGCGGTTTTCAATTCCTAATTGACAATAAACAGGCCTATCGATCGATGTACACCACTTTACAAAATTCGAGAAAAAAATTTTTAGTGAAAAATTGAAAAAAATTATGATGCCGGCATCATTTAAAAGTTTAAAAATCAGATTTCTTTCGAAACCCGATTTCTCCGCAACCAAGCCTCGTAAGTGGTTGCGGTTTTCAATTCCTAATTGGCAATAAACAGGCCTTTCCATCGATGTACAGCACTTTACAAAATTCGAGAAAAAAATTTTTAGTGAAAAATTGAAAAAAATTATGATGCCGGCATCATTTAAAAGTTTAAAAATCACATTTCTTTCGAAACCCGATTTCTCCGCAACCAAGCCTCGTAAGTGGTTGCGGTTTTCAATTCCTAATTGGCAATAAACAGACCTTTCAATCGATGTACACCACTTTACAAAATTCGAGAAAAAAATTTTTAGTGAAAAATCGAAAAAAATTATGATGCCGGCATCATTTAAAAGTTTAAAAATCAGATTCCTTTCGAAACCCGATTTCTCCGCAACCAAACCTCGTAAGTGGTTGCCGTTTTCAATTCTAAAATGACAATAAACAGACCTTTCCATCGATGTACACCACTTTACAAAATTCGAGAAACAAATTTTTAGTGAAAAATTGAAAAAAATTATGATGCCGGCATCATTTAAAAGTTTAAAAATCAGATTTCTTTCGAAACCCGATTTCTCCGCAACCAAGCCTCGTAAGTGGTTGCGGTTTTCAATTCCTAATTGGCAATAAACAGGCCTTTCCATCGATGTACACCACTTTACAAAATTCGAGAAAAAAATTTTTAGTGAAAAATCGAAAAAAATTATGATGCCGGCATCATTTAAAAGTTTAAAAATCAGATTTCTTTCGAAACCCGATTTCTCCGCAACCTAGCCTCGTAAGTGGTTGCGGTTTTCAATTCCTAATTGGCAATAAACAGGCCTTTCCATCGATGTACACCACTTTACAAAATTCGAGAAAAAAATTTTTAGTGAAAAATTGAAAAAAATTATGATCCGGCATCATTTAAAAGTTTAAAAATCAGATTTCTTTCGAAACCCGATTTCTCCGCAACCAAACCTCGTAAGTGGTTGCCGTTTTCAATTCTAAAATGACAATAAACAGACCTTTCCATCGATGTACAGCACTTTACAAAATTCGAGAAAAAAAATTTTAGTGAAAAATTGAAAAAAATTATGATGCCGGCATCATTTAAAAGTTTAAAAATCAGATTTCTTTCGAAACCCGATTTCTCCGCAACCAAGCCTCGTAAGTGGTTGCGGTTTTCAATTCCTAGTTGACAGTAAACAGGCCTTTCCATCGATGTACACCACTTTACAAAATTCGAGAAAAAAATTTTTAGTGAAAAATTGAAAAAAATTATGATGCTGGCATCATTTAAAAGTTTAAAAATCAGATTTCTTTCGAAACCCGATTTCTCCGCAACCAAGCCTCGTAAGTGGTTGCGGTTTTCAATTCCTAATTGGCAATAAACAGGCCTTTCCTTCGATGTACAGCACTTTACAAAATTCGAGAAAAAAATTTTTAGTGAAAAATTGAAAAAAATTATGATGCCGGCATCATTTAAAAGTTTAAAAATCAGATTTCTTTCGAAACCCGATTTCTCCGCAACCAAGCCTCGTAAGTGGTTGCGGTTTTCAATTCCTAGTTGACAGTAAACAGGCCTTTCCATCGATGTACACCACTTTACAAAATTCGAGAAAAAAATTTTTAGTGAAAAATTGAAAAAAATTATGATGCTGGCATCATTTAAAAGTTTAAAAATCAGATTTCTTTCGAAACCCGATTTCTCCGCAACCTAGCCTCGTAAGTGGTTGCGGTTTTCAATTCCTAATTGGCAATAAACAGGCCTTTCCATCGATGTACACCACTTTACAAAATTCGAGAAAAAAAATTTTGGTGAAAAATTGATAAAAATTATGATGCCGGCATCATTTAAAAGTTTAAAAATCAGATTTCTTTCGAAACCCGATTTCTCCGCAACCAAGCCTCGTAAGTGGTTGCGGTTTTCAATTCCTAGTTGACAGTAAACAGGCCTTTCCATCGATGTACACCACTTTACAAAATTCGAGAAAAAAATTTTTAGTGAAAAATTGAAAAAAATTATGATGCCGGCATCATTTAAAAGTTTAAAAATCAGATTTCTTTCGAAACCCGATTTCTCCGCAACCAAACCTCGTAAGTGGTTGCCGTTTTAAATTCTAAAATGACAATAAACAGACCTTTCCATCGATGTACACCACTTTACAAAATTCGAGAAAAAAATGTTTGGTGAAAAATTGAAAAAAATTATGATGCCGGCATCATTTAAAAGTTTAAAAATCAGATTTCTTTCGAAACCCGATTTCTCCGCAACCAAGCCTCGTAAGTGGTTGCCGTTTTCAATTCCTAATTGGCAATAAACAGGCCTTTCCATCGATGTACAGGACTTTACAAAATTCGAGAAAAAAAATTTTAGTGAAAAATTGAAAAAAATTATGATGCCGGCATCATTTAAAAGTTTAAAAATCAGATTTCTTTCGAAACCCGATTTCTCCGCAACCTAGCCTCGTAAGTGGTTGCGGTTTTCAATTCCTAATTGGCAATAAACAGGCCTTTCCATCGATGTACAGGACTTTACAAAATTCGAGAAAAAAAATTTTAGTGAAAAATTGAAAAAAATTATGATGCCGGCATCATTTAAAAGTTTAAAAATCAGATTTCTTTCGAAACCCGATTTCTCCGCAACCAAACCTCGTAAGTGGTTGCCGTTTTCAATTCTAAAATGACAGTAAACAGGCCTTTCCATCGATGTACACCACTTTACAAAATTCGAGA
The DNA here is from genome assembly GCA_929447395.1 of Epistrophe grossulariae. Classification (NCBI taxonomy): domain Eukaryota; kingdom Metazoa; phylum Arthropoda; class Insecta; order Diptera; family Syrphidae; genus Epistrophe; species Epistrophe grossulariae. The sequence goes on along the minus strand of OV839567.1, from coordinate 10,411,623 downwards.
AAAAAATTTTTAGTGAAAAATTGAAAAAAATTATGATGCCGGCATCATTTAAAAGTTTAAAAATCAGATTTCTTTCGAAACACGATTTCTCCGCAACTAAGCCTCGTAAGTGGTTGCGGTTTTCAATTCCTAATTGACAACAAACAGGCCTATCCATCGATGTACACCACTTTACAAAATTCGAGAAAAAAAATTTTGGTGAAAAATTGATAAAAATTATGATGCCGGCATCATTTAAAAGTTTAAAAATCAGATTTCTTTCGAAACCCGATTTCTCCGCAACCAAACCTCGTAAGTGGTTGCCGTTTTCAATTCTAAAATGACAGTAAACAGGCCTTTCCATCGATGTACACCACTTTACAAAATTCGAGAAAAAAATTTTTAGTGAAAAATTGAAAAAAATTATGATGCCGGCATCATTTAAAAGTTTAAAAATCAGATTTCTTTCGAAACACGATTTCTCCGCAACTAAGCCTCGTAAGTGGTTGCGGTTTTCAATTCCTAATTGACAACAAACAGGCCTATCCATCGATGTACACCACTTTACAAAATTCGAGAAAAAAAATTTTGGTGAAAAATTGATAAAAATTATGATGCCGGCATCATTTAAAAGTTTAAAAATCAGATTTCTTTCGAAACCCGATTTCTCCGCAACCAAGCCTCGTAAGTGGTTGCGGTTTTCAATTCCTAATTGGCAATAAACAGGCCTTTCCATCGATGTACAGCACTTTACAAAATTCGAGAAAAAAAATTTTAGTGAAAAATTGAAAAAAATTATGATGCCAGCATCATTTAAAAGTTTAAAAATCAGATTTCTTTCGAAACCCGATTTCTCCGCAACCAAACCTCGTAAGTGGTTGCCGTTTTCAATTCTAAAATGACAGTAAACAGGCCTTTCCATCGATGTACACCACTTTACAAAATTCGAGAAAAAAATTTTTAGTGAAAAATTGAAAAAAATTATGATGCCGGCATCATTTAAAAGTTTAAAAATCAGATTTCTTTCGAAACACGATTTCTCCGCAACTAAGCCTCGTAAGTGGTTGCGGTTTTCAATTCCTAATTGACAACAAACAGGCCTATCCATCGATGTACACCACTTTACAAAATTCGAGAAAAAAAATTTTGGTGAAAAATTGATAAAAATTATGATGCCGGCATCATTTAAAAGTTTAAAAATCAGATTTCTTTCGAAACCCGATTTCTCCGCAACCAAACCTCGTAAGTGGTTGCCGTTTTCAATTCTAAAATGACAATAAACAGACCTTTCCATCGATGTACAGCACTTTACAAAATTCGAGAAAAAAAATTTTAGTGAAAAATTGAAAAAAATTATGATGCCGGCATCATTTAAAAGTTTAAAAATCAGATTTCTTTCGAAACACGATTTCTCCGCAACTAAGCCTCGTAAGTGGTTGCGGTTTTCAATTCCTAATTGACAATAAACAGGCCTATCGATCGATGTACACCACTTTACAAAATTCGAGAAAAAAATTTTTAGTGAAAAATTGAAAAAAATTATGATGCCGGCATCATTTAAAAGTTTAAAAATCAGATTTCTTTCGAAACCCGATTTCTCCGCAACCAAGCCTCGTAAGTGGTTGCGGTTTTCAATTCCTAATTGGCAATAAACAGGCCTTTCCATCGATGTACAGCACTTTACAAAATTCGAGAAAAAAATTTTAAGTGAAAAATTGAAAAAAATTATGATGCCGGCATCATTTAAAAGTTTAAAAATCACATTTCTTTCGAAACCCGATTTCTCCGCAACCAAGCCTCGTAAGTGGTTGCGGTTTTCAATTCCTAATTGGCAATAAACAGGCCTTTCCATCGATGTACAGCACTTTACAAAATTCGAGAAAAAAATTTTTAGTGAAAAATTGATAAAAATAATGATGCCGGCATCATTTAAAAGTTTAAAAATCACATTTCTTTCGAAACCCGATTTCTCCGCAACCAAGCCTCGTAAGTGGTTGCGGTTTTCAATTCCTAATTGGCAATAAACAGACCTTTCAATCGATGTACACCACTTTACAAAATTCGAGAAAAAAATTTTTAGTGAAAAATCGAAAAAAATTATGATGCCGGCATCATTTAAAAGTTTAAAAATCACATTTCTTTCGAAACCCGATTTCTCCGCAACCAAGCCTCGTAAGTGGTTGCGGTTTTCAATTCCTAATTGGCAATAAACAGACCTTTCAATCGATGTACACCACTTTACAAAATTCGAGAAAAAAAATTTTGGTGAAAAATTGATAAAAATTATGATGCCGGCATCATTTAAAAGTTTAAAAATCAGATTTCTTTCGAAACCCGATTTCTCCGCAACCAAGCCTCGTAAGTGGTTGCGGTTTTCAATTCCTAATTGGCAATAAACAGGCCTTTCCATCGATGTACAGCACTTTACAAAATTCGAGAAAAAAAATTTTAGTGAAAAATTGAAAAAAATTATGATGCCAGCATCATTTAAAAGTTTAAAAATCAGATTTCTTTCGAAACCCGATTTCTCCGCAACCAAACCTCGTAAGTGGTTGCCGTTTTCAATTCTAAAATGACAGTAAACAGGCCTTTCCATCGATGTACACCACTTTACAAAATTCGAGAAAAAAATTTTTAGTGAAAAATTGAAAAAAATTATGATGCCGGCATCATTTAAAAGTTTAAAAATCAGATTTCTTTCGAAACACGATTTCTCCGCAACTAAGCCTCGTAAGTGGTTGCGGTTTTCAATTCCTAATTGACAACAAACAGGCTTATCCATCGATGTACACCACTTTACAAAATTCGAGAAAAAAAATTTTGGTGAAAAATTGATAAAAATTATGATGCCGGCATCATTTAAAAGTTTAAAAATCAGATTTCTTTCGAAACCCGATTTCTCCGCAACCAAACCTCGTAAGTGGTTGCCGTTTTCAATTCTAAAATGACAATAAACAGACCTTTCCATCGATGTACAGCACTTTACAAAATTCGAGAAAAAAAATTTTAGTGAAAAATTGAAAAAAATTATGATGCCGGCATCATTTAAAAGTTTAAAAATCAGATTTCTTTCGAAACACGATTTCTCCGCAACTAAGCCTCGTAAGTGGTTGCGGTTTTCAATTCCTAATTGACAATATACAGGCCTATCGATCGATGTACACCACTTTACAAAATTCGAGAAAAAAATTTTTAGTGAAAAATTGAAAAAAATTATGATGCCGGCATCATTTAAAAGTTTAAAAATCAGATTTCTTTCGAAACCCGATTTCTCCGCAACCAAGCCTCGTAAGTGGTTGCGGTTTTCAATTCCTAATTGGCAATAAACAGGCCTTTCCATCGATGTACAGCACTTTACAAAATTCGAGAAAAAAATTTTTAGTGAAAAATTGAAAAAAATTATGATGCCGGCATCATTTAAAAGTTTAAAAATCACATTTCTTTCGAAACCCGATTTCTCCGCAACCAAGCCTCGTAAGTGGTTGCGGTTTTCAATTCCTAATTGGCAATAAACAGACCTTTCAATCGATGTACACCACTTTACAAAATTCGAGAAAAAAATTTTTAGTGAAAAATCGAAAAAAATTATGATGCCGGCATCATTTAAAAGTTTAAAAATCAGATTCCTTTCGAAACCCGATTTCTCCGCAACCAAACCTCGTAAGTGGTTGCCGTTTTCAATTCTAAAATGACAATAAACAGACCTTTCCATCGATGTACACCACTTTACAAAATTCGAGAAACAAATTTTTAGTGAAAAATTGAAAAAAATTATGATGCCGGCATCATTTAAAAGTTTAAAAATCAGATTTCTTTCGAAACCCGATTTCTCCGCAACCAAGCCTCGTAAGTGGTTGCGGTTTTCAATTCCTAATTGGCAATAAACAGGCCTTTCCATCGATGTACACCACTTTACAAAATTCGAGAAAAAAATTTTTAGTGAAAAATCGAAAAAAATTATGATGCCGGCATCATTTAAAAGTTTAAAAATTAGATTTCTTTCGAAACCCGATTTCTCCGCAACCTAGCCTCGTAAGTGGTTGCGGTTTTCAATTCCTAATTGGCAATAAACAGGCCTTTCCATCGATGTACACCACTTTACAAAATTCGAGAAAAAAATTTTTAGTGAAAAATTGAAAAAAATTATGATCCGGCATCATTTAAAAGTTTAAAAATCAGATTTCTTTCGAAACCCGATTTCTCCGCAACCAAACCTCGTAAGTGGTTGCCGTTTTCAATTCTAAAATGACAATAAACAGACCTTTCCATCGATGTACAGCACTTTACAAAATTCGAGAAAAAAAATTTTAGTGAAAAATTGAAAAAAATTATGATGCCGGCATCATTTAAAAGTTTAAAAATCAGATTTCTTTCGAAACCCGATTTCTCCGCAACCAAGCCTCGTAAGTGGTTGCGGTTTTCAATTCCTAGTTGACAGTAAACAGGCCTTTCCATCGATGTACACCACTTTACAAAATTCGAGAAAAAAATTTTTAGTGAAAAATTGAAAAAAATTATGATGCTGGCATCATTTAAAAGTTTAAAAATCAGATTTCTTTCGAAACCCGATTTCTCCGCAACCAAGCCTCGTAAGTGGTTGCGGTTTTCAATTCCTAATTGGCAATAAACAGGCCTTTCCTTCGATGTACAGCACTTTACAAAATTCGAGAAAAAAATTTTTAGTGAAAAATTGAAAAAAATTATGATGCCGGCATCATTTAAAAGTTTAAAAATCAGATTTCTTTCGAAACCCGATTTCTCCGCAACCAAGCCTCGTAAGTGGTTGCGGTTTTCATTTCCTAGTTGACAGTAAACAGGCCTTTCCATCGATGTACACCACTTTACAAAATTCGAGAAAAAAATTTTTAGTGAAAAATTGAAAAAAATTATGATGCTGGCATCATTTAAAAGTTTAAAAATCAGATTTCTTTCGAAACCCGATTTCTCCGCAACCAAGCCTCGTAAGTGGTTGCGGTTTTCAATTCCTAATTGGCAATAAACAGGCCTTTCCTTCGATGTACAGCACTTTACAAAATTCGAGAAAAAAATTTTTAGTGAAAAATTGAAAAAAATTATGATGCTGGCATCATTTAAAAGTTTAAAAATCAGATTTCTTTCGAAACCCGATTTCTCCGCAACCAAGCCTCGTAAGTGGTTGCGGTTTTCAATTCCTAGTTGACAGTAAACAGGCCTTTCCATCGATGTACACCACTTTACAAAATTCGAGAAAAAAATTTTTAGTGAAAAATTGAAAAAAATTATGATGCTGGCATCATTTAAAAGTTTAAAAATCAGATTTCTTTCGAAACCCGATTTCTCCGCAACCAAGCCTCGTAAGTGGTTGCGGTTTTCAATTCCTAATTGGCAATAAACAGGCCTTTCCTTCGATGTACAGCACTTTACAAAATTCGAGAAAAAAATTTTTAATGAAAAATCGAAAAAAATTATGATGCCGGCATCATTTAAAAGTTTAAAAATCAGATTTCTTTCGAAACCCGATTTCTCCGCAACCAAACCTCGTAAGTGGTTGCCGTTTTCAATTCTAAAATGACAATAAACAGACCTTTCCATCGATATACACCACTTTACAAAATTCGAGAAACAAATTTTTAGTGAAAAATTGAAAAAAATTATGATGCCGGCATCATTTAAAAGTTTAAAAATCAGATTTCTTTCGAAACCCGATTTCTCCGCAACCAAGCCTCGTAAGTGGTTGCGGTTTTCAATTCCTAATTGGCAATAAACAGGCCTTTCCATCGATGTACACCACTTTACAAAATTCCAGAAAAAAATTTTTAGTGAAAAATCGAAAAAAATTATGATCCGGCATCATTTAAAAGTTTAAAAATCAGATTTCTTTCGAAACCCGATTTCTCCGCAACCAAACCTCGTAAGTGGTTGCCGTTTTCAATTCTAAAATGACAATAAACAGACCTTTCCATCGATGTACAGCACTTTACAAAATTCGAGAAAAAAAATTTTAGTGAAAAATTGAAAAAAATTATGATGCCGGCATCATTTAAAAGTTTAAAAATCAGATTTCTTTCGAAACACGATTTCTCCGCAACTAAGCCTCGTAAGTGGTTGCGGTTTTCAATTCCTAATTGACAATAAACAGGCCTATCGATCGATGTACACCACTTTACAAAATTCGAGAAAAAAATTTTTAGTGAAAAATTGAAAAAAATTATGATGCCGGCATCATTTAAAAGTTTAAAAATCAGATTTCTTTCGAAACCCGATTTCTCCGCAACCTAGCCTCGTAAGTGGTTGCGGTTTTCAATTCCTAATTGGCAATAAACAGGCCTTTCCATCGATGTACAGCACTTTACAAAATTCGAGAAAAAAAATTTTGGTGAAAAATTGATAAAAATTATGATGCCGGCATCATTTAAAAGTTTAAAAATCAGATTTCTTTCGAAACACGATTTCTCCGCAACTAAGCCTCGTAAGTGGTTGCGGTTTTCAATTCCTAATTGACAACAAACAGGCCTATCCATCGATGTACACCACTTTACAAAATTCGAGAAAAAAAATTTTGGTGAAAAATTGATAAAAATTATGATGCCGGCATCATTTAAAAGTTTAAAAATCAGATTTCTTTCGAAACCCGATTTCTCCGCAACCAATCCTCGTAAGTGGTTGCCGTTTTCAATTCTAAAATGACAATAAACAGACCTTTCCATCGATGTACAGCACTTTACAAAATTCGAGAAAAAAAATTTTAGTGAAAAATTGAAAAAAATTATGATGCCGGCATCATTTAAAAGTTTAAAAATCAGATTTCTTTCGAAACACGATTTCTCCGCAACTAAGCCTCGTAAGTGGTTGCGGTTTTCAATTCCTAATTGACAATAAACAGGCCTATCGATCGATGTACACCACTTTACAAAATTCGAGAAAAAAATTTTTAGTGAAAAATTGAAAAAAATTATGATGCCGGCATCATTTAAAAGTTTAAAAATCAGATTTCTTTCGAAACCCGATTTCTCCGCAACCAAGCCTCGTAAGTGGTTGCGGTTTTCAATTCCTAATTGGCAATAAACAGGCCTTTCCATCGATGTACAGCACTTTACAAAATTCGAGAAAAAAATTTTTAGTGAAAAATTGAAAAAAATTATGATGCCGGCATCATTTAAAAGTTTAAAAATCAGATTTCTTTCGAAACCCGATTTCTCCGCAACCTAGCCTCGTAAGTGGTTGCGGTTTTCAATTCCTAATTGGCAATAAACAGGCCTTTCCATCGATGTACAGCACTTTACAAAATTCGAGAAAAAAAATTTTAGTGAAAAATTGAAAAAAATTATGATGCCAGCATCATTTAAAAGTTTAAAAATCAGTTTTCTTTCGAAACCCGATTTCTCCGCAACCTAGCCTCGTAAGTGGTTGCGGTTTTCAATTCCTAATTGGCAATAAACAGACCTTTCAATCGATGTACACCACTTTACAAAATTCGAGAAAAAAATTTTTAGTGAAAAATCGAAAAAAATTATGATGCCGGCATCATTTAAAAGTTTAAAAATCAGATTTCTTTCGAAACCCGATTTCTCCGCAACCAAACCTCGTAAGTGGTTGCGGTTTTCAATTCCTAATTGGCAATAAACAGGCCTTTCCATCGATGTACAGCACTTTACAAAATTCGAGAAAAAAATTTTTAGTGAAAAATTGAAAAAAATTATGATGCCGGCATCATTTAAAAGTTTAAAAATCAGATTTCTTTCGAAACCCGATTTCTCCGCTACCAAACCTCGTAAGTGGTTGCGGTTTTCAATTCCTAATTGGCAATAAACAGGCCTTTCCATCGATGTACAGCACTTTACAAAATTCGAGAAAAAAATTTTTAGTGAAAAATTGAAAAAAATTATGATGCCGGCATCATTTAAAAGTTTAAAAATCAGATTCCTTTCGAAACCCGATTTCTCCGCAACCAAACCTCGTAAGTGGTTGCCGTTTTCAATTCTAAAATGACAATAAACAGACCTTTCCATCGATGTACACCACTTTACAAAATTCGAGAAACAAATTTTTAGTGAAAAATTGGAAAAAATTATGATGCCGGCATCATTTAAAAGTTTAAAAATCAAATTTCTTTCGAAACCCGATTTCTCCGCAACCAAGCCTCGTAAGTGGTTGCGGTTTTCAATTCCTAATTGACAATAAACAGGCCTTTCCATCGATGTACACCACTTTACAAAATTCGAGAAAAAAATTTTTAGTGAAAAATTGAAAAAAATTATGATGCCGGCATCATTTAAAAGTTTAAAAATCAGATTTCTTTCGAAACCCGATTTCTCCGCAACCAAACCTCGTAAGTGGTTGCCGTTTTCAATTCTAAAATGACAATAAACAGACCTTTCCATCGATGTACAACACTTTACAAAATTCGAGAAAAAAATTTTTAGTAAAAAATTGAAAAAAATTATGATGCCGGCATCATTTAAAAGTTTAAAAATCAGATTTCTTTCGAAACCCGATTTCTCCGCAACCAAACCTCGTAAGTGGTTGCGGTTTTCAATTCCTAATTGGCAATAAACAGGCCTTTCCATCGATGTACAGCACTTTACAAAATTCGAGAAAAAAATTTTTAGTGAAAAATTGAAAAAAATTATGATGCCGGCATCATTTAAAAGTTTAAAAATCAGATTTCTTTCGAAACCCGATTTCTCCGCTACCAAACCTCGTAAGTGGTTGCCGTTTTCAATTCTAAAATGACAATAAACAGACCTTTCCATCGATGTACACCACTTTACAAAATTCGAGAAAAAAATTTTAAGTGAAAAATTGAAAAAAATTATGATGCCGGCATCATTTAAAAGTTTAAAAATCAGATTTCTTTCGAAACCCGATTTCTCCGCAACCAAGCCTCGTAAGTGTTTGCGGTTTTCAATTCCTAAACAGGCCTTTCCATCGATGTACAGCACTTTACAAAATTCGAGAAAAAAATTTTTAGTGAAAAATTGGAAAAAATTATGATGCCGGCATCATTTAAAAGTTTAAAAATCAGATTTCTTTCGAAACCCGATTTCTCCGCAACCAAGCCTCGTAAGTGGTTGCGGTTTTCAATTCCTAATTGGCAATAAACAGGCCTTTCCATCGATGTACACCACTTTACAAAATTCGAGAAAAAATTTTTAGTGAAAAATTGAAAAAAACTATGATGCCGGCATCATTTAAAAGTTTAAAAATCAGATTTCTTTCGAAACCCGATTTCTCCGCAACCAAACCTCGTAAGTGGTTGCCGTTTTCAATTCTAAAATGACAATAAACAGAGCTTTCCATCGATGTACACCACTTTACAAAATTCGAGAAAAAAAATTTTAGTGAAAAATTGAAAAAAATTATGATGCCGGCATCATTTAAAAGTTTAAAAATCAGATTTCTTTCGAAACCCGATTTCTCCGCAACCAAGCCTCGTAAGTGGTTGCGGTTTTCAATTCCTAATTGGCAATAAACAGGCCTTTCCATCGATGTACAGCACTTTACAAAATTCGAGAAAAAAATTTTTAGTGAAAAATTGAAAAAAATTATGATGCCGGCATCATTTAAAAGTTTAAAAATCAGATTTCTTTGGAAACCCGATTTCTCCGCAACCAAACCTCGTAAGTGGTTGCCGTTTTCAATTCTAAAATGACAATAAACAGACCTTTCCATCGATGTACACCACTTTACAAAATTCGAGAAAAAAATTTTAAGTGAAAAATTGAAAAAAATTATGATGCCGGCATCATTTAAAAGTTTAAAAATCAGATTTCTTTCGAAACCCGATTTCTCCGCAACCAAGCCTCGTAAGTGGTTGCGGTTTTCAATTCCTAATTGGCAATAAACAGGCCTTTCCATCCATGTACACCACTTTACAAAATTCGAGAAAAAAATTTTTAGTAAAAAATTGAAAAAAATTATGATGCCGGCATCATTTAAAAGTTTAAAAATCAGATTTCTTTCGAAACCCGATTTCTCCGCAACCAAGCCTCGTAAGTGGTTGCGGTTTTCAATTCCTAATTGGCAATAAACAGGCCTTTCCATCGATGTACAGCACTTTAAAAAATTCGAGAAAAAAATTTTTAGTGAAAAATTGGAAAAAATTATGATGCCGGCATCATTTAAAAGTTTAAAAATCAAATTTCTTTCGAAACCCGATTTCTCCGCAACCAAGCCTCGTAAGTGGTTGCGGTTTTCAATTCCTAATTGACAATAAACAGGCCTTTCCATCGATGTACACCACTTTACAAAATTCGAGAAAAAAATTTTTAGTGAAAAATTGAAAAAAATTATGATGCCGGCATCATTTAAATGTTTAAAAATCAGATTTCTTTCGAAACCCGATTTCTCCGCAACCAAACCTCGTAAGTGGTTGCCGTTTTCAATTCCTAATTGGCAATAAACAGGCCTTTCCATCGATGTACAGCACTTTACAAAATTCGAGAAAAAAATTTTTAGTGAAAAATTGGAAAAAATTATGATGCCGGCATCATTTAAAAGTTTAAAAATCAAATTTCTTTCGAAACCCGATTTCTCCGCAACCAAGCCTCGTAAGTGGTTGCGGTTTTCAATTCCTAATTGGCAATAAACAGGCCTTTCCATCGATGTACAGCACTTTACAAAATTCGAGAAAAAAATTTTTAGTGAAAAATTGGAAAAAATTATGATGCCGGCATCATTTAAAAGTTTAAAAATCAAATTTCTTTCGAAACCCGATTTCTCCGCAACCAAGCCTCGTAAGTGGTTGCGGTTTTCAATTCCTAATTGACAATAAACAGGCCTTTCCATCGATGTACACCACTTTACAAAATTCGAGAAAAAAATTTTTAGTGAAAAATTGAAAAAAATTATGATGCCGGCATCATTTAAATGTTTAAAAATCAGATTTCTTTCGAAACCCGATTTCTCCGCAACCAAGCCTCGTAAGTGGTTGCGGTTTTCAATTCCTAATTGGCAATAAACAGGCCTTTCCATCCATGTACACCACTTTACAAAATTCGAGAAAAAAATTTTTAGTAAAAAATTGAAAAAAATTATGATGCCGGCATCATTTAAAAGTTTAAAAATCAGATTTCTTTCGAAACCCGATTTCTCCGCAACCAAGCCTCGTAAGTGGTTGCGGTTTTCAATTCCTAATTGGCAATAAACAGGCCTTTCCATCGATGTACAGCACTTTACAAAATTCGAGAAAAAAATTTTTAGTGAAAAATTGAAAAAAATTATGATGCCGGCATCATTTAAAAGTTTAAAAATCAGATTTCTTTCGAAACCCGATTTCTCCGCAACCAAACCTCGTAAGTGGTTGCCGTTTTCAATTCTAAAATGACAATAAACAGACCTTTCCATCGATGTACACCACTTTACAAAATTCGAGAAAAAAATTTTAAGTGAAAAATTGAAAAAAATTATGATGCCGGCATCATTTAAAAGTTTAAAAATCAGATTTCTTTCGAAACCCGATTTCTCCGCAACCAAACCTCGTAAGTGGTTGCCGTTTTCAATTCCTAATTGGCAATAAACAGGCCTTTCCATCGATGTACAGCACTTTACAAAATTCGAGAAAAAAATTTTTAGTGAAAAATTGAAAAAAATTATGATGCCGGCATCATTTAAAAGTTTAAAAATCAGATTTCTTTCGAAACCCGATTTCTCCGCAACCAAACCTCGTAAGTGGTTGCCGTTTTCAATTCTAAAATGACAATAAAAAGACCTTTCCATCGATGTACACGACTTTACAAAATTCGAGAAAAAAATTTTAAGTGAAAAATTGAAAAAAATTATGATGCCGGCATCATTTAAAAGTTTAAAAATCAGATTTCTTTCGAAACCCGATTTCTCCGCAACCAAGCCTCGTAAGTGGTTGCGGTTTTCAATTCCTAATTGGCAATAAACAGGCCTTTCCATCGATGTACACCACTTTACAAAATTCAAGAAAAAATTTTTAGTGAAAAATTGAAAAAAACTATGATGCCGGCATCATTTAAAAGTTTAAAAATCAGATTTCTTTCGAAACCCGATTTCTCCGCAACCAAACCTCGTAAGTGGTTGCCGTTTTCAATTCTAAAATGACAATAAACAGAGCTTTCCATCGATGTACACCACTTTACAAAATTCGAGAAAAAAAATTTTAGTGAAAAATTGAAAAAAATTATGATGCCGGCATCATTTAAAAGTTTAAAAATCAGATTTCTTTCGAAACCCGATTTCTCCGCAACCAAGCCTCGTAAGTGGTTGCGGTTTTCAATTCCTAATTGGCAATAAACAGGCCTTTCCATCGATGTACAGCACTTTACAAAATTCGAGAAAAAAATTTTTAGTGAAAAATTGAAAAAAATTATGATGCCGGCATCATTTAAAAGTTTAAAAATCAGATTTCTTTCGAAACCCGATTTCTCCGCAACCAAACCTCGTAAGTGGTTGCCGTTTTCAATTCTAAAATGACAATAAAAAGACCTTTCCATCGATGTACACCACTTTACAAAATTCGAGAAACAAATTTTAAGTGAAAAATTGAAAAAAATTATGATGCCGGCATCATTTAAAAGTTTAAAAATCAGATTTCTTTCGAAACCCGATTTCTCCGCAACCAAGCCTCGTAAGTGGTTGCGGTTTTCAATTCCTAATTGGCAATAAACACCCAAGTAACATTTTTAGTTGTTTAATAGCTTTAACAGCACACCCAGAGCTAATCTTAAAGCTCGTTTATTTTAGAAGTAGCTCTAGATACACCTTTAGAGCTAACGTCGTGCTCACTTGCAGCTAATTCATTGAGTTTGAGAGCTCTTTTTTGCTCGTGAGAAGCTTGTTGTTAGCGGCGACTGACTCTGCAGGTATTTGGTATATATCTTTAAAGAACTACTTTGGCAGAATTTTGTTTGTATTGGTTTGAGTAATATGTAGGTACATATTATGATAAAAAATATAAACACATGCACGCTTTAATACTACAATAGAATAAATATGTATCGTTTGAAATTATGTATGTATAATGAATAATTTTGTAAGATATGCAAACTATAATTTCCTAAGAAAATAAATAATAACAGAAATTAATATTTTTCAGTTAAATATTAGCGAATTTTATGTGCGAATTAAATTTTTTCACAAACGTATTGCCGGTACTTTGCTTATTTAAAACGCGCCTTCGAAATTCTGGATATTTAGTTGTCAAATAAAAAAAAATAATAACAAGAAAAAAAAAAAAAACTCTAAGAAATACATTTTCGAAAGCCGAAATAATTTCATTTAAAAAAAATGCAATTTCGTGTGTTTTTAAGATAGAGCGGATATATATATTCCTTTTTTTAATTGCAAAAAAACAAATATTGCATTAATTTTTTTCCTCGCCGCCATATTGTCAAATCGCTATATTTTTTATTGTTCTAGAGCTGCAATATTAAGTACTGTTGATATCGAGCTCAAATCACATCATACCTATACAGTGTGTGAGTGAAGCATTAAATTGTAAAAAAAAACAAAAAAGAACCCGATCTGTCACTTTACCGAACTATAGGAATGTGTTTCGAGATTTTTAAACATTAAATTAGTGAAAATACTAAATAAAAAAGTTAAATAAAAGTTAAAACAGTGAATATTTTCAGTAATTTATTGAAAAAACTATAAAACAACATACAGTGCTGCGTTAAATCGTGTTAAAACACCTATAATATGGAGTTTTCATTTTTTTTTCTTTTCACGGTCTGATTGTGTCTCGTATTCTATATAAAGTAATATGAAGTGATGTTTTTTAGGTAAATACATTGTCTAAGAATACATTTCAATTGATATTTCTTAACATTTTGCTATAAAAAGGAAATTGTTTGAAATTAAAATACACTTCAATCACGGGAATTATAGCTGAACCCAATCTATCGAAATTGAAATTCTCGTCCAGGGTCGCATTAGTTTTTGTTTGTGATGGCAAGGCGCACAAATTCATTGAGCGCCCGTGGTGCAGAGTAATTTTACTTACTTTATGTGGAATATGAGACACAGCTTACCTATGAAATGAACAAAAACTACACTGTTAATTATAAGTGTTTTTAGATGATTTAACGCAGCACCTCATGTAGTTTAATATTTTTTTTTCATTGAAGTATTGCATTAAATTCACTTTATTTACTTTTATTTCACTTGTTTATTTAATTAACTTAGCTTTTTTTACAATTTTAACGATTTAAAATCTCAAAATACTTTTTTCAAAAAAACACATAAAAATTTCTTTGGGCGCTTTATCAATTAACTGTTTGACTGCACGCCTTCCCTGTGTGAATGTATTTATGTTTGTTTAACTCACACTTTTTTCTTCCTATTTCTTCTTTTAAGTATACAGCTTTATATCCACTCTGTTAAAGAAGTTTTTTAAAACTTTAAAATGCGCATGCGCTTCACGAAGTACGCTACAGTCGCTTTTTGTTTAGCTCCATAAATGCTATTTTTTTTGACATTTTAGAAGATCATGCGTTATTATTTTGGACATGTGTTGTTAGGAGCTCTACAATGTCTTTAAATTTGTTGATATTGAGAGTTTGCTCGTTAGAAGATGTATGAAGATTTAATGGAGCATATTTTTAAATCTTAAAGTGTCATAAAATTAATAGAGCTTAAAGTGTTTTTAAATTTCAATTATAGAACATAATTTTTAAATCAAATGTAGAGAGCTGTGAAATAATCATTTACAAAGCTATAGTTTTGCATTTCATTACCTAAGAGCTTCAGAAGAACAATTTTACTTCTAATAGCTCCATCGATGTTACTTGGGCAGGCCTTTCCATCGATGTACACCACTTTACAAAATTCGAGAAAAAAATTTTTAGTGAAAAATTGAAAAAAATTATGATGCCGGCATCATTTAAAAGTTTAAAAATCAGATTTCTTTCGAAACCCGATTTCTCCGCAACCAAACCTCGTAAGTGGTTGCCGTTTTCAATTCTAAAATGACAATAAAAAGACCTTTCCATCGATGTACACCACTTTACAAAATTCGAGAAAAAAATTTTAAGTGAAAAATTGAAAAAAATTATGATGCCGGCATCATTTAAAAGTTTAAAAATCAGATTTCTTTCGAAACCCGATTTCTCCGCAACCAAGCCTCGTAAGTGGTTGCGGTTTTCAATTCCTAATTGGCAATAAACAGGCCTTTCCATCGATGTACACCACTTTACAAAATTCGAGAAAAAATTTTTAGTGAAAAATTGAAAAAAACTATGATTTAAAAGTTTAAAAATCAGATTTCTTTCGAAACCCGATTTCTCCGCAACCAAACCTCGTAAGTGGTTGCCGTTTTCAATTCTAAAATGACAATAAACAGAGCTTTCCATCGATGTACAGCACTTTACAAAATTCGAGAAAAAAATTTTTAGTGAAAAATTGAAAAAAATTATGATGCCGGCATCATTTAAAAGTTTAAAAATCAGATTTCTTTCGAATCCCGATTTCTCCGCTACCAAACCTCGTAAGTGGTTGCCGTTTTCAATTCTAAAATGACAATAAACAGACCTTTCCATCGATGTACACCACTTTACAAAATTCGAGAAAAAATTTTTAGTGAAAAATTGAAAAAAACTATGATTTAAAAGTTTAAAAATCAGATTTCTTTCGAAACCCGATTTCTCCGCAACCAAACCTCGTAAGTGGTTGCCGTTTTCAATTCTAAAATGACAATAAACAGAGCTTTCCATCGATGTACAGCACTTTACAAAATTCGAGAAAAAAATTTTTAGTGAAAAATTGAAAAAAATTATGATGCCGGCATCATTTAAAAGTTTAAAAATCAGATTTCTTTCGAAACCCGATTTCTCCGCAACCAAGCCTCGTAAGTGGTTGCGGTTTTCAATTCCTAATTGGCAATAAACAGGCCTTTCCATCGATGTACAGCACTTTACAAAATTCGAGAAAAAAATTTTTAGTGAAAAATTGAAAAAAATTATGATGCCGGCATCATTTAAAAGTTTAAAAATCAGATTTCTTTCGAAACCCGATTTCTCCGCAACCAAACCTCGTAAGTGGTTGCCGTTTTCAATTCTAAAATGACAATAAACAGACCTTTCCATCGATGTACAGCACTTTACAAAATTCGAGAAAAAAATTTTTAGTGAAAAATTGAAAAAAATTATGATGCCGGCATCATTTAAAAGTTTAAAAATCAGATTTCTTTCGAAACCCGATTTCTCCGCAACCAAACCTCGTAAGTGGTTGCCGTTTTCAATTCTAAAATGACAATAAACAGACCTTTCCATCGATGTACACCACTTTACAAAATTCGAGAAAAAAATTTTAAGTGAAAAATTGAAAAAAATTATGATGCCGGCATCATTTAAAAGTTTAAAAATCAGATTTCTTTCGAAACCCGATTTCTCCGCAACCAAGCCTCGTAAGTGGTTGCGGTTTTCAATTCCTAATTGGCAATAAACAGGCCTTTCCATCGATGTACAGCACTTTACAAAATTCGAGAAAAAAATTTTTAGTGAAAAATTGAAAAAAATTATGATGCCGGCATCATTTAAAAGTTTAAAAATCAGATTTCTTTCGAAACCCGATTTCTCCGCAACCAAACCTCGTAAGTGGTTGCCGTTTTCAATTCTAAAATGACAATAAAAAGACCTTTCCATCGATGTACACGACTTTACAAAATTCGAGAAAAAAATTTTAAGTGAAAAATTGAAAAAAATTATGATGCCGGCATCATTTAAAAGTTTAAAAATCAGATTTCTTTCGAAACCCGATTTCTCCGCAACCAAGCCTCGTAAGTGGTTGCGGTTTTCAATTCCTAATTGGCAATAAACAGGCCTTTCCATCGATGTACACCACTTTACAAAATTCAAGAAAAAATTTTTAGTGAAAAATTGAAAAAAACTATGATGCCGGCATCATTTAAAAGTTTAAAAATCAGATTTCTTTCGAAACCCGATTTCTCCGCAACCAAACCTCGTAAGTGGTTGCCGTTTTCAATTCTAAAATGACAATAAACAGAGCTTTCCATCGATGTACACCACTTTACAAAATTCGAGAAAAAAAATTTTAGTGAAAAATTGAAAAAAATTATGATGCCGGCATCATTTAAAAGTTTAAAAATCAGATTTCTTTCGAAACCCGATTTCTCCGCAACCAAGCCTCGTAAGTGGTTGCGGTTTTCAATTCCTAATTGGCAATAAACAGGCCTTTCCATCGATGTACAGCACTTTACAAAATTCGAGAAAAAAATTTTTAGTGAAAAATTGAAAAAAATTATGATGCCGGCATCATTTAAAAGTTTAAAAATCAGATTTCTTTCGAAACCCGATTTCTCCGCAACCAAACCTCGTAAGTGGTTGCCGTTTTCAATTCTAAAATGACAATAAAAAGACCTTTCCATCGATGTACACCACTTTACAAAATTCGAGAAACAAATTTTAAGTGAAAAATTGAAAAAAATTATGATGCCGGCATCATTTAAAAGTTTAAAAATCAGATTTCTTTCGAAACCCGATTTCTCCGCAACCAAGCCTCGTAAGTGGTTGCGGTTTTCAATTCCTAATTGGCAATAAACAGGCCTTTCCATCGATGTACAGCACTTTACAAAATTCGAGAAAAAAATTTTTAGTGAAAAATTGAAAAAAATTATGATGCCGGCATCATTTAAAAGTTTAAAAATCAGATTTCTTTCGAAACCCGATTTCTCCGCAACCAAGCCTCGTAAGTGGTTGCGGTTTTCAATTCCTAATTGGCAATAAACAGGCCTTTGCATCGATGTACAGCACTTTACAAAATTCGAGAAAAAAATTTTTAGTGAAAAATTGAAAAAAATTATGATGCCGGCATCATTTAAAAGTTTAAAAATCAGATTTCTTTCGAAACCCGATTTCTCCGCAACCAAACCTGGTAAGTGGTTGCCGTTTTCAATTCTAAAATGACAATAAACAGAGCTTTCCATCGATGTACACCACTTTACAAAATTCGAGAAAAAAAGTTTTAGTGAAAAATTGAAAAAAATTATGATGCCGGCATCATTTAAAAGTTTAAAAATCAGATTTCTTTCGAAACCCGATTTCTCCGCAACCAAACCTCGTAAGTGGTTGCCGTTTTCAATTCTAAAATGACAATAAACAGACCTTTCCATCGATGTACACCACTTTACAAAATTCGAGAAAAAAATTTTAAGTGAAAAATTGAAAAAAATTATGATGCCGGCATCATTTAAAAGTTTAAAAATCAGATTTCTTTCGAAACCCGATTTCTCCGCAACCAAGCCTCGTAAGTGGTTGCGGTTTTCAATTCCTAATTGGCAATAAACAGGCCTTTCCATCGATGTACAGCACTTTACAAAATTCGAGAAAAAAATTTTTAGTGAAAAATTGAAAAAAATTATGATGCCGGCATCATTTAAAAGTTTAAAAATCAGATTTCTTTCGAAACCCGATTTCTCCGCAACCAAACCTCGTAAGTGGTTGCCGTTTTCAATTCTAAAATGACAATAAAAAGACCTTTCCATCGATGTACACGACTTTACAAAATTCGAGAAAAAAATTTTAAGTGAAAAATTGAAAAAAATTATGATGCCGGCATCATTTAAAAGTTTAAAAATCAGATTTACCCGATTTCTCCGCAACCAAGCCTCGTAAGTGGTTGCGGTTTTCAATTCCTAATTGGCAATAAACAGGCCTTTCCATCGATGTACACCACTTTACAAAATTCGAGAAAAAATTTTTAGTGAAAAATTGAAAAAAACTATGATGCCGGCATCATTTAAAAGTTTAAAAATCAGATTTCTTTCGAAACCCGATTTCTCCGCAACCAAACCTCGTAAGTGGTTGCCGTTTTCAATTCTAAAATGACAATAAACAGAGCTTTCCATCGATGTACACCACTTTACAAAATTCGAGAAAAAAAATTTTAGTGAAAAATTGAAAAAAATTATGATGCCGGCATCATTTAAAAGTTTAAAAATCAGATTTCTTTCGAAACCCGATTTCTCCGCAACCAAGCCTCGTAAGTGGTTGCGGTTTTCAATTCCTAATTGACAGTAAACAGGCCTTTCCATCGATGTACACCACTTTACAAAATTCGAGAAAAAATTTTTAGTGAAAAATTGAAAAAAACTATGATGCCGGCATCATTTAAAAGTTTAAAAATCAGATTTCTTTCGAAACCCGATTTCTCCGCAACCAAACCTGTTAAGTGGTTGCCGTTTTCAATTCTAAAATGACAATAAACAGAGCTTTCCATCGATGTACACCACTTTACAAAATTCGAGAAAAAAAGTTTTAGTGAAAAATTGAAAAAAATTATGATGCCGGCATCATTTAAAAGTTTAAAAATCAGATTTCTTTCGAAACCCGATTTCTCCGCAACCAAACCTCGTAAGTGGTTGCCGTTTTCAATTCTAAAATGACAATAAACAGACCTTTCCATCGATGTACACCACTTTACAAAATTCGAGAAAAAAATTTTAAGTGAAAAATTGAAAAAAATTATGATGCCGGCATCATTTAAAAGTTTAAAAATCAGATTTCTTTCGAAACCCGATTTCTCCGCAACCAAGCCTCGTAAGTGGTTGCGGTTTTCAATTCCTAATTGGCAATAAACAGGCCTTTCCATCGATGTACAGCACTTTACAAAATTCGAGAAAAAAATTTTTAGTGAAAAATTGAAAAAAATTATGATGCCGGCATCATTTAAAAGTTTAAAAATCAGATTTCTTTCGAAACCCGATTTCTCCGCAACCAAACCTCGTAAGTGGTTGCCGTTTTCAATTCTAAAATGACAATAAAAAGACCTTTCCATCGATGTACACGACTTTACAAAATTCGAGAAAAAAATTTTAAGTGAAAAATTGAAAAAAATTATGATGCCGGCATCATTTAAAAGTTTAAAAATCAGATTTACCCGATTTCTCCGCAACCAAGCCTCGTAAGTGGTTGCGGTTTTCAATTCCTAATTGGCAATAAACAGGCCTTTCCATCGATGTACACCACTTTACAAAATTCGAGAAAAAATTTTTAGTGAAAAATTGAAAAAAACTATGATGCCGGCATCATTTAAAAGTTTAAAAATCAGATTTCTTTCGAAACCCGATTTCTCCGCAACCAAACCTCGTAAGTGGTTGCCGTTTTCAATTCTAAAATGACAATAAACAGAGCTTTCCATCGATGTACACCACTTTACAAAATTCGAGAAAAAAAATTTTAGTGAAAAATTGAAAAAAATTATGATGCCGGCATCATTTAAAAGTTTAAAAATCAGATTTCTTTCGAAACCCGATTTCTCCGCAACCAAGCCTCGTAAGTGGTGGCGGTTTTCAATTCCTAATTGACAGTAAACAGGCCTTTCCATCGATGTACACCACTTTACAAAATTCGAGAAAAAATTTTTAGTGAAAAATTGAAAAAAACTATGATGCCGGCATCATTTAAAAGTTTAAAAATCAGATTTCTTTCGAAACCCGATTTCTCCGCAACCAAACCTCGTAAGTGGTTGCCGTTTTCAATTCTAAAATGACAATAAACAGACCTTTCCATCGATGTACACCACTTTACAAAATTCGAGAAAAAAATTTTAAGTGAAAGATTGAATAAAATTATGATGCCGGCATCATTTAAAAGTTTAAAAATCAGATTTCTTTCGAAACCCGATTTCTCCGCAACCAAACCTCGTAAGTGGTTGCCGTTTTCAATTCTAAAATGACAATAAACAGACCTTTCCATCGATGTACAACACTTTACAAAATTCGAGAAAAACATTTTTAGTGAAAAATCGAAAAAAATTATGATGCCGGCATCATTTAAAAGTTTAAAAATCAGATTTCTTTCGAAACCAGATTTCTCCGCAACCAAGCCTCGTAAGTGGTTCCGGTTTTCAATTCCTAATTGACAGTAAACAGGGCTTTCCATCGATGTACACCACTTTACAAAATTCGAGAAAAAATTTTTAGTGAAAAATTGAAAAAAACTATGATGCCGGCATCATTTAAAAGTTTAAAAATCAGATTTCTTTCGAAACCCGATTTCTCCGCAACCAAACCTCGTAAGTGGTTGCCGTTTTCAATTCTAAAATGACAATAAACAGACCTTTCCATCGATGTACACCACTTTACAAAATTCGAGAAAAAAATTTTAAGTGAAAGATTGAATAAAATTATGATGCCGGCATCATTTAAAAGTTTAAAAATCAGATTTCTTTCGAAACCCGATTTCTCCGCAACCAAACCTCGTAAGTGGTTGCCGTTTTCAATTCTAAAATGACAATAAACAGACCTTTCCATCGATGTACAACACTTTACAAAATTCGAGAAAAACATTTTTAGTGAAAAATCGAAAAAAATTATGATGCCGGCATCATTTAAAAGTTTAAAAATCAGATTTCTTTCGAAACCAGATTTCTCCGCAACCAAGCCTCGTAAGTGGTTCCGGTTTTCAATTCCTAATTGACAGTAAACAGGGCTTTCCATCGATGTACACCACTTTACAAAATTCGAGAAAAAAATTTTAAGTGAAAGATTGAATAAAATTATGATGCCGGCATCATTTAAAAGTTTAAAAATCAGATTTCTTTCGAAACCCGATTTCTCCGCAACCAAACCTCGTAAGTGGTTGCCGTTTTCAATTCTAAAATGACAATAAACAGACCTTTCCATCGATGTACAACACTTTACAAAATTCGAGAAAAACATTTTTAGTGAAAAATCGAAAAAAATTATGATGCCGGCATCATTTAAAAGTTTAAAAATCAGATTTCTTTCGAAACCCGATTTCTCCGCAACCAAACCTCGTAAGTGGTTGCCGTTTTCAATTCTAAAATGACAATAAACAGACCTTTCCATCGATGTACAACACTTTACAAAATTCGAGAAAAAAATTTTTAGTGAAAAATTGAAAAAAATTATGATGCCGGCATCATTTAAAAGTTTAAAAATCAGATTTCTTTCGAAACCCGATTTCTCCGCAACCAAGCCTCGTAAGTGGTTGCGGTTTTCAATTCCTAATTGGCAATAAACAGGCCTTTCCATCGATGTACACCACTTTACAAAATTCGAGAAAAAATTTTTAGTGAAAAATTGAAAAAAACTATGATGCCGGCATCATTTAAAAGTTTAAAAATCAGATTTCTTTCGAAACCCGATTTCTCCGCAACCAAACCTCGTAAGTGGTTGCCGTTTTCAATTCTAAAATGACAATAAACAGACCTTTCCATCGATGTACAACACTTTACAAAATTCGAGAAAAAAATTTTTAGTGAAAAATTGAAAAAAATTATGATGCCGGCATCATTTAAAAGTTTAAAAATCAGATTTCTTTCGAAACCCGATTTCTCCGCAACCAAGCCTCGTAAGTGGTTGCGGTTTTCAATTCCTAATTGGCAATAAACAGGCCTTTCCATCGATGTACACCACTTTACAAAATTCGAGAAAAAATTTTTAGTGAAAAATTGAAAAAAACTATGATGCCGGCATCATTTAAAAGTTTAAAAATCAGATTTCTTTCGAAACCCGATTTCTCCGCAACCAAACCTCGTAAGTGGTTGCCGTTTTCAATTCTAAAATGACAATAAACAGAGCTTTCCATCGATGTACACCACTTTACAAAATTCGAGAAAAAAAATTTTAGTGAAAAATTGGAAAAAATTATGATGCCGGCATCATTTAAAAGTTTAAAAATCAGATTTCTTTCGAAACCCGATTTCTCCGCAACCAAGCCTCGTAAGTGGTTGCGGTTTTCAATTCCTAATTGGCAATAAACAGGCCTTTGCATCGATGTACAGCACTTTACAAAATTCGAGAAAAAAATTTTTAGTGAAAAATTGAAAAAAATTATGATGCCGGCATCATTTAAAAGTTTAAAAATCAGATTTCTTTCGAAACCCGATTTCTCCGCAACCAAACCTCGTAAGTGGTTGCCGTTTTCAATTCTAAAATGACAATAAACAGAGCTTTCCATCGATGTACACCACTTTACAAAATTCGAGAAAAAAAATTTTAGTGAAAAATTGAAAAAAATTATGATGCCGGCATCATTTAAAAGTTTAAAAATCAGATTTCTTTCGAAACCCGATTTCTCCGCAACCAAGCCTCGTAAGTGGTTGCGGTTTTCAATTCCTAATTGGCAATAAACAGGCCTTTCCATCGATGTACAGCACTTTACAAAATTCGAGAAAAAAATTTTTAGTGAAAAATTGAAAAAAATTATGATGCCGGCATCATTTAAAAGTTTAAAAATCAGATTTCTTTCGAAACCCGATTTCTCCGCAACCAAGCCTCGTAAGTGGTTGCGGTTTTCAATTCCTAATTGACAGTAAACAGGCCTTTCCATCGATGTACACCACTTTACAAAATTCGAGAAAAAATTTTTAGTGAAAAATTGAAAAAAACTATGATGCCGGCATCATTTAAAAGTTTAAAAATCAGATTTCTTTCGAAACCCGATTTCTCCGCAACCAAACCTCGTAAGTGGTTGCCGTTTTCAATTCTAAAATGACAATAAACAGACCTTTCCATCGATGTACACCACTTTACAAAATTCGAGAAAAAAATTTTAAGTGAAAGATTGAATAAAATTATGATGCCGGCATCATTTAAAAGTTTAAAAATCAGATTTCTTTCGAAACCCGATTTCTCCGCAACCAAACCTCGTAAGTGGTTGCCGTTTTCAATTCTAAAATGACAATAAACAGACCTTTCCATCGATGTACAACACTTTACAAAATTCGAGAAAAAAATTTTTAGTGAAAAATTGAAAAAAATTATGATGCCGGCATCATTTAAAAGTTTAAAAATCAGATTTCTTTCGAAACCCGATTTCTCCGCAACCAAGCCTCGTAAGTGGTTGCGGTTTTCAATTCCTAATTGGCAATAAACAGGCCTTTCCATCGATGTACAGCACTTTACAAAATTCGAGAAAAAAATTTTTAGTGAAAAATTGAAAAAAATTATGATGCCGGCATCATTTAAAAGTTTAAAAATCAGATTTCTTTCGAAACCCGATTTCTCCGCAACCAAACCTCGTAAGTGGTTGCCGTTTTCAATTCTAAAATGACAATAAACAGACCTTTCCATCGATGTACACCACTTTACAAAATTCGAGAAAAAAATTTTAAGTGAAAAATTGAAAAAAATTATGATGCCGGCATCATTTAAAAGTTTAAAAATCAGATTTCTTTCGAAACCCGATTTCTCCGCAACCAAGCCTCGTAAGTGGTTGCGGTTTTCAATTCCTAATTGGCAATAAACAGGCCTTTCCATCGATGTACAGCACTTTACAAAATTCGAGAAAAAATTTTTTAGTGAAAAATTGAAAAAAATTATGATGCCGGCATCATTTAAAAGTTTAAAAATCAGATTTCTTTCGAAACCCGATTTCTCCGCAACCAAACCTCGTAAGTGGTTGCCGTTTTCAATTCTAAAATGACAATAAAAAGACCTTTCCATCGATGTACACCACTTTACAAAATTCGAGAAAAAAATTTTAAGTGAAAAATTGAAAAAAATTATGATGCCGGCATCATTTAAAAGTTTAAAAATCAGATTTCTTTCGAAACCCGATTTCTCCGCAACCAAGCCTCGTAAGTGGTTGCGGTTTTCAATTCCTAATTGGCAATAAACAGGCCTTTCCATCGATGTACAGCACTTTACAAAATTCGAGAAAAAATTTTTAGTGAAAAATTGAAAAAAACTATGATGCCGGCATCATTTAAAAGTTTAAAAATCAGATTTCTTTCGAAACCCGATTTCTCCGCAACCAAACCTCGTAAGTGGTTGCCGTTTTCAATTCCAAAATGACAATAAACAGAGCTTTCCATCGATGTACACCACTTTACAAAATTCGAGAAAAAAAATTTTAGTGAAAAATTGAAAAAAATTATGATGCCGGCATCATTTAAAAGTTTAAAAATCAGATTTCTTTCGAAACCCGATTTCTCCGCAACCAAGCCTCGTAAGTGGTTGCGGTTTTCAATTCCTAATTGGCAATAAACAGGCCTTTCCATCGATGTACAGCACTTTACAAAATTCGAGAAAAAAATTTTTAGTGAAAAATTGAAAAAAATTATGATGCCGGCATCATTTAAAAGTTTAAAAATCAGATTTCTTTCGAAACCCGATTTCTCCGCAACCAAGCCTCGTAAGTGGTTGCGGTTTTCAATTCCTAATTGGCAATAAACAGGCCTTTCCATCGATGTACAGCACTTTACAAAATTCGAGAAAAAATTTTTAGTGAAAAATTGAAAAAAACTATGATGCCGGCATCATTTAAAAGTTTAAAAATCAGATTTCTTTCGAAACCCGATTTCTCCGCAACCAAACCTCGTAAGTGGTTGCCGTTTTCAATTCTAAAATGACAATAAACAGAGCTTTCCATCGATGTACACCACTTTACAAAATTCGAGAAAAAAAGTTTTAGTGAAAAATTGAAAAAAATTATGATGCCGGCATCATTTAAAAGTTTAAAAATCAGATTTCTTTCGAAACCCGATTTCTCCGCAACCAAACCTCGTAAGTGGTTGCCGTTTTCAATTCTAAAATGACAATAAACAGACCTTTCCATCGATGTACACCACTTTACAAAATTCGAGAAAAAAATTTTAAGTGAAAGATTGAATAAAATTATGATGCCGGCATCATTTAAAAGTTTAAAAATCAGATTTCTTTCGAAACCCGATTTCTCCGCAACCAAGCCTCGTAAGTGGTTGCGGTTTTCAATTCCTAATTGGCAATAAACAGGCCTTTCCATCGATGTACAGCACTTTACAAAATTCGAGAAAAAAATTTTTAGTGAAAAATTGAAAAAAATTATGATGCCGGCATCATTTAAAAGTTTAAAAATCAGATTTCTTTCGAAACCCGATTTCTCCGCAACCAAACCTCGTAAGTGGTTGCCGTTTTCAATTCTAAAATGACAATAAAAAGACCTTTCCATCGATGTACACGACTTTACAAAATTCGAGAAAAAAATTTTAAGTGAAAAATTGAAAAAAATTATGATGCCGGCATCATTTAAAAGTTTAAAAATCAGATTTCTTTCGAAACCCGATTTCTCCGCAACCAAGCCTCGTAAGTGGTTGCGGTTTTCAATTCCTAATTGGCAATAAACAGGCCTTTCCATCGATGTACACCACTTTACAAAATTCGAGAAAAAATTTTTAGTGAAAAATTGAAAAAAATTATGATGCCGGCATCATTTAAAAGTTTAAAAATCAGATTTCTTTCGAAACCCGATTTCTCCGCAACCAAACCTCGTAAGTGGTTGCCGTTTTCAATTCTAAAATGACAATAAACAGAGCTTTCCATCGATGTACACCACTTTACAAAATTCAAGAAAAAAAATTTTAGTGAAAAATTGAAAAAAATTATGATGCCGGCATCATTTAAAAGTTTAAAAATCAGATTTCTTTCGAAACCCGATTTCTCCGCAACCAAGCCTCGTAAGTGGTTGCGGTTTTCAATTCCTAATTGGCAATAAACAGGCCTTTCCATCGATGTACAGCACTTTACAAAATTCGAGAAAAAAATTTTAAGTGAAAGATTGAATAAAATTATGATGCCGGCATCATTTAAAAGTTTAAAAATCAGATTTCTTTCGAAACCCGATTTCTCCGCAACCAAACCTCGTAAGTGGTTGCCGTTTTCAATTCTAAAATGACAATAAACAGACCTTTCCATCGATGTACAACACTTTACAAAATTCGAGAAAAAAATTTTTAGTGAAAAATTGAAAAAAATTATGATGCCGGCATCATTTAAAAGTTTAAAAATCAGATTTCTTTCGAAACCCGATTTCTCCGCAACCAAGCCTCGTAAGTGGTTGCGGTTTTCAATTCCTAATTGGCAATAAACAGGCCTTTCCATCGATGTACAGCACTTTACAAAATTCGAGAAAAAAATTTTTAGTGAAAAATTGAAAAAAATTATGATGCCGGCATCATTTAAAAGTTTAAAAATCAGATTTCTTTCGAAACCCGATTTCTCCGCAACCAAACCTCGTAAGTGGTTGCCGTTTTCAATTCTAAAATGACAATAAACAGACCTTTCCATCGATGTACAACAATTTACAAAATTCGAGAAAAAAATTTTTAGTGAAAAATTGAAAAAAATTATGATGCCGGCATCATTTAAAAGTTTAAAAATCAGATTTCTTTCGAAACCCGATTTCTCCGCAACCAAGCCTCGTAAGTGGTTGCGGTTTTCAATTCCTAATTGGCAATAAACAGGCCTTTCCATCGATGTACAGCACTTTACAAAATTCGAGAAAAAAATTTTAAGTGAAAAATTGAAAAAAATTATGATGCCGGCATCATTTAAAAGTTTAAAAATCAGATTTCTTTCGAAACCCGATTTCTCCGCAACCAAGCCTCGTAAGTGGTTGCGGTTTTCAATTCCTAATTGGCAATAAACAGGCCTTTCCATCGATGTACAGCACTTTACAAAATTCGAGAAAAAAATTTTTAGTGAAAAATTGAAAAAAATTATGATGCCGGCATCATTTAAAAGTTTAAAAATCAGATTTCTTTCGAAACCCGATTTCTCCGCAACCAAACCTCGTAAGTGGTTGCCGTTTTCAATTCTAAAATGACAATAAAAAGACCTTTCCATCGATGTACACCACTTTACAAAATTCGAGAAAAAAATTTTAAGTGAAAAATTGAAAAAAATTATGATGCCGGCATCATTTAAAAGTTTAAAAATCAGATTTCTTTCGAAACCCGATTTCTCCGCAACCAAGCCTCGTAAGTGGTTGCGGTTTTCAATTCCTAATTGGCAATAAACAGGCCTTTCCATCGATGTACACCACTTTACAAAATTCGAGAAAAAATTTTTAGTGAAAAATTGAAAAAAACTATGATGCCGGCATCATTTAAAAGTTTAAAAATCAGATTTCTTTCGAAACCCGATTTCTCCGCAACCAAACCTCGTAAGTGGTTGCCGTTTTCAATTCTAAAATGACAATAAACAGAGCTTTCCATCGATGTACACCACTTTACAAAATTCGAGAAAAAAAATTTTAGTGAAAAATTGAAAAAAATTATGATGCCGGCATCATTTAAAAGTTTAAAAATCAGATTTCTTTCGAAACCCGATTTCTCCGCAACCAAGCCTCGTAAGTGGTTGCGGTTTTCAATTCCTAATTGGCAATAAACAGGCCTTTCCATCGATGTACAGCACTTTACAAAATTCGAGAAAAAAAATTTTAGAGAAAAATTGAAAAAAATTATGATGCCGGCATCATTTAAAAGTTTAAAAATCAGATTTCTTTCGAAACCCGATTTCTCCGCAACCAAGCCTCGTAAGTGGTTGCGGTTTTCAATTCCTAATTGGCAATAAACAGGCCTTTCCATCGATGTACAGCACTTTACAAAATTCGAGAAAAAAATTTTTAGTGAAAAATTGAAAAAAATTATGATGCCGGCATCATTTAAAAGTTTAAAAATCAGATTTCTTTCGAAACCCGATTTCTCCGCAACCAAACCTCGTAAGTGGTTGCCGTTTTCAATTCTAAAATGACAATAAACAGACCTTTCCATCGATGTACAACACTTTACAAAATTCGAGAAAAAAATTTTAAGTGAAAAATTGAAAAAAATTATGATGCCGGCATCATTTAAAAGTTTAAAAATCAGATTTCTTTCGAAACCCGATTTCTCCGCAACCAAGCCTCGTAAGTGGTTGCGGTTTTCAATTCCTAATTGGCAATAAACAGGCCTTTCCATCGATGTACACCACTTTACAAAATTCGAGAAAAAAATTTTTAGTGAAAAATTGAAAAAAATTATGATGCCGGCATCATTTAAAAGTTTAAAAATCAGATTTCTTTCGAAACCCGATTTCTCCCTTTCCATCGATGTACACGACTTTACAAAATTCGAGAAAAAAATTTTAAGTGAAAAATTGAAAAAAATTATGATGCCGGCATCATTTAAAAGTTTAAAAATCAGATTTCTTTCGAAACCCGATTTCTCCGCAACCAAGCCTCGTAAGTGGTTGCGGTTTTCAAATCCTAATTGGCAATAAACAGGCCTTTCCATCGATGTACAGCACTTTACAAAATTCGAGAAAAAAATTTTAAGTGAAAAATTGAAAAAAATTATGATGCCGGCATCATTTAAAAGTTTAAAAATCAGATTTCTTTCGAAACCCGATTTCTCCGCAACCAAGCCTCGTAAGTGGTTGCGGTTTTCAATTCCTAATTGGCAATAAACAGGCCTTTCCATCGATGTACAGCACTTTACAAAATTCGAGAAAAAAATTTTTAGTGAAAAATTGAAAAAAATTATGATGCCGGCATCATTTAAAAGTTTAAAAATCAGATTTCTTTCGAAACCCGATTTCTCCGCAACCAAACCTCGTAAGTGGTTGCCGTTTTCAATTCTAAAATGACAATAAACAGACCTTTCCATCGATGTACACCACTTTACAAAATTCGAGAAAAAAATTTTAAGTGAAAAATTGAAAAAAATTATGATGCCGGCATCATTTAAAAGTTTAAAAATCAGATTTCTTTCGAAACCCGATTTCTCCGCAACCAAGCCTCGTAAGTGGTTGCGGTTTTCAATTCCTAATTGGCAATAAACAGGCCTTTCCATCGATGTACACCACTTTACAAAATTCGAGAAAAAATTTTTAGTGAAAAATTGAAAAAAACTATGATGCCGGCATCATTTAAAAGTTTAAAAATCAGATTTCTTTCGAAACCCGATTTCTCCGCAACCAAACCTCGTAAGTGGTTGCCGTTTTCAATTCTAAAATGACAATAAACAGAGCTTTCCATCGATGTACACCACTTTACAAAATTCGAGAAAAAAAATTTTAGTGAAAAATTGAAAAAAATTATGATGCCGGCATCATTTAAAAGTTTAAAAATCAGATTTCTTTCGAAACCCGATTTCTCCGCAACCAAGCCTCGTAAGTGGTTGCGGTTTTCAATTCCTAATTGGCAATAAACAGGCCTTTCCATCGATGTACAGCACTTTACAAAATTCGAGAAAAAAATTTTTAGTGAAAAATTGAAAAAAATTATGATGCCGGCATCATTTAAAAGTTTAAAAATCAGATTTCTTTCGAAACCCGATTTCTCCGCAACCAAGCCTCGTAAGTGGTTGCGGTTTTCAATTCCTAATTGACAGTAAACAGGCCTTTCCATCGATGTACACCACTTTACAAAATTCGAGAAAAAATTTTTAGTGAAAAATTGAAAAAAACTATGATGCCGGCATCATTTAAAAGTTTAAAAATCAGATTTCTTTCGAAACCCGATTTCTCCGCAACCAAGCCTCGTAAGTGGTTGCGGTTTTCAATTCCTAATTGACAGTAAACAGGCCTTTCCATCGATGTACACCACTTTACAAAATTCGAGAAAAAATTTTTAGTGAAAAATTGAAAAAAACTATGATGCCGGCATCATTTAAAAGTTTAAAAATCAGATTTCTTTCGAAACCCGATTTCTCCGCAACCAAGCCTCGTAAGTGGTTGCGGTTTTCAATTCCTAATTGGCAATAAACAGGCCTTTCCATCGATGTACAGCACTTTACAAAATTCGAGAAAAAAATTTTTAGTGAAAAATTGAAAAAAATTATGATGCCGGCATCATTTAAAAGTTTAAAAACCAGATTTCTTTCGAAACCCGATTTCTCCGCAACCAAGCCTCGTAAGTGGTTGCGGTTTTCAATTCCTAATTGACAATAAACAGGCCTTTCCATCGATGTACACCACTTTACAAAATTCGAGACAAAAATTTTTTGTGAAAAATTGAAAAAAATTATGATGCCGGCATCATTTAAAAGTTTAAAAATCAGATTTCTTTCGAAACCCGATTTCTCCGCAACCAAACCTCGTAGGTGGTTGCCGTTTTCAATTCTAAAATGACAATAAACAGACCTTTCCATGGATGTACAGCACTTTACAAAATTCGAGAAAAAAATTTTTAGTTAAAAATTGAAAAAAATTATGATGCCGGCATCATTTAAAAGTTTAAAAATCAGATTTCTTTCGAAACCCGATTTCTCCGCAACCAAACCTCGTAAGTGGTTGCCGTTTTCAATTCTAAAATGACAATAAACAGACCTTTCCATCGATGTACACCACTTTACAAAATTCGAGAAAAAAAATTTTAGTGAAAAATTGAAAAAAATTATGATGCCGGCATCATTTAAAAGTTTAAAAATCAGATTTATTTCGAAACCCGATTTCTCCGCAACCAAGCCTCGTAAGTGGTTGCGGTTTTCAATTCCTAATTGGCAATAAACAGGCCTTTCCATCGATGTACAGCACTTTACAAAATTCGAGAAAAAAATTTTTAGTGAAAAATTGAAAAAAATTATGATGCCGGCATCATTTAAAAGTTTAAAAATCAGATTTCTTTCGAAACCCGATTTCTCCGCAACCAAGCCTCGTAAGTGGTTGCGGTTTTCAATTCCTAATTGACAATAAACAGGCCTTTCCATCGATGTACACCACTTTACAAAATTCGAGAAACAAATTTTTTGTGAAAAATTGAAAAAAATTATGATGCCGGCATCATTTAAAAGTTTAAAAATCAGATTTCTTTCGAAACCCGATTTCTCCGCAACCAAACCTCGTAAGTGGTTGCCGTTTTCAATTCTAAAATGACAATAAACAGACCTTTCCATCGATGTACACCACTTTACAAAATTCGAGAAAAAAATTTTTAGTGAAAAATTGAAAAAAATTATGATGCCGGCATCATTTAAAAGTTTAAAAATCAGATTTCTTTCGAAACCCGATTTCTCCGCAACCAAGCCTCGTAAGTGGTTGCGGTTTTCAATTCCTAATTGGCAATAAACAGGCCTTTCCATCGATGTACAGCACTTTACAAAATTCGAGAAAAAAATTTTTAGTGAAAAATCGAAAAAAATTATGATGCCGGCATCATTTAAAAGTTTAAAAATCAGATTTCTTTCGAAACCCGATTTCTCCGCAACCAAGCCTCGTAAGTGGTTGCGGTTTTCAATTCCTAATTGGCAATAAACAGGCCTTTCCATCGATGTACAGCACTTTACAAAATTCGAGAAAAAAATTTTTAGTGAAAAATTGAAAAAAATTATGATGCCGGCATCATTTAAAAGTTTAAAAATCAGATTTCTTTCGAAACCCGATTTCTCCGCAACCAAACCTCGTAAGTGGTTGCGGTTTTCAATTCCTAATTGGCAATAAACAGGCCTTTCCATCGATGTACAGCACTTTACAAAATTCGAGAAAAAAATTTTTAGTGAAAAATTGAAAAAAATTATGATGCCGGCATCATTTAAAAGTTTAAAAATCAGATTTCTTTCGAAACCCGATTTCTCCGCAACCAAACCTCGTAAGTGGTTGCCGTTTTCAATTCTAAAATGACAATAAACAGAGCTTTCCATCGATGTACACCACTTTACAAAATTCGAGAAAAAAAATTTTAAGTGAAAAATTGAAAAAAATTATGATGCCGGCATCATTTAAAAGTTTAAAAATCAGATTTCTTTCGAAACCCGATTTCTCCGCAACCAAACCTCGTAGGTGGTTGCCGTTTTCAATTCTAAAATGACAATAAACAGACCTTTCCATCGATGTACAGCACTTTACAAAATTCGAGAAAAAAATTTTTAGTAAAAAATTGAAAAAAATTATGATGCCGGCATCATTTAAAAGTTTAAAAATCAGATTTCTTTCGAAACCCGATTTCTCCGCAACCAAGCCTCGTAAGTGGTTGCGGTTTTCAATTCCTAATTGACAATAAACAGGCCTTTCCATCGATGTACACCACTTTACAAAATTCGAGAAAAAAATTTTTAGTGAAAAATTGAAAAAAATTATGATGCCGCCATCATTTAAAAGTTTAAAAATCAGATTTCTTTCGAAACCCGATTTCTCCGCAACCAAACCTCGTAAGTGGTTGCCGTTTTCAATTCTAAAATGACAATAAACAGACCTTTCCATCGATGTACACCACTTTACAAAATTCGAGAAAAAAATTTTTAGTGAAAAATTGAAAAAAATTATGATGCCGGCATCATTTAAAAGTTTAAAAATCAGATTTCTTTCGAAACCCGATTTCTCCGCAACCAAGCCTCGTAAGTGGTTGCGTTTTTCAATTCCTAATTGGCAATAAACAGGCCTTTCCATCGATGTACAGCACTTTACAAAATTCGAGAAAAAAATTTTTAGTGAAAAATTGAAAAAAATTATGATGCCGGCATCATTTAAAAGTTTAAAAATCAGATTTATTTCGAAACCCGATTTCTCCGCAACCAAGCCTCGTAAGTGGTTGCGGTTTTCAATTCCTAATTGGCAATAAACAGGCCTTTCCATCGATGTACAGCACTTTACAAAATTCGAGAAAAAAATTTTAAGTGAAAAATTGAAAAAAATTATGATGCCGGCATCATTTAAAAGTTTAAAAATCAGATTTCTTTCGAAACCCGATTTCTCCGCAACCAAGCCTCGTAAGTGGTTGCGGTTTTCAATTCCTAATTGACAATAAACAGGCCTTTCCATCGATGTACACCACTTTACAAAATTCGAGAAAAAAATTTTTTGTGAAAAATTGAAAAAAATTATGATGCCGGCATCATTTAAAAGTTTAAAAATCAGATTTCTTTCGAAACCCGATTTTTCCGCAACCAAGCCTCGTAAGTGGTTGCGGTTTTCAATTGGCAATAAACAGGCCTTTCCATCGATGTACAGCACTTTACAAAATTCGAGAAAAAAAATTTTAGGGAAAAATTGAAAAAAATTATGATGCCGGCATCATTTAAAAGTTTAAAAATCAGATTTCTTTCGAAACCCGATTTCTCCGCAACCAAGCCTCGTAAGTGGTTGCGGTTTTCAATTCCTAATTGGCAATAAACAGGCCTTTCCATCGATGTACACCACTTTACAAAATTCGAGAAAAAACTTTTTAGTGAAAAATTGAAAAAAATTATGATGCCGGCATCATTTAAAAGTTTAAAAATCAGATTTCTTTCGAAACCCGATTTCTCCGCAACCAAGCCTCGTAAGTGGTTGCGGTTTTCAATTCCTAATTGACAATAAACAGGCCTTTCCATCGATGTACACCACTTTACAAAATTCGAGAAAAAAATTTTTAGTGAAAAATTGAAAAAAATTATGATGCCGGCATCATTTAAAAGTTTAAAAATCAGATTTCTTTCGAAACCCGATTTCTCCGCAACCAAGCCTCGTAAGTGGTTGCGGTTTTCAATTCCTAATTGACAATAAACAGGCCTTTCCATCGATGTACACCACTTTACAAAATTCGAGACAAAAATTTTTTGTGAAAAATTGAAAAAAATTATGATGCCGGCATCATTTAAAAGTTTAAAAATCAGATTTCTTTCGAAACCCGATTTCTCCGCAACCAAACCTTGTAGGTGGTTGCCGTTTTCAATTCTAAAATGACAATAAACAGACCTTTCCATCGATGTACAGCACTTTACAAAATTCGAGAAAAAAATTTTTAGTGAAAAATTGAAAAAAATTATGATGCCGGCATCATTTAAAAGTTTAAAAATCAGATTTATTTCGAAACCCGATTTCTCCGCAACCAAGCCTCGTAAGTGGTTGCGGTTTTCAATTCCTAATTGGCAATAAACAGGCCTTTCCATCGATGTACACCACTTTACAAAATTCGAGAAAAAAAATTTTAGTGAAAAATTGAAAAAAATTATGATGCCGGCATCATTTAAAAGTTTAAAAATCAGATTTCTTTCGAAACCCGATTTCTCCGCAACCAAGCCTTGTAAGTGGTTGCGGTTTTCAATTCCTAATTGACAATAAACAGGCCTTTCCATCGATGTACACCACTTTACAAAATTCGAGAAAAAAATTTTAAGTGAAAAATTGAAAAAAATTATGATGCCGGCATCATTTAAAAGTTTAAAAATCAGATTTCTTTCGAAACCCGATTTCTCCGCAACCAAACCTCGTAAGTGGTTGCCGTTTTCAATTCTAAAATGACAATAAACAGACCTTTCCATCGATGTACAACACTTTACAAAATTCGAGAAAAAAATTTTTAGTGAAAAATTGAAAAAAATTATGATGCCGGCATCATTTAAAAGTTTAAAAATCAGATTTCTTTCGAAACCCGATTTCTCCGCAACCAAGCCTCGTAAGTGGTTGCGGTTTTCAATTCCTAATTGGCAATAAACAGGCCTTTCCATCGATGTACACCACTTTACAAAATTCGAGAAAAAAATTTTTTGTGAAAAATTGAAAAAAATTATGATGCCGGCATCATTTAAAAGTTTAAAAATCAGATTTCTTTCGAAACCCGATTTTTCCGCAACCAAGCCTCGTAAGTGGTTGCCGTTTTCAATTCCTAATTGGCAATAAACAGACCTTTCCATCGATGTACAGCACTTTACAAAATTCGAGAAAAAAAATTTTAGTGAAAAATTGAAAAAAATTATGATGCCGGCATCATTTAAAAGTTTAAAAATCAGATTTCTTTCGAAACCCGATTTCTCCGCAACCAAGCCTCGTAAGTGGTTGCGGTTTTCAATTCCTAATTGGCAATAAACAGGCCTTTCCATCGATGTACACCACTTTACAAAATTCGAGAAAAAACTTTTTAGTGAAAAATTGAAAAAAATTATGATGCCGGCATCATTTAAAAGTTTAAAAATCAGATTTCTTTCGAAACCCGATTTCTCCGCAACCAAGCCTCGTAAGTGGTTGCGGTTTTCAATTCCTAATTGACAATAAACAGGCCTTTCCATCGATGTACACCACTTTACAAAATTCGAGAAAAAAATTTTTAGTGAAAAATTGAAAAAAATTATGATGCCGGCATTATTTAAAAGTTTAAAAATCAGATTTCTTTCGAAACCCGATTTCTCCGCAACCAAGCCTCGTAAGTGGTTGCGGTTTTCAATTCCTAATTGACAATAAACAGGCCTTTCCATCGATGTACACCACTTTACAAAATTCGAGAAAAAAATTTTTTGTGAAAAATTGAAAAAAATTATGATGCCGGCATCATTTAAAAGTTTAAAAATCAGATTTCTTTCGAAACCCGATTTCTCCGCAACCAAACCTTGTAGGTGGTTGCCGTTTTCAATTCTAAAATGACAATAAACAGGCCTTTGCATCGATGTACAGCACTTTACAAAATTCGAGAAAAAAATTTTTAGTGAAAAATTGAAAAAAATTATGATGCCGGCATCATTTAAAAGTTTAAAAATCAGATTTCTTTCGAAACCCGATTTCTCCGCAACCAAACCTCGTAAGTGGTTGCCGTTTTCAATTCTAAAATGACAATAAACAGACCTTTCCATCGATGTACACCACTTTACAAAATTCGAGAAAAAAATTTTTAGTGAAAAATTGAAAAAAATTATGATGCCGGCATCATTTAAAAGTTTAAAAATCAGATTTATTTCGAAACCCGATTTCTCCGCAACCAAGCCTCGTAAGTGGTTGCGGTTTTCAATTCCTAATTGGCAATAAACAGGCCTTTCCATCGATGTACAGCACTTTACAAAATTCGAGAAACAAATTTTTTGTGAAAAATTGAAAAAAATTATGATGCCGGCATCATTTAAAAGTTTAAAAATCAGATTTCTTTCGAAACCCGATTTCTCCGCAACCAAACCTCGTAAGTGGTTGCCGTTTTCAATTCTAAAATGACAATAAACAGACCTTTCCATCGATGTACACCACTTTACAAAATTCGAGAAAAAAATTTTTAGTGAAAAATTGAAAAAAATTATGATGCCGGCATCATTTAAAAGTTTGAAAATCAGATTTATTTCGAAACCCGATTTCTCC
The DNA here is from genome assembly GCA_929447395.1 of Epistrophe grossulariae. Taxonomy (NCBI): domain Eukaryota; kingdom Metazoa; phylum Arthropoda; class Insecta; order Diptera; family Syrphidae; genus Epistrophe; species Epistrophe grossulariae. The sequence goes on along the minus strand of OV839567.1, from coordinate 10,374,941 downwards.
GCAACCAAGCCTCGTAAGTGGTTGCGGTTTTCAATTCCTAATTGGCAATAAACAGGCCTTTCCATCGATGTACAGCACTTTACAAAATTCGAGAAAAAAATTTTTAGTGAAAAATTGAAAAAAATTATGATGCCGGCATCATTTAAAAGTTTAAAAATCAGATTTCTTTCGAAACCCGATTTCTCCGCAACCAAGCCTCGTAAGTGGTTACGGTTTTCAATTCCTAATTGACAATAAACAGGCCTTTCCATCGATGTACACCACTTTACAAAATTCGAGAAAAAATTTTTTAGTGAAAAATTGAAAAAAATTATGATGCCGGCATCATTTAAAAGTTTAAAAATCAGATTTCTTTCGAAACCCGATTTCTCCGCAACCAAACCTCGTAAGTGGTTGCCGTTTTCAATTCTAAAATGACAATAAACAGACCTTTCCATCGATGTACACCACTTTACAAAATTCGAGAAAAAAATTTTTAGTGAAAAATTGAAAAAAATTATGATGCCGGCATCATTTAAAAGTTTAAAAATCAGATTTCTTTCGAAACCCGATTTCTCCGCAACCAAGCCTCGTAAGTGGTTACGGTTTTCAATTCCTAATTGACAATAAACAGGCCTTTCCATCGATGTACACCACTTTACAAAATTCGAGAAAAAAATTTTTAGTGAAAAATTGAAAAAAATTATGATGCCGGCATCATTTAAAAGTTTAAAAATCAGATTTCTTTCGAAACCCGATTTCTCCGCAACCAAGCCTCGTAAGTGGTTGCGGTTTTCAATTCCTAATTGGCAATAAACAGGCATTTCCATCGATGTACAGCACTTTACAAAATTCGAGAAAAAAATTTTTAGTGAAAAATTGAAAAAAATTATGATGCCGGCATCATTTAAAAGTTTAAAAATCAAATTTCTTTCGAAACCCGATTTCTCCGCAACCAAGCCTCGTAAGTGGTTGCGGTTTTCAATTCCTAATTGGCAATAAACAGGCCTTTCCATCGATGTACAGCACTTTACAAAATTCGAGAAAAAAATTTTTAGTGAAAAATTGAAAAAAATTATGATGCCGGCATCATTTAAAAGTTTCAAAATCAGATTTCTTTCGAAACCCGATTTCTCCGCAACCAAGCCTCGTAAGTGGTTGCGGTTTTCAATTCCTAATTGACAATAAACAGGCCTTTCCATCGATGTACAGCACTTTACAAAATTCGAGAAAAAAATTTTTAGTGAAAAATTGAAAAAAATTATGATGCCGGCATCATTTAAAAGTTTAAAAATCAGATTTCTTTCGAAACCCGATTTCTCCGCAACCAAACCTCGTAAGTGGTTGCCGTTTTCAGTTCTAAAATGACAATAAACAGACCTTTCCATCGATGTTCACCACTTTACAAAATTCGAGAAAAAAATTTTTAGTGAAAAATCGAAAAAAATTATGATGCCGGCATCATTTAAAAGTTTAAAAATCAGATTTCTTTCGAAACCCGATTTCTCCGCAACCAAGCCTCGTAAGTGGTTGCGGTTTTCAATTCCTAATTGACAATAAACAGGCCTTTCTATCGATGTACACCACTTTACAAAATTCGAGAAAAAAATTTTTAGTGAAAAATCGAAAAAAATTATGATGCCGGCATCATTTAAAAGTTTAAAAATCAGATTTCTTTCGAAACCCGATTTCTCCGCAACCAAGCCTCGTAAGTGGTTGCGGTTTTCAATTCCTAATTGACAATAAACAGGCCTTTCTATCGATGTACACCACTTTACAAAATTCGAGAAAAAAATTTTTAGTGAAAAATTGAAAAAAATTATGATGCCGGCATCATTTAAAAGTTTAAAAATCAGATTTCTTTCGAAACCCGATTTCTCCGCAACCAAGCCTCGTTAGTGGTTGCGGTTTTCAATTCCTAATTGGCAATAAACAGGCCTTTCCATCGATGTACAGCACTTTACAAAATTCGAGAAAAAAATTTTTAGTGAAAAATTGAAAAAAATTATGATGCCGGCATCATTTAAAAGTTTAAAAATCAGATTTCTTTCGAAACCCGATTTCTCTGCAACCAAACCTCGTAAGTGGTTGCCGTTTTCAATTCTAAAATGACAATAAACAGACCTTTCCATCGATGTACACCACTTTACAAAATTCGAGAAAAAAATGTTTAGTGAAAAATTGAAAAAAATTATGATGCCGGCATCATTTAAAAGTTTAAAAATCAGATTTCTTTCGAAACCCGATTTCTCCGCAACCAAGCCTCGTAAGTGGTTGCGGTTTTCAATTCCTAATTGGCAATAAACAGGCCTTTCCATTGATGTACACCACTTTACAAAATTCGAGAAAAAAATTTTTAGTGAAAAATTGAAAAAAATTATGATGCCGGCATCATTTAAAAGTTTAAAAATCAGATTTCTTTCGAAACCCGATTTCTCCGCAACCAAGCCTCGTAAGTGGTTGCGGTTTTTAATTCCTAATTGGCAATAAACAGGCCTTTACATCGATGTACAGCACTTTACAAAATTCGAGAAAAACATTTTTAGTGAAAAATTGGAAAAAATTTTGATGCCTGCATCATTTAAAAGTTTAAAAATCAGATTTCTTTCGAAACCCGATTTCTCCGCAACCAAGCCTCGTAAGTGGTTGCGGTTTTAAATTCCTAATTGGCAATAAACAGGCCTTTCCATCGATGTACACCACTTTACAAAATTCGAGAAAAAAATTTTAAGTGAAAAATTGAAAAAAATTATGATGCCGGCATCATTTAAAAGTTTAAAAATCAGATTTCTTTCGAAACCCGATTTCTCCGCAACCAAGCCTCGTAAGTGGTTGCGGTTTTCAATTCCTAATTGGCAATAAACAGGCCTTTCCATCGATGTACACCACTTTACAAAATTCGAGAAAAAAATTTTTAGTGAAAAATTGAAAAAAATTATGATGCCGGCATCATTTAAAAGTTTAAAAATCAGATTTCTTTCGAAACCCGATTTCTCCGCAACCAAGCCTCGTAAGTGGTTGCGGTTTTCAATTCCTAATTGGCAATAAACAGGCATTTCCATCGATGTACAGCACTTTACAAAATTCGAGAAAAAAATTTTTAGTGAAAAATTGGAAAAAATTATGATGCCGGCATCATTTAAAAGTTTAAAAATCAAATTTCTTTCGAAACCCGATTTCTCCGCAACCAAGCCTCGTAAGTGGTTGCGGTTTTCAATTCCTAATTGGCAATAAACAGGCCTTTCCATCGATGTACAGCACTTTACAAAATTCGAGAAAAAAATTTTTAGGGAAAAATTGAAAAAAATTATGATGCCGGCATCATTTAAAAGTTTCAAAATCAGATTTCTTTCGAAACCCGATTTCTCCGCAACCAAACCTCGTAAGTGGTTGCCGTTTTCAATTCTAAAATGACAATAAACAGACCTTTCCATCGATGTTCACCACTTTACAAAATTCGAGAAAAAAATTTAAGTGAAAAATTGAAAAAAATTATGATGCCGGCATCATTTAAAAGTTTAAAAATCAGATTTCTTTCAAAACCCGATTTCTCCGCAACCAAGCCTCGTAAGTGGTTGCGGTTTTCAATTCCTAATTGGCAATAAACAGGCCTTTCCATCGATGTACACCACTTTACAAAATTCGAGAAAAAAATTTTTTGTGAAAAATTGAAAAAAATTATGATGCCGGCATCATTTAAAAGTTTAAAAATCAGATTTCTTTCGAAACCCGATTTCTCCGCAACCAAGCCTCGTTAGTGGTTGCGGTTTTCAATTCCTAATTGGCAATAAACAGGCCTTTCCATCGATGTACAGCACTTTACAAAATTCGAGAAAAAAATTTTTAGTGAAAAATTGAAAAAAATTATGATGCCGGCATCATTTAAAAGTTTAAAAATCAGATTTCTTTCGAAACCCGATTTCTCTGCAACCAAACCTCGTAAGTGGTTGCCGTTTTCAATTCTAAAATGACAATAAACAGACCTTTCCATCGATGTACACCACTTTACAAAATTCGAGAAAAAAATGTTTAGTGAAAAATCGAAAAAAATTATGATGCCGGCATCATTTAAAAGTTTAAAAATCAGATTTCTTTCGAAACCCGATCTCTCCGCAACCAAGCCTCGTAAGTGGTTGCGGTTTTCAATTCCTAATTGGCAATAAACAGGCCTTTCCATCGATGTACAGCACTTTACAAAATTCGAGAAAAAAATTTTTAGTGAAAAATTGAAAAAAATTATGATGCCGGCATCATTTAAAAGTTAAAAATCAGATTTCTTTCGAAACCCGATTTCTCCGCAACCAAGCCTCGTAAGTGGTTGCGGTTTTCAATTCCTAATTGGCAATAAACGGGCCTTTCCATCGATGTACACCACTTTACAAAATTCGAGAAAAAATTTTTAGTGAAAAATTGAAAAAAATTATGATCCGGCATCATTTAAAAGTTTAAAAATCAGATTTCTTTCGAAACCCGATTTCTCCGCAACCAAGCCTCGTAAGTGGTTGCGGTTTTCAATTCCTAATTGGCAATAAACGGGCCTTTCCATCGATGTACACCACTTTACAAAATTCGAGAAAAAATTTTTAGTGAAAAATTGAAAAAAATTATGATGCCGGCATCATTTAAAAGTTTAAAAATCAGATTTCTTTCGAAACCCGATTTCTCCGCAACCAAGCCTCGTAAGTGGTTGCGGTTTTCAATTCCTAATTGACAGTAAACAGGCCTTTCCATCGATGTACACCACTTTACAAAATTCGAGAACAAAATTTTTGGTGAAAAATTGAAAAAAATTATGATCCGGCATCATTTAAAAGTTTAAAAATCAGATTTCTTTCGAAACCCGATTTCTCCGCAACCAAACCTCGTAAGTGGTTGCCGTTTTCAATTCTAAAATGACAATAAACAGACCTTTCCACCGATGTACACCACTTTACAAAATTCGAGAAAAAAAATTTTAGTGAAAAATTGAAAAAAATTATGATGCCGGCATCATTTAAAAGTTTAAAAATCAGATTTCTTTCGAAACCCGATTTCTCCGCAACCAAGCCTCGTAAGTGGTTGCGGTTTTCAATTCCTAATTGGCAATAAACAGGCCTTTCCATCGATGTACACCACTTTACAAAATTCGAGAAAAAAATTTTTAGTGAAAAATCGAAAAAAATTATGATCCGGCATCATTTAAAAGTTTAAAAATCAGATTTCTTTCGAAACCCGATTTCTCCGCAACCAAACCTCGTAAGTGGTTGCGGTTTTCAATTCTAAAATGACAATAAACAGACCTTTCCATCGATGTACAGCACTTTACAAAATTCGAGAAAAAAATTTTTAGTAAAAAATTGAAAAAAATTATGATGCCGGCATCATTTAAAAGTTTACAAATCAGATTTCTTTCGAAACCCGATTTCTCCGCAACCAAGCCTCGTAAGTAGTTGCGGTTTTCAATTCCTAATTGACAATAAACAGGCCTTTCCATCGATGTACAGCACTTTACAAAATTCGAGAAAAAAATCTTTTGTGAAAAATTGAAAAAAATTATGATGCCGGCATCATTTAAAAGTTTAAAAATCAGATTTCTTTCGAAACCCGATTTCTCCGCAACCAAGCCTCGTAAGTGGTTGCGTTTTTCAATTCCTAATTGACAATAAACAGGCCTTTCTATCGATGTACACCACTTTACAAAATTCGAGAAAAAAATTTTTAGTGAAAAATCGAAAAAAATTATGATGCCGGCATCATTTAAAAGATAACAAATCAGATTTCTTTCGAAACCAGATTTCTCCGCAACCAAGCCTCGTAAGTAGTTGCGGTTTTCATTTCCTAATTGGCAATAAACAGGCCTTTCCATCGATGTACAGCACTTTACAAAATTCGAGAAAAAAATCTTTTTTGAAAAATTGAAAAAAATTATGATGCCGGCATCATTTAAAAGTTTAAAAATCAGATTTCTTTCGAAACCCGATTTCTCCGCAACCAAGCCTCGTAAGTGGTTGCGGTTTTCAATTCCCAATTGACAGTAAACAGGCCTTTCCATCGATGTACACCACTTTACAAAATTCGAGAACAAAATTTTTGGTGAAAAATTGAAAAAAATTATGATGCCGGCATCATTTAAAAGTTTAAAAATCAGATTTCTTTCGAAACCCGATTTCTCCGCAACCAAGCCTCGTAAGTGGTTGCGGTTTTCAATTCCTAATTGGCAATAAACAGGCCTTTCCATCGATGTACAGCACTTTACAAAATTCGAGAAAAAAATTTTTAGTGAAAAATCGAAAAAAATTATGATCCGGCATCATTTAAAAGTTTAAAAATCAGATTTCTTTCGAAACCCGATTTCTCCGCAACCAAACCTCGTAAGTGGTTGCGGTTTTCAATTCTAAAATGACAATAAACAGACCTTTCCACCGATGAACACCACTTTACAAAATTCGAGAAAAAAAATTTTAGTGAAAAATTGAAAAAAATTATGATGCCGGCATCATTTAAAAGTTTAAAAATCAGATTTCTTTCGAAACCCGATTTCTCCGCAACCAAGCCTCGTTAGTGGTTGCGGTTTTCAATTCCTAATTGGCAATAAACAGGCCTTTCCATCGATGTACACCACTTTACAAAATTCGAGAAAAAAAATTTTAGTGAAAAATCGAAAAAAATTATGATCCGGCATCATTTAAAAGTTTAAAAATCAGATTTCTTTCGAAACACGATTTCTCCGCAACTAAGCCTCGTAACTGGTTGCGGTTTTCAATTCCTAATTGGCAATAAACAGGCCTTTCCATCGATGTACACCACTTTACAAAATTCGAGAAAAAAATTTTTAGTGAAAAATCGAAAACAATTATGATGCCGGCATCATTTAAAAGTTTAAAAATCAGATTTCTTTCGAAACACGATTTCTCCGCAACTAAGCCTCGTAACTGGTTGCGGTTTTCAATTCCTAATTGACAATAAACAGGCCTTTCCATCGATGTACACCACTTTACAAAATTCGAGAAAAAAATTTTTAGTGAAAAATTGAAAAAAATTATGATGCCGGCATCATTTAAAAGTTTAAAAATCAGATTTCTTTCGAAACCCGATTTCTCCGCAGCCAAGCCTCGTTAGTGGTTGCGGTTTTCAATTCCTAATTGACAATAAACAGGCCTTTCCATCGATGTACACCACTTTACAAAATTCGAGAAAAAAAATTTTAGTGAAAAATTGAAAAAAATTATGATGCCGGCATCATTTAAAAGTTTAAAAATCAGATTTCTTTCGAAACCCGATTTCTCCGCAACCAAGCCTCGTTAGTGGTTGCGGTTTTCAATTCCTAATTGACAATAAACAGGCCTTTCCATCGATGTACACCACTTTACAAAATTCGAGAAAAAAATTTTTAGTGAAAAATTGAAAAAAATTATGATGCCGGCATCATTTAAAAGTTTAAAAATCAGATTTCTTTCGAAACCCGATTTCTCCGCAACCAAGCCTCGTAAGTGGTTGCCGTTTTCAATTCCTAATTGACAATAAACAGGCCTTTCCATCGATGTACAGCACTTTACAAAATTCGAGAAAAAAATTTTTAGTGAAAAATTGAAAAAAATTATGATGCCGGCATCATTTAAAAGTTTAAAAATCAGATTTCTTTCGAAACCCGATTTCTCCGCAACCAAGCCTCGTAAGTGGTTGCCGTTTTCAATTCCTAATTGACAATAAACAGGCCTTTCCATCGATGTACACCACTTTACAAAATTCGAGAAAAAAATTTTTAGTGAAAAATTGAAAAAAATTATGATGCCGGCATCATTTAAAAGTTTAAAAATCAGATTTCTTTCGAAACCCGATTTCTCCGCAACCAAGCCTCGTAAGTGGTTGCGGTTTTCAATTCCTAATTGGCAATAAACAGGCCTTTCCATCGATGTACAGCACTTTACAAAATTCGAGAAAAAAATTTTTAGTGAAAAATCGAAAAAAATTATGATCCGGCATCATTTAAAAGTTTAAAAATCAGATTTCTTTCGAAACCCGATTTCTCCGCAACCAAGCCTCGTAAGTGGTTGCGGTTTTCAATTCCTAATTGGCAATAAACAGGCCTTTCCATCGATGTACACCACTTTACAAAATTCGAGAAAAAAAATTTTAGTGAAAAATCGAAAAAAATTATGATCCGGCATCATTTAAAAGTTTAAAAATCAGATTTCTTTCGAAACACGATTTCTCCGCAACTAAGCCTCGTAACTGGTTGCGGTTTTCAATTCCTAATTGGCAATAAACAGGCCTTTCCATCGATGTACACCACTTTACAAAATTCGAGAAAAAAATTTTTAGTGAAAAATCGAAAACAATTATGATGCCGGCATCATTTAAAAGTTTAAAAATCAGATTTCTTTCGAAACACGATTTCTCCGCAACTAAGCCTCGTAACTGGTTGCGGTTTTCAATTCCTAATTGACAATAAACAGGCCTTTCCATCGATGTACACCACTTTACAAAATTCGAGAAAAAAATTTTTAGTGAAAAATTGAAAAAAATTATGATGCCGGCATCATTTAAAAGTTTAAAAATCAGATTTCTTTCGAAACCCGATTTCTCCGCAGCCAAGCCTCGTTAGTGGTTGCGGTTTTCAATTCCTAATTGACAATAAACAGGCCTTTCCATCGATGTACACCACTTTACAAAATTCGAGAAAAAAAATTTTAGTGAAAAATTGAAAAAAATTATGATGCCGGCATCATTTAAAAGTTTAAAAATCAGATTTCTTTCGAAACCCGATTTCTCCGCAACCAAGCCTCGTTAGTGGTTGCGGTTTTCAATTCCTAATTGACAATAAACAGGCCTTTCCATCGATGTACACCACTTTACAAAATTCGAGAAAAAAATTTTTAGTGAAAAATTGAAAAAAATTATGATGCCGGCATCATTTAAAAGTTTAAAAATCAGATTTCTTTCGAAACCCAATTTCTCCGCAACCAAGCCTCGTAAGTGGTTGCGGTTTTCAATTTCTAATTGGCAGTAAACAGGCCTTTCCATCGATGTACACCACTTTACAAAATTCGAGAAAAAAATTTTAAGTGAAAAATTGAAAAAAATTATGATGCCGGCATCATTTAAAAGTTTAAAAATCAGATTTCTTTCGAAACCCGATTTCTCCGCAACCAAGCCTCGTAAGTGGTTGCGGTTTTCAATTTCTAATTGACAGTAAACAGGCCTTTCCATCGATGTACAGCACTTTACAAAATTCGAGAAAAAAATTTTTAGTGAAAAATTGAAAAAAATTATGATGCCGGCATCATTTAAAAGTTTAAAAATCAGATTTCTTTCGAAACCCGATTTCTCCGCAACCAAGCCTCGTAAGTGGTTGCGGTTTTCAATTCCTAATTGACAATAAACAGGCCTTTCCATCGATGTACACCACTTTACAAAATTCGAGAAAAAAATTTTTAGTGAAAAATTGAAAAAAATTATGATGCCGGCATCATTTAAAAGTTTAAAAATCAGATTTCTTTCGAAACCCGATTTCTCCGCAACCAAGCCTCGTAAGTGGTTGCCGTTTTCAATTCTAAAATGACAATAAACAGACCTTTCCATCGATGTACAGCACTTTACAAAATTCGAGAAAAAAATTTTTAGTGAAAAATTGAAAAAAATTATGATGCCGGCATCATTTTAAAGTTTAAAAATCAGATTTCTTTCGAAACCCGATTTCTCCGCAACCAAACCTCGTAAGTGGTTGCCGTTTTCAATTCTAAAATGACAATAAACAGACCTTTCCGTCGATGTACACCACTTTACAAAATTCGAGAAAAAAATTTTAAGTGAAAAATTGAAAAAAATTATGATGCCGGCATCATTTAAAAGTTTAAAAATCAGATTTCTTTCGAAACCCGATTTCTCCGCAACCAAGCCTCGTAAGTGGTTGCGGTTTTCAATTCCTAATTGACAATAAACAGGCCTTTCCATCGATGTACAGCACTTTACAAAATTCGAGAAAAAAATTTTTAGTGAAAAATTGAAAAAAATTATGATGCCGGCATCATATAAAAGTTTAAAAATCAGATTTCTTTCGAAACCCGATTTCTCCGCAACCAAGCCTCGTAAGTGGTTGCGGTTTTCAATTCCTAATTGACAATAAACAGGCATTTCTATCGATGTACACACTTTACAAAATTCGAGAAAAAAATTTTTAGTGAAAAATTGAAAAAAATTATGATGCCGGCATCATTTAAAAGTTTAAAAATCAGATTTCTTTCGAAACCCGATTTCTCCGCAACCACGCCTCGTAAGTGGTTGCCGTTTTCAATTCTAAAATGACAATAAACAGACCTTTCCATCGATGTACAACACTTTACAAAATTCGAGAAAAAAATTTTTAGTGAAAAATTGAAAAAAATTATGATGCCGGCATCATTTAAAAGTTTAAAAATCAGATTTCTTTCGAAACCCGATTTCTCCGCAACCAAGCCTCGTAAGTGGTTGCCGTTTTCAATTCCTAATTGACAATAAACAGGCCTTTCCATCGATGTACACCACTTTACAAAATTCGAGAAAAAAAATTTTAGTGAAAAATTGAAAAAAATTATGATGCCGGCATCATTTAAAAGTTTAAAAATCAGATTTCTTTCGAAACCCGATTTCTCCGCAACCAAACCTCGTAAGTGGTTGCCGTTTTCAATTCTAAAATGACAATAAACAGACCTTTCCATCGATGTACACCACTTTACAAAATTCGAGAAAAAAATTTTAAGTGAAAAATTGAAAAAAATTATGATGCCGGCATCATTTAAAAGTTTAAAAATCAGATTTCTTTCGAAACCCAATTTCTCCGCAACCAAGCCTCGTAAGTGGTTGCGGTTTTCAATTTCTAATTGGCAGTAAACAGGCCTTTCCATCGATGTACACCACTTTACAAAATTCGAGAAAAAAATTTTTAGTGAAAAATTGAAAAAAATTATGATGCCGGCATCATTTAAAAGTTTAAAAATCAGATTTCTTTCGAAACCCGATTTCTCCGCAACCACGCCTCGTAAGTGGTTGCCGTTTTCAATTCTAAAATGACAATAAACAGACCTTTCCATCGATGTACAACACTTTACAAAATTCGAGAAAAAAATTTTTAGTGAAAAATTGAAAAAAATTATGATGCCGGCATCATTTAAAAGTTTAAAAATCAGATTTCTTTCGAAACCCGATTTCTCCGCAACCAAGCCTCGTAAGTGGTTGCCGTTTTCAATTCCTAATTGACAATAAACAGGCCTTTCCATCGATGTACACCACTTTACAAAATTCGAGAAAAAAAATTTTAGTGAAAAATTGAAAAAAATTATGATGCCGGCATCATTTAAAAGTTTAAAAATCAGATTTCTTTCGAAACCCGATTTCTCCGCAACCAAGCCTCGTAAGTGGTTGCGGTTTTCAATTTCTAATTGACAGTAAACAGGCCTTTCCATCGATGTACACCACTTTACAAAATTCGAGAAAAAAATTTTTAGTGAAAAATTGAAAAAAATTATGATGATGATTATCATTTAAAAGTTTAAAAATCAGATTTCTTTCGAAACCCGATTTCTCCGCAACCAAGCCTCGTAAGTGGTTGCGGTTTTCAATTTCTAATTGGCAGTAAACAGGCCTTTCCATCGATGTACACCACTTTACAAAATTCGAGAAAAAAATTTTTAGTGAAAAATTGAAAAAAATTATGATGCCGGCATCATTTAAAAGTTTAAAAATCAGATTTCTTTCGAAACCCGATTTCTCCGCAACCAAGCCTCGTAAGTGGTTGCGGTTTTCAATTTCTAATTGACAGTAAACAGGCCTTTCCATCGATGTACACCACTTTACAAAATTCGAGAAAAAAATTTTTAGTGAAAAATTGAAAAAAATTATGATGATGATTATCATTTAAAAGTTTAAAAATCAGATTTCTTTCGAAACCCGATTTCTCCGCAACCAAGCCTCGTAAGTGGTTGCCGTTTTCAATTCTAAAATGACAATAAACAGACCTTTCCATCGATGTACAGCACTTTACAAAATTCGAGAAAAAAATTTTTAGTGAAAAATTGAAAAAAATTATGATGCCCGGCATCATTTAAAAGTTTAAAAATCAGATTTCTTTCGAAACCCGATTTCTCCGCAACCAAGCCTCGTAAGTGGTTGCCGTTTTCAATTCTAAAATGACAATAAACAGACCTTTCCATCGATGTACACCACTTTACAAAATTCGAGAAAAAAATTTTTAGTGAAAAATTGAAAAAAATTATGATGCCGGCATCATTTAAAAGTTTAAAAATCAGATTTCTTTCGAAACCCGATTTCTCCGCAACCAAGCCTCGTAAGTGGTTGCGGTTTTCAATTCCTAATTGACAATAAACAGGCCTTTCCATCGATGTACACCACTTAACAAAATTCGAGAAAAAAATTTTAGTGAAAAATTGAAAAAAATTATGATGCCGGCATCATTTAAAAGTTTAAAAATCAGATTTCTTTCGAAACCCGATTTCTCCGCAACCAAACCTCGTAAGTGGTTGCCGTTTTCAATTCTAAAATGACAATAAACAGACCTTTCCATCGATGTACACCACTTTACAAAATTCGAGAAAAAAATTTTAAGTGAAAAATTGAAAAAAATTATGATGCCGGCATCATTTAAAAGTTTAAAAATCAGATTTCTTTCGAAACCCGATTTCTCCGCAGCCAAGCCTCGCAAGTGGTTGCGGTTTTCAATTCCTAATTGACAGTAAACAGGCCTTTCCATCGATGTACACCACTTTACAAAATTCAAGAAAAAAAAATTTTAGTGAAAAATTGAAAAAAATTATGATGCCGGCATCATTTAAAAGTTTAAAAATCAGATTTCTTTCGAAACCCGATTTCTCCGCAACCAAGCCTCGTAAGTGGTTGCGGTTTTCAATTTCTAATTGACAGTAAACAGGCCTTTTCATCGATGTACACCACTTTACAAAATTCGAGAAAAAAATTTTTAGTGAAAAATTGAAAAAAATTATGATGCCGGCATCATTTAAAAGTTTAAAAATCAGATTTCTTTCGAAACCCGATTTCTCCGCAACCAAGCCTCGTAAGTAGTTGCGGTTTTCAATTCCTAATTGGCAATAAACAGGCCTTTCCTTCGATGTACACCACTTTACAAAATTCGAGAAAAAAATTTTAAGTGAAAAATTGAAAAAAATTATGATGCCGGCATCATTTAAAAGTTTAAAAATCAGATTTCTTTCGAAACCCGATTTCTCCGCAACCACGCCTCGTAAGTGGTTGCGGTTTTCAATTCCTAATTGACAATAAACAGGCCTTTCCATCGATGTACAGCACTTTACAAAATTCGAGAAAAAAATTTTTAGTGAAAAATTGAAAAAAATTATGATGCCGGCATCATTTAAAAGTTTAAAAATCAGATTTCTTTCGAAACCCGATTTCTCCGCAACCAAACCTCGTAAGTGGTTGCGGTTTTAAATTCTAAAATGACAATCGATCGATGTACACCACTTTACAAAATTCGAGAAAAAAATTTTTAGTGAAAAATTGAAAAAAATTATGATGCCGGCATCATTTAAAAGTTTAAAAATCAGATTTCTTTCGAAACCCAATTTCTCCGCAACCACGCCTCGTAAGTGGTTGCGGTTTTCAATTTCTAATTGACAGTAAACAGGCCTTTCCATCGATGTACACCACTTTACAAAATTCGAGAAAAAAATTTTTAGTGAAAAATTGAAAAAAATTATGATGCCGGCATCATTTAAAAGTTTAAAAATCAGATTTCTTTCGAAACCCGATTTCTCCGCAACTAAGCCTCGTAAGTGTTTGCCGTTTTCAATTCTAAAATGACAATAAACAGACCTTTCCATCGATGTACACCACTTTACAAAATTCGAGAAAAAAAATTTTAGTGAAAAATTGAAAAAAATTATGATGCCGGCATCATTTAAAAGTTTAAAAATCAGATTTCTTTCGAAACCCGATTTCTCCGCAACCAAGCCTCGTAAGTGGTTGCGGTTTTTCAATTTCTAATTGACAGTAAACAGGCCTTTCCATCGATGTACACCACTTTACAAAATTCGAGAAAAATTGAAAAAAATTATGATGCCGGCATCATTTAAAAGTTTAAAAATCAGATTTCTTTCGAAACACGATTTCTCCACAACTAAGGCTCGTAAGTGGTTGCCGTTTTCAATTCTAAAATGACAATAAACAGACCTTTCCATCGATGTACACCACTTTACAAAATTCGAGAAACCACTTTACAAAATTCGAGACAAAAATTTTTAGTGAAAAATTGAAAAAAAATTATGATGCCGGCATCCTTTAAAAGTTTAAAAATCAGATTTCTTTCGAAACCCGATTTCTCCGCAACCAAACCTCGTAAGTGGTTGCCGTTTTCAATTCTAAAATGACAATAAACAGACCTTTCCATCGATGTACACCACTTTACAAAATTCGAGAAAAAAAATTTTAGTGAAAAATTGAAAAAAATTATGATGCCGGCATCATTTAAAAGTTTAAAAATCAGATTTCTTTCGAAACCCGATTTCTCCGCAACCAAGCCTCGTAAGTGGTTGCCGTTTTTAATTCTAAAATGACAATAAACAGACCTTTCCATCGATGTACACCACTTTACAAAATTCGAGAAAAAAATTTTAAGTGAAAAATTGAAAAAAATTATGATCCGGCATCATTTAAAAGTTTAAAAATCAGATTTCTTTCGAAACCCGATTTCTCCGCAACCAAGCCTCGTAAGTGGTTGCGGTTTTCAATTTCTAATTGACAGTAAACAGGCCTTTCCATCGATGTACACCACTTTACAAAATTCGAGAAAAAAATTTTTAGTGAAAAATTGAAAAAAATTATGATGCCGGCATCATTTAAAAGTTTAAAAATCAGATTTCTTTCGAAACCCGATTTCTCCGCAACCAAGCCTCGTAAGTGGTTGCCGTTTTCAATTCTAAAATGACAATAAACAGACCTTTCCATCGATGTACAGCACTTTACAAAATTCGAGAAAAAAATTTTTAGTGAAAAATTGAAAAAAATTATGATGCCGGCATCATTTAAAAGTTTAAAAATCAGATTTCTTTCGAAACCCGATTTCTCCGCAACCAAACCTCGTAAGTGGTTGCCGTTTTCAATTCTAAAATAACAATAAACAGACCTTTCCATCGATGTACACCACTTTACAAAATTCGAGAAAAAAAATTTTAGTGAAAAATTGAAAAAAATTATGATGCCGGCATCATTTAAAAGTTTAAAAATCAGATTTCTTTCGAAACCCGATTTCTCCGCAACCAAGCCTCGTAAGTGGTTGCGGTTTTCAATTCCTAATTGACTATAAACAGACCTTTCCATCGATGTACACCACTTTACAAAATTCGAGAAAAAAAAATTTTTAGTGAAAAATTGAAAAAAATTATGATGCCGGCATCATTTAAAAGTTTAAAAATCAGATTTCTTTCGAAACCCGATTTCTCCGCAACCAAGCCTCGTAAGTGGTTGCGGTTTTCAATTTCTAATTGACAGTAAACAGGCCTTTCCATCGATGTACACCACTTTACAAAATTAAAGACAAAAATTTACAAAATTCGAGAAAAAAATTTTAAGTGAAAAATTGAAAAAAATTATGATCCGGCATCATTTAAAAGTTTAAAAATCAGATTTCTTTCGAAACCCGATTTCTCCGCAACCAAGCCTCGTAAGTGGTTGCGGTTTTCAATTTCTAATTGACAGTAAACAGGCCTTTCCATCGATGTACACCACTTTACAAAATTCGAGAAAAAAATTTTTAGTGAAAAATTGAAAAAAATTATGATGCCGGCATCATTTAAAAGTTTAAAAATCAGATTTCTTTCGAAACCCGATTTCTCCGCAACCAAGCCTCGTAAGTGGTTGCCGTTTTCAATTCTAAAATGACAATAAACAGACCTTTCCATCGATGTACAGCACTTTACAAAATTCGAGAAAAAAATTTTTAGTGAAAAATTGAAAAAAATTATGATGCCGGCATCATTTAAAAGTTTAAAAATCAGATTTCTTTCGAAACCCGATTTCTCCGCAACCAAACCTCGTAAGTGGTTGCCGTTTTCAATTCTAAAATAACAATAAACAGACCTTTCCATCGATGTACACCACTTTACAAAATTCGAGAAAAAAAATTTTAGTGAAAAATTGAAAAAAATTATGATGCCGGCATCATTTAAAAGTTTAAAAATCAGATTTCTTTCGAAACCCGATTTCTCCGCAACCAAGCCTCGTAAGTGGTTGCGGTTTTCAATTCCTAATTGACTATAAACAGACCTTTCCATCGATGTACACCACTTTACAAAATTCGAGAAAAAAAAATTTTTAGTGAAAAATTGAAAAAAATTATGATGCCGGCATCATTTAAAAGTTTAAAAATCAGATTTCTTTCGAAACCCGATTTCTCCGCAACCAAACCTCGTAAGTGGTTGCGGTTTTCAATTCTTAATTGAGAGTAAACAGGCCTTTCCATCGATGTACAGCACTTTACAAAATTCGAGAAAAAAATTTTTAGTGAAAAATTGAAAAAAATTATGATGCCGGCATCATTTAAAAGTTTAAAAATCAGATTTCTTTCGAAACCCGATTTCTCCGCAACCAAGCCTCGTAAGTGGGTGCGGTTTTCAATTCCTAATTGACACTAAACAGACCTTTCCATCGATGTACACCACTTTACAAAATTCGAGAAAAAAATTTTTAGTGAAAAATCGAAAAAAATTATGATGCCGGCATCATTTAAAAGTTTAAAAATCAGATTTCTTTCGAAACCCGATTTCTCCGCAACCAAGCCTCGTAAGTGGTTGCGGTTTTCAATTCCTAATTGGCAATAAACAGGCCTTTCCATCGATGTACACCACTTTATAAAATTCGAGAAAAAAAATTTTAGTGAAAAATTGAAAAAAATTATGATGCATCATTTAAAAGTTTAAAAATCAGATTTCTTTCGAATCCCGATTTCTCCACAACCAAACCTCGTAGTCAAAAAAAAATATCGCTGCACCCTTTTCCTCAATTGTTGCTCGATTTCTGAAAATAAGGCTGTGTCAAAGAAATTGTTGCGCTATTATTGTCTTGTTTCAAAAAAAAAAAATGTCGCGCACTTTTTTTCCGGCATTATCACAGCCTTGATTTGCTATATTTTCTCTCCTTAGCATGCTCTTTGAATGGAAATCGTTTAAACAAATGTCTCTGTTGTGTCTCTCTGTTGTGTCAAAAAAAAAATTAAAATTTAATGATATTGAAAAAAAATGCTATTTTGTCTTAAAAAGGACACCAAAATCAACTAGCCTCAGTTCAGGTTTCTTGAATTTCTGAGATCTCCAAGATCTCAGCAATATCGAGTTATCACAGAAATCTGAACGTCCTTAATTCCTCAATAAGATTCTTCACTTTTGCTGTCAAAAATCTGAGATTGATATTTTTTGTATTCACTTGCTCAAAACAATTTATAAAAAAGAGATGAAAAATGCTTTTGACTTATGTGAAATATTATTCAGTTTTCTCCTTCTTTTTCTTCTTCTGCTCAGTGAACCATACAGAAATTTGCTCAATGAGATCTTAGAAACATATACTGGCTCAATTATTCTCAATTAACTTACACAGGGTAATCCAATTTCTATACTGATTACTGAAAGCAGTGCATTTACCTACACCATAATCCAAAAACAATGAGCACCGTGGAGCAGGTGGATCAAGATTAAACATGTTCCGCCTCTCAATTTTCATTCTCATTTTGTTGTTCATGGAGTGCGGTCGTTCTATCGTTCGTGTTAGAGTGTCATCGCGATCGTTTCTTAAAAATAAATCATTTTAAATATTAAATTCTTGTGTGCGATATTAAAAGTGATAAAATAATGTGAATGAAATAATAATTTTTAAATTAAAAAAAAGTATTTATCAATTCGAGAATTTAGTGATGTGTTTTTTTAGCGAAATTTTGTTTCTATTTGATTTTTAATAAATTTGTTTCGTTTTCAATATCATTGCATCCTGTTTCATCTCGTTGCGTTTGGCCAATTCGATATTTTTACAATCAGCACTGCAGTTAGTTCTCATTTTCGGTTCACAGAGTGGGGTTGTTATAATCTTCAATTTGTTCGCGGTCGGTTCAAAAAAATACAAACTTTATATTATTTTAAATATTAATAATCGTTTTATGGATTTAAAAGTGAATAAATAATGTAAACTAAATTTTAAACTAAATTGAATTTTAACCATTTTAAAGAATAACGCAGCGTTTCATTCGGCCACTCGCTTCTTTGGCATTTCGGCAATCGGCAGTTCGAACGAGTAGCGTGCGGGTGAATCAAGATTAAACATGTTCCACCTCTCCGGCAGTCGGTTCTCAATTTCAATTCTCATTTCGTTGTTCATGGAGTGCGTTCGTTCGATTGTTTCTTAAAAAAATAAATCATTTTAAATATTTATTGTTTAGTGTGCGATACTTAGAGCGAAATAGCAATGTCAATTAAATAATAATTAATTAAAAAAAAAATATTAATCAGTTCAATATTTTAGTGATGTGTTTTTTAACAAATTTTTTTGTTCTATTTGATTTTAATTAAATTTATTTCGTTTAAAGTATCAATGCATCCCGTCGCGTTACGTTTGGTCACGTCGGTATTTTGGCAATCGGCAGTTAGTTCTTATTCATGGTTCATGAAGTGCAGACGTTCTATCGGCAATTTGTTCGCGATCGATTTAAAAAATACAAACTATTAGTTCTCATTTTACGGTTTTAGAAGTGAATAATAATAATTAAATGTTAAAATTATTCGTGTTAAAGATTATCTTATCTCGCCGCGCTGCGTTCGGCCACGCCCCCACTTCGGCAATCGGTCATGTTAGTCTTCAATCTTCATACTCAGTTCATGAAGTGCCTTCGTTCTTTTATTAGTGTGTTCGCGATCGGTTCATAAAATATGTGCGGTATCAAATAATTATTGAAATAAAAAGTGTAA
The DNA here is from genome assembly GCA_929447395.1 of Epistrophe grossulariae. Lineage (NCBI taxonomy): Eukaryota > Metazoa > Arthropoda > Insecta > Diptera > Syrphidae > Epistrophe > Epistrophe grossulariae. The sequence continues at coordinate 10,356,009 of OV839567.1, read as the reverse complement.
ATTAAAAACAAATATATTAATCAGTTTTAAAAAATCTTTTCCAAAGTAAAGTGGTGTGCATTTAAGCAAAATAATTTTTTTTTATTTTGTTTTTGAATCTATTTTTGAATAATATTCAAATTCATCGCGTTTAGTGGCGTCGCGTCGCGTCGCGTGATCGGTAGTGTTAAATCAGTGCATGTTTGGCACTTATATTGTTCAAGAAAATGCAGTTCATTCAAAAAAATGGTAAGTAATTCAATTTAAATGAATTTTTAAAACATCCAGAATTAACAAAAGCTTAATTTAAATACTTTTCACGTCAACGTCAATTCAAAGCGCCACCTGTTTTTCATTAATGAATTTAATTATTGTTGTGCTAAAGCTTTTCTTTATTAGCCGTATAAAAATTCTTCCGCCATTATAACAGTATAACAGATTATAGCATTTAACTTTTAGCAAAGACACTTACCATTTTAAAATGAAACCAAATACAACAACCGAATTTTTCTGTAGATTATTACACTTTATTTTATCTTTTATACAAAAAATTAACTTTTATACATTTAGCATACAGACAGTATAACAATAATTATTATTGTTATTTTTATTATTTTCTAACTTAAAAAAATAATGCATATTTTTGTGTATTTTCACCGTTTCTTATTTAAACAAAAAAAAAGAGAAATAAAACATAACATTTTGAATAAATTAAATATTAACAAAATTTCTAACAAATTTAAAATTTGTTTATATTTTTTTTCTTACATTCGATTTCTTATAACAAACAAAAAAAATGAACCGCAACACATACATATTATATATATATTTTTTTTTTCAACAAAGTTGCACCAGTTGCAAGTGTCACATTATTAAAAGCACAATTATTGTGTATAAACAAAAAAAAATAAATTAAAAACAAATCAATGGCAGAGTGGTGTGGTATTTTTGTTTTCTTTTTGGGAGTAAGAAACGGCATTAAAATCTTTCCCATTATAATTTGTGACATAAAAGTTTCCATTTTCTTTTCATTTTTGACCAAAATTAAAACTTAAGGCAAGTATAGACTAAATTATTGTGTGTTATCTCGTTCTATTGACTTCAATCAATTATTGTCTCATGATAGAATGCCATCTATTGCATGTATCACACCATTTGTTGATGGGATATTTGATGTGACCATTTGTGCATCGTTGACCTTAATTTTACCGGCACTTGTTTTCTGTAGAATTACAGTCTTTCCAGTTAGGAGAGAGTCTTTCACTTGATAGAATCTCATTCCGGCGGAGAAAAGTGTTCCCGGTACAATGTGCTTCATGGCAAATTCTTCGGCGGCATCTTTGTCGGTTTGAAGTTTCTCCAAAACATCAGGTTCAAGTTCTTTGAATGCTTTTTCCGTTGGAGCAAAAACTGTGTAGGTCTTGACACCTTGAAAAAAAAAAACAAAAATTAATAATCGTATGTAAAGTTTTATCGTTATGATCCTACCTTTTCCTTGAAGCTTGTCTGAAAGCCCTGACGTAAATAGAACTTTCAAGAAAGTTGCAAATCTCGCTTCTCGATCGGACTGTAGGGTCTGGAGAAGGTCACCAACTGGCAAGGGGAACATAACACGATCCACAGCATGGGCAATTCCTTGAGGAATCTTAATGTCCTTACGGTCATTCACTACCATAGCACCATTGATGGTTGTTAGCTAGAAAAGGTTCAAAAAAGAGTTCAATGTAAAAGTAAGTTGATTCTAAAATCTCTTGGTTTGATAAAGCCTGATATCTACTAAGTAGGATACAAAAGATTCAGGTTTCCCCAAAACTTACCACGACATCGTTCCATTCCTGATCATGCATGGTGTATTGATTGACCCTAAGTTGGGTTCCGGCCAGCGATACTCCGGTCATCTCATCCTGCAAGCTGGATATTTCGAAAGCTCCAGGTATAACATGATGCAAAAGAAGCTGTGAATCAAGTTCCATAGAATTTTTAAGTCATTAAAAACGACAAAGTAGAAAACAATTTTCCAAAACTTACACCACTCAAAAGTCTTGGGTTTGACTTGAATTTCTCTTCGGCTCTCTCAGGTCCTCCCAGTTGGATCAAGAGATTCTTGAAAGCTTTGTCAGTTGGCACGAAAATCGTATAAGGTCCTGTTTCGTTCAAAATACTATCTAATCCGGATTGTTTCAAATATTTTGCCATTGCAAAAAGTCCATTGGCTTTGAAAATTTGAATAAGGTCCTCGCTGAAATTTGGAAGATTATGTTGTTCAATTATCTGCTGTTCCACAGTTGTGGCTGTGAGCCGTTCAGTGACTGGTGAGTATGTGGAACTTCTTTGGATCGAAGGATCATAGATGGGCTGAGGAGTTGTCACATACGTGATTGAAGCATCTTGGTACAGATTAGGTTCAGGTGTACTAAGGTATGAGTTTGAAGATTCTTGAAGCAGATGTCCTTCACTAGAGCGCTGGTTGAGTGGAATAACGGTGGTTGGGTAGACTGGCTGAGAGTTTCTTGTCACTGTTACTCGAGGTCTTGTTGGAAGGAATGGAACTGGAGTTGTTGTTGTGGTAGTAGTTGTCGTTGTTGTGGTAGTCGTGGGACGTTTTGTTGTCGTTGTTGTTGTTGTGGTAGTTCTGGGTTGTTGGACAATCTTTCCATTGTCTAGCGTTACCTCTTGGTCGTTGGGCAGAATTAATCTTGTTACAGATGGTGGTAGTTTGATCTCTCCACTTCTGATTCGTTCAAGAATACTCTCAACTTCGGCACCTGTGGTTTTGGTTTCTTTCTCGCCATTGGCCTTAACGCCTTGGATCTTAAAACTACCATCAGCTTGTTCTTCCAAATAGACATAAGTTGCTTTCTTCTTTGGTGGTGCTGTAGGAGCTGGAGCAGGTTTTGGTTTTGAGCTAAGACCTTGTATTTCATAACCCTCCGGAATAAGACCCCTTTTAGCGAGTTCCTCAAATGATGGTGGTTCATCAGAGTCAGATGAGATTACAGCTGAGCTAGCAATACTATTTCCTCCTCCGCTTGATGCAGCCAAACCTCCTCCACCTCCGTAGAGACTTGCCAAGCTTGAGAGGTCTAAGCCACCCTCTCCATCGGCAGAGTCTGGTGCTTTGACAATCTGCACTCCATCAGGGAGTTTGATGCCTTTCAACTTATCAGGTAATTCACTCACAGGTCTTGAGGCGCTTTTTGATGATTTTCCACCGGAACTAGCAATGAGGGCATTTAGTTGGTCCTGGCTTATAGCTTGTTGGCCCTTAATCAGGTTTGGATCTTGGGTGCGGATCACTTGAACTCTTTCTCCACTTGGTAAAACCAGATCCATTGTTTGGTATGGCTTATCCTCCAAATCATCCTGAGGAGCTTCAGCAAGAGCTGCTTTAAGCTGTTTCAACAGCTCATCTCGTCCAATGGTCTTTTTGGCTTTGGATGACTTGCTTCGTTCACCATCAGGTCTTGGTTGTCTCTCAACAGGTCTTGCTGAGCTTGTGGTAGCTTGAGTTGTTGTTGTGGTTGTTGTAGTGGGATGGTCAATATGATACTTTTTCAAAGCTTCACTAAATTGATTGAGCTCTGAAGCATAAACGGGACGACTACGAGGTGGGTTACCTTGAGCTTGCTGTTGTTGGTTGTGCCTCAGAGGAACATCTTGTTTGATGCTGTGTTGCTTATGAACGAAGTCCTCATGCAGCTGTTTGACTTTATTCTGAGACTTTTCGTATTGTTTCTGGACAAATTGTTCATGTTTCTGAATCAACTTTTGTTTGTATTCCTGTTCGGCGGTCACAACTGGAGGATCAAAGGGTGGAATTTCGGGGAGGTTTGTATAATGAGGATGCTGCTGGGGCCTTGAGATTTGTTGAGGCTGTTGTGGAAGTTGTGGTTGCGGGATGAATGGAAGAAGCGAAGAAGCCGGAAGCTGTGATGGCTGTGGATTGTAAGCTTGACTACTGAATATAGCTTGTGGAGATGTGGAGAATTGTTGATTGGCCTCTTGTCGGGGGAGTTTTTGTTCAGTTTGGGCTGTTGGACGGATATTCTGATTCTGGAATTGGGGGATATTTGAGAATTGTTGATCGATTGGTTGTGAAACTTGTTGTTGGAATTGTGTTTGCAATGGATTGTAAAGAGTATTACTAAAAGACCTCTGTGGAAGGCTTTGCTGAGGTCCGACTTGTGGGCCTAGATTCCTGAGAGTCAGGAAGTTTTGGGTGTGAACATCTTGGTCTTGTTGTGGAACTCCAGGTGTTGGAATAGCAACTGTTGAAAAAGGAGGTTGTTGAAGTTGGTTGTGAACCGATCGTTGGAATTGTTGTTGTTGTTGAGCTCGTGGTTGTGTTTGAAGAAGTTGTGGATTAGTTACATAGTTTGGAACGAAACCAATTAGTGAATCTTGGTGTGGACTAATACTGCTACTTGGAGCCCTAAGAACCTGTTGCTGCTGTTGTTGTTGTTGCTGAATATTTTGTGGAAATCGAAGATTTTGCTGTTGACTTAGAATTCTTTGTTGAGAATGTGGAACTTCTGAGCTTGGATTTTGTTGGACAAAGAAATTCGGTTGTTGTTGTTGCTGTGGTTGTTGTTGATTGCTGTACCTCTGTTGATGTTGTTGAACATCAGAGAGAATGTGTTGTTGAGTGGTGACAGGACGACGGTATTGCTGACCATTCTGTAAAGAAAAAAACGACATAAAAATTAATTTAAAAAATCCAAGGACATTATTTGATTTGATTGATACAACATAGGTAATATTGCGACATAATGAACAATCACAAAACATGACAAAGTGAATGGAAAAAGTTGTTCTTCCCCTCTGATTTAATATTTTTATTGCAATGCATCAAAGTCAATGCAGTTTAATTTTTTTTCCAGAGTAGGTATCTCTGAACAATTATAGTTTTTTTTTTTTTTTTATTTCTAAACGGGTATTGTTAATTGGCTAACTTGGCGTGCTGTCTATCATTTATTTTACTATGCCATTGGGTTGAGCCATACAACGCAGATGTCAGTGCACTAATTTTTTTTTTGTAAAAACAAGTTTGAGAGTACAAGTGGTAGGTACATATTATAGTGGTCACTTAAAAGCGATTTCGATTTTAATTAAATTGTCAGATACAATGTTGGTTGCATAATTTTTGGGTTAAATAGATTGACAATGAATTTGACTATCCACTTGTTTATAAATAAAAAAAAACAGGTAGGTAAGTGTCATTTTAGCAAAACTCTTAAAATACAATTTTAAAATCTTTTCAAGGAATTCCTGGTAGGAAATCATGTTTGTGATATAACTAGTAATACATCACATGAGTGCATCTTTTCTGGTTTTCCATTTCATCAAAGAAAAATTAAAAATATATAAATCAAACGTGAATATTCATTATCTGCCGGAATTACAATAAAAAGTGTTTATACTTATTAGCTTTGAAACGATGAATGATGAATTGAAGTTTGACAAAGATTTTGAAAGATTACCTTGCAACAAAAAGAAATCAGCTATTGCAGTGAGTTGGGTTGGGACCCTCTTTGTAAGTTATCAAAACTTATCACAGGGTTGAAGATTTTTTTATTTTAAATTAAATAAAATCCTCATCATTTATTAGTTCCTATTTTTTTGTTTTATTTAAGATATTTGTATTCTTAAACTTAGTGCTTCCAGTTAATATAAAAATGAAATTTAAATTTATCACAGAATATTTGTGATATTTTTTAAGGATATTCTGTACTCAATAAAACTAAATCTTCATCATCCACTGTATTTCTGGCAGTTTATCGGTTACTTTTAAGTATCACAAACTATGTAATCTTATCACAGTAATTTTGTTGTGATAAAACAAAGAAATTTCCAAGAAATGTGAAATATCATTAAATATAACTTTCAAAATTTGTCGTTTATTTTTACTTTTCAAATTTTAACAAACAAGGAAATCGAATCTATCACAGAAAATTTGTTTTAATATAATTCTAGAAAAATGGAATTTTAATTTACTACTAGTTTGTGATATAAAACTTTATTTATTCTACATCTTTAATCAATATAAAGAAGAAAATAAAAATTATCACAAAATATTAGTGATATTTTTCTACTATATGAATTCTATATCTTTAAACAATATTAATAAGAAAATCAAAGTTATCACAAAATTTTCAAATGATATATGGTAATAAATATTAAACATTATAGAAAAGTGAAGTTATGTTGTTAATTCTCAATAATTTATTCATATTAAAGGTTAAAACAAAGCTGTTGAGACTATACTTCTGTGATGTTTCTGTGATCATTGTTTGTATATCAGCTTTTTTATATTTATTCGAATTTATCACAAAATTTTTTGTAATTATTACTATAATTTAATTTTTACATTTGTACCAATTATTTCTACATTTCCTATTATTTTAAAAAAGGAAACCGAAGGTATCACAAGATTTTCAAATATCAATGATTTAAAAATAAAAATAATTTGAATATAATTAAATCATGGTCAGTCTTCAAAGGCTTTGTATTTTAATCTTAATCTTATTCACATAAAAATATTCTTCTAATTTAAAGAAAAAACTAATGGTATCACAAATCACAATTTATGTGCATAACTAACTTACTCTTTTCGAATTTTTGTAGCAAAACTATCGAAGTCAATTTTGAATTTATAATCTTAATATTTAAATTAAAAAAAATTGCTTAGTGATTTATTTTTCTTTTTTATTTCCAGGTATGTTCACAATTTATTGGACCTTAAATGATATTTTCTCTGATAATTTTCATCATCAATTTTATTTAAGAACTTATCACAAGGTAAGATTTTTTGAGAATTTAATTTTTGTTTTATTGTTGTGATAACTAATAAAGACGAAACTATTTTGTAGAATAATAAGGTCAAAAATACAAAAATATAAAGCAAAGATATCCCCAACATGTCAGAGAGTAGGCTTACTTATCGTGAAAACACCTATCACAACGAATTTACTTATTGATAAATCAATTTTGTTTCGTGATATTTGTCGATGTAGACAATATTTCAGTCTACAGATTGTAAGACTATATTATTCGTCCTGGGAAATCATTTCAAATTCTAAACTGTGATATATCACAAATACCCTTTTTTTCTGTTCATTACCAATTTATAATTGATAGATAATGAAATTTGATAGTTTTGTTTTGGTGATTGAAAATGAATTATTAATTAATGAATTCATCCGTTTTTTTTAATTGGCTCAGTTTAAAAATACTAAATTTCAATATAAATCAATTATCAATTGATATAAATGACAATTGTTATATGATTGAAAGTCCTATTTTTTAGTAGGAGATCATAATTAAAACTGAACCGAATTTGGTGAATTGGATCCAAAACTCAGATAATCTCTCATTGAAAACTTGATTATAAGAATTCTTGGCAGAAATGTCCATTAAAGATATCTGTACATAAATTACATTTCTAGAAATAAAGTATGTACTTTCACTTTCGTCTATATGCAATTGTCTAAAGACCGGCATAATTTGCCGCCTTCTTTCGTATTCAAATAATGTTTTGAGATAGTTTACACACTGGTGTCAAATTTAAAGCCCCCCTAAGCCAATTCAATTCGTCAGCATTTTTTTTAATAAAAACACAAAAAACTTACAATAATATTATTCCCTACACGCTTTTCACCTGTGGCTAACTATTTGAAAAAAACCCAACCAACTAACGATATATCTCTCTCTCGCATATCTAACCACTTAAAATCAATTTCAATTATTCTGTCCACAAAATTGTTCCCATGATTATACCAGCTTTGCGTATACTTTCAAGTGGGTCATAACAAAGTTTCTACCAACAAAAAAAAGAGATAAAATAAACAATCTTTTATCAGTGAGGAATTTCGAAAATAAAAAAAATTCAAATAGGGTGATTATCATTTAAGAAAAAAACAAAAAAAAAGATAAGAGAGAAGATCCAAAAAACTGGTTGCTGTCTATTTTTTTTTCCTGATCGGTTTCACTTGGCGCGCGAGTTAAGTTTATGTTGTTATATAGCCCCCACCCGCACATTTCATCTTTCGAGCCCATCACATGCGGAAGAAAAGTGAAACCTGCCTCTCTTAGAAACCAAACAGACAATATAAAAAGCCATAAAATTCATGATGCTATTGACCGTTAAAATAAGATATTTTGTGGGAACCACCATCGGCAAAAAAATACTATATAGGTATGTAGGTATATGTATAATGATGCTTAATGTGATATTTCGTTAAAGTCGAGGAGATGAGAAATACAATTTTATTTTGTGGCAGCAACATGCTGTTGGATTTGGATATGCTGGGAGATCATGGAGGAGTATTAACATAATGAAGTGCTGAAATCGAAAGTTAATAAATAATTTCTTGTTTTTAACGTCCTTCAGAATGAGATTGAAATAATTTGATTAATTTCAATTACAGTCGACTCCCTCTAATAATACATTTTTAAATAATCAAGTATACATAGATGGTATCAATATTCACACCGGTTTTAGTCCCGGGTGTCATGGGCTTTTCGCATTTGTTTTTATTTGTGACAACTGTGTATCAAATTATTTTTTTTCATTGATACACAACACTTTTAGTTTAAATATCAAACAAAAACATTTTTATATAGATCAGGTGATCCCAGCAACAACAGATTATATAACCGCGAATATGGGGGGCGTGAGTAAATATGACCCCCGTCCAGATTCAGTAATCGGGGTGATTATTGAACATTTTAAGGGACTATAGGACTAACCTAACCTGTTTTCCTGAATAAGAGAAAGTCCAGTACTCAAGTCTCCCATTATGGCCATTTACATAAGTACCTACCACTTAATGGAAATATGAAATTGGGTAAAAAAAAAATATGAATTAAAGTTCTTTTTATTTTTACTCTACCGCTAAATGTTTCTAATTGTGTTTAGCGTCTCTGCTTGACAGCCACGTAAACCTAACCTAACCTAACGTTAATTAAAGTTAACAAAATTTGTCGATACTTTGATCAAAACTTCAAACTTACGATTTAACAAAGAAATTAAATAAAATAGACGGACTTGATCGCAAGATCTTGCTTTTATGCATCAAGGCTATAAATTTGCTTAGCATTGAAAATTTAGATTTTGAAAAATTTCATTTCGGTTTTTATGATCTTCTATTCTTAAAAGGGGAAGGGGTACAGACCACTCTCCTGTATAGACAAAATATGACTGCACAATTCGACTTAAAAAAACTTTCGGTTTAAAGAACTTTGACTGTGGATTTTTTTTTTTACAAGTTTTTATTTTTCTTTTTTTTTTCTGGCAACATGTTGCAGGGACTGAAGCAACATTATGATTAAAAATCGTAAAGTGTATATCAACTCGCTTTTCTAGCCTTATAATAGGTATAATTAAAGGCATCTAATAATAATATTGTTCTCAAAGGGGCAGAAGTTAATGATGCCGGAAAGTTGAAAAAGAATTTAATGAAAACAAATTGAATTGATACGAGTACCTATCGATGAGAAAGATGAAATGTTGTTGATGTTTTTTTCTTCTATTTTTTCCAGTGAAAGTATTTTGAAAACGAAAGCTAAGGGTTCTTTCATTTTGTTGATATGCGCGATGTCAGTTGTTGTCCTTCTTGGAAAAAATGATTGATTTCATTAAAATAATGGTTTTTCATTAAAATGTCTATCATCATGTCTTTCATCGGTGCTGCCCTTTTTATTTTTTTTTTTACAAAATTTTGCAAAAAAAATTTTAAAATTATTTTTTTTTCTTGCTTTACGCTTTCACGTTTAACCCAAACCAATTTATATTATATTCTTTAAACTTCTGGTCTCGTTGGGTCTAATCAATTAGTGGTTGATGGTAGTCAGTGGTTTCATTGGGCTACTTTTGATTAATGGAAAGTAATCGGTTTTGATTGAGAGGATAAAAAAAATAAAACTATGAACAAAATTATTTTTTAAATGAATCTGAAAGTTGGGTGGGTGATGTGAATTGTTGTCGGTTGATTTTTTTTTTAATGAAAAGCAATTTAAGGTGGAATTCAGAGGAAAAATTAAATTAAAGTTTTACTTTGGAGAAAAAACGGACGCAAAAATTTGAATGGTTCTATATTTGTTCTGTTTTGTAAGACATTATTTAAAAACGAATTTAAGTGAGTTGCTCTTTTTTTGATGTTTGTCAAGTAAGCATTACCACTTCAAAATTTTAAGGTTATAATAATTGAATTAAATGTCCTGATTTTTTCGTGAAAAAAATGGTTTTTTAAGTAAGTTTTTTTTTGTTTTGGATGAACGAGTTATAACCTCTCCATTGTTAAAATAAATAAAATTTGTCGCGCTTGATTATTTTAATTTATCCCTGGTAATGCTAATTTAAATGTGATATTAGCTTAAATGAGGTTATTGAAATAAAAACAAATGGGAAAATTTTTGTTTTTAACGAAAAATTTACCATCTAACTGATAAATTAATAATAACTCTTTTTATTGGGACATTTTTTTTACTGGGACATTTTTTTTATTGGGACATTTTTTTTATTGGGACACTTTGTTTTCGTATAATAAATCTTGAAGGAAAAAAAAAATTTAGTCCTCTTTAGAATTTTATATGTACAAATGTCACCAGAAAATATAACGCAGGGCAACTGTCGATCAGAATGGGATTTTTCTAATTTTCTAATTCAAGTTTTTTTTATTATAGAATATGAAGCAAATTGCGAGGTGTAAATGTTATATGACTGCAGGTTTATATTTGAGCTGAGAGTTACTACATTTTTTGTTTGTTTTAATTTTGTAGTGTAAGTCTTGTATTGGTCAGCATAGGACAATTGTAGAAACTTATTTATGACTTGCGAGAGATATTATTTTTACGATTGGGCTGAGGAAATTGTCCTATGAAAAGATACTTTAAAAGTTATGCAATTTATATTTGAGAATTAAGAGTTACTACATTTTTTTCTTATTTTGTAATGTAACTCATTTTCCTGGTCACCATAGGACAATTGTAGCAACTTATGTATGACTTAGTTGTTATTTTACAATTGAGCTGTGAAAGTTGTTCCATGAAAAGATTCTCTATTCTAGTTCAAAAAAAGTGGATAAGATATAAAATCTTGTTATCCGTCGGCTTCTCTATTTTATAACTTTGGACATCGTGCATATTTATCATAGAGAGATGCGAGTTACTGCTTTTGTAGATGTTAACTCTTTACCTTGGTTAGCAAAGGACAATTTTAGCAACTTATTAATGATTTACTAGAATTTTTGTGTTTACAATTATTGAGCCGAGAAAATTGTCCCACGATAAAATTTTTTATTATTTAATTTTATAAGTTTTGCTGGTATACACCTTTGAAAGCACGTGAGTTAGGTACTACCTTTTTGAAAAGTTGGTAGTATTATTTTGCTTGGATACCATTAAGCGGATAAAATTGTCCCACGAAAGAATTCTCTTTTATTTGTCTATGAGAGTTGTGCTGTGCATTTTCCAAACTTTGTAGTTTTAACTGATTCCCTGGGGACAATTGTAGCAACTCATAAGTACCTAAATAAAAGCTTCGAAATTGAATCGAACTAGTACTGGCCTGAGACACTTATTGTCACTTTCTTTAAATTCTGAAATGTTGGAAGTGCACTAGGTTGACGAAGCTCATGTTTTTCAAAAACGTATAATATTTTAGTAAAAAAAAACGAACATATCATCTCTGTTTCAAAAGTTCTTCTATTAGACATCTCATATTAATCATGGACCAAGCCCATACACGTCCAAAAATGGACAAAAGTCGCTCCTCAATAATTCCTTCATTAAATCTGATGCAATAGTATTTTTGTTTTATTTTTGTTATTTCTCCAATTAATTTGCCATTCACTTTTGCAAATAATAAATAATTCATTAAAAATTTTATTTTCCTAGCAAAAAAAAAAAAAAATATAAAATCAGGCAAATATCCACCGACCTCTTCAGATCACCTCACGTCATTTGAAATTGATCACCTTCTAACATGACATCTTTTCAAGCGCCCGCCATTCATTCATTCATTCGCTTAGTTTCTATACAAAATTATTGATGATGATGCGGCTTGTGTCTGAAGTACAAGACGTGTGATTAAATAATCCAACTTTTGGACCAATGAAGAGGTAATAACTCTATCATCATAACCAAAAAAAAAAACTTACTTAAAAAACAAACTTAAATAATTGCCCCACGTTCAAAATATAATTCTTCCATCTTCGTAAATAGGCTCGCTAGACACATAACATAAGCATTTTTATAGTGAGATGGCTCTCTAATAACTTCAATTCCAAGCCTCATTTTAAAGAATCTTATGAAATCGGTTATAAGCTAGCTTCTCATTATAAACCAGCAAATTTAAATTCACAACGGAACAGCTGCGTTTTTTTTTTTCAATTCGTAGACCTAATTCCCGGGGCTGTGTTTAGCATCAACACAAAACACACTTGAAGAAGAAGGTTTTTTTTATTTTTTTTTTTAATTCGTCTATCTGTCTGTCCGTGTCCAGTTCATCGGAAGTCCACGAAGACTCTATATAACAAGACAATATAATAGTAGGTAGCAAAAGTATATGGCCTGCATTTGTAGCCTCGTTGCAGAATCCAAACGGATTTGTTGCACAATCTATCGTGTTTGTATAGTGTTGTTGTTGTTGTTGTTGTTGTTTTTTTTAATTTCCTTGCCTCGAGCTTTGGTCTCGCAGAGATTGGAAGATCTCTAAATCAAAACGCATTTTTCGGTTCAAGGTTGAGAGCTATGCAGCTCTGGTTGATGGGAACTCGGTGTCCAAATCCATATTTTTTGTTGCAAGGTTTTTTTTTTTGAATTAAAATTGGACAGATGCCAAATTGTATACATGAAGAAGAAATCGTCTTGAGTATCCCATCAAGACCAAAAAAAGAGACACCACCAATGTATACCTTGTACGTTGTTTGTTTGAAAGTGAATCCTCCTGAACTGGCCAAAATAAAAAAAATAATAAAAAAAAACTCGTCACACAAGGAGAGGGGCAACAAACTTAAACTCCTTTCACTTTTCGCACATTTTTTTTTCTTTATCATGTGCGGTAAAGGTGTGGGGCTTTGGTAACGGAGGGTTTTTGTGGACAGAAAAATGTGCAATGCTGTTGATGTGGGGACCGCATCATACAGTGAATTGGGCAATTTTTGATGTTTTTTTTTTGTTTTCGCGCATGATGACATAGTCTTCAAAAATTTTATTGGTTTTAATGCAACTTTGCAGAAATGGGTTTGATCTAAATTGCTTAATGCTTAGGTCAATGCGGAAACAAAAGATCTATGAAAAGAGTGTGAATGTGCATGACCTTTTTCATAAGCAAAGAAAAATCATAAAAAGATCAGAAAGTTCAGATGATATATGGACGATGACAGACTTAGTTGATCATTATTAGATATGTACATTGTACATCGTTGGTAAATCGTATGGAGTTTATGATAGTTTCCCAAATTTTGGCTTTTGAAACTTTGAGGCTTTAAAAAATAATACCTTTGAATTTCGGCTTAATACACAAATAAGTAGAAAAGTTAATAATTCTGATTAGAAATGCTTCAGAAAGTCCAGTATCTGATATCTGTCAGAATGGGAGTTGCAATTTAATGCACAAGGATTGGAATTAATTAGAAAAATTCAGGATCCAGGTCCACACAACTTGAATGCAATATATGACAAGTGCAAAAGCAACGTGGTCAGGCTTATGAGTCTCGTTAATCTGGCCTACATTGTTTCTTACAATAAACATATTATTGCAGCGTGCAGTAAGAAAGGCAAAATGGTACATAAATGAAAAGGGTCCAGCTATAAATATCGATAAAAACACTTTCTAGTCCCTATTTATGTAAAAAGTTTCAAGAGCCCCATTAGAAATGCAATAGATTTCCTTATTTCCACCTGGAAAAATGGCAAGTTTTTGCCAAGTTTACTGGAGGCCCTGGAAAGTTTTAAGTAGGGAAAATCTAGACTGGGAAAACTTGAAAAATACTAGCAAGAACATGGCTAGGAATAATTTGTTGGGCAAGTTTTGCTACCCCATCAGTAATACCCTACAATAGCCTTACAAGTTTTCCTTTATATTAAGCAATACATTGACATTTTTTGTCCCACGAAACCAAAACTTGCAATATAGAGCGAGTAAAAAAATGTTGCAATACATTTTGTTTGGGTAGGTATAATTGCGTGATTAACAATTTTCTTTTAAAAGAATTTACAAAAAATTGAATATCACTACTTTTCAGCCCCTCCCCCCATCAAAAGAAAAATCTTTTTGGGTAGTTTTAATCAAATGCTTAAAACTTTAAAATAAAACTCTGCCCCAAAACTTAGCTTTATAGGATTTCGTTTTTTTTTTTTAAGTTTGTCCATATTTTCTGTCTAATTTTTCTGGACTAGGATGTGTTTTTTGTATATACAAAAAAAATTGTTAAACTTTAAAATGCGTCATAATTTTTTGATATTTTGATTTTCGTGATATTCATTATTTTGGTATTTTTCACTTTGAGAATTTCGAACGACTCTAGAATATTTTATGTAATAAAACATTGGTTCGTTGAAAAATAATTTTTCAATATCTTGCATCATTGATCATTTCGTGGACATTATAAGACATTTTATTTCAATTTGAAAGATTATTTATTAATTCTAATCAATATTCCTTATTGGTACAGTTTTTTTTAAGTAATGTTTCTAGCTACTACACTTTCATTCAGACTTGCTTCAGGCTTCATGCGATCTTAACAACCTTCAGTCAAAATTAAAAAAATATGTCAATATCGAATAAAAATTCCTTTATTTCGCACCCTTAGAATGAAAGTGACCTAACTCAAAAATTCGGCATCTTTTTTACAACCTGATTTTAGAATTCATTTCGCTTTTTAAGGTCAGTTTATTGAAAAATAAGAAGTTACGAAAATTTTGAGTGCAAAAAAAAAATAAAAAGTTTCTGTGGTTTATTTAGATCCCACTCCCTATTTGGGATAAGACTTCACCGATTAAAATTTCTTGACTTCAAAATTCCACACTTATTCCCATCAAGTGTTAAAAAAATATCGATTAACAAACCTTTAATTTAACACATTTATATCAAACAACATAAAAACACATACAACCATTATAATTCCAAAATTGTCTGTCTTCATATTTTAATTGAAAACATAAAAACACAAATTAACACGCAAAATGATAATAAATTACTAATAATCTCGAGTTGAAAATAACTTGTTTCTATCATTAACTTACAGTATGAATGAATATAAGTAGGTAGATAGGTACATTTAAATAAGTGAATGGAAGAATGAAGTGTACTTCAACACCATATCATATTTGTTGTTCGTTAAATGAACTTTACCAATTATGTAGGTACATGCATACCAACAACTTTCTTCTTTATAAATAAATTATTTAAACAAAAACAACAACAACAACAACAACAAATAAAGCACACACATCGCAAATTCATTCACCAAATAAAAAAACGTGTTAATAAATTTCATTGTTAACTTAAAAGTTAATGAGAACTAATAAGACAGCAATCCTACTTTTGTGATATATTTTGTGATATTTCTATTTAAATGAAATAAACGTTGATATTTTTTTGTGACCTTTGCTCCAATTTAAGTTCATCATTTTTTAAATTCAATCCAAAATGAGAAGATAAATGAAAGTATGACCTACCACACATCACCTAAACAAATAATAGTATCATAAAATTATTCATAAATCTTTGATTTGATTTGAAAAATCGAAAGTTCGTGAATTCAATAGAGACACAATTTAAATTTTTTTTGTTTCTTTAAATTTATTTATCTTTTCGATCATTTAAATGACACACCTTGCGGACATCAGAGAGACAAAAAAAAAATTCAAAATGAAATATCACATAAAATTGAATAAAATACGGTGATATTAGTACCGTACTGTAACAAACATATTATCTAAGGCGGAAGTTTAACAAAACACTCTTGAACAACCATCATTTGAAGTGCAAAAATGAACAAAAAAGTATGTGTGTGTTAGGTGAGGTGAGTAGTGTTATATCATTTATCTACAAACTATGCTCATTTGCAAGAGATTTTCATCTATAAACTACAGACATTTGCCAATTGCTTCCAACTAAAACCAACAGAGGGAGCATAAATAATCTAGTAAAATAGTAGAAGAAAACAAAACAAAAAATATCAAACAAAATGGTTTATTTATAAATGTAAAAAAAAAAAACGTCTAAAACCAAAACATATTGCATTTGCTTTTGTGATAAAAAAAAGACATGGGGGCCTTCATTCAATTGTTGCAGCACATTCCATATAGTATATACAGAAAGAAATGATAGCAGGTATGCATAGAGTTTGCATTGTAAACAATTATTAATCTCACGTCCCACACAATGCGTTGCGCGTCGCGTCTTTGTCGATCCGTCCGTTTTGTCTGCTCTCTGGGTGATATCATATGTGGATGCCACAAATACCTCGCAATGTATTGTTGTCTATTCGAAGAATTTTTTTTTGCTGCCCTTGTTTTCAAAAAATTTGCATATCTATTTTTTTTTATTTCTTGTAACAATAACAAGATATCTTACATTATTCTAATTAATGGTTAACTAATTGCTACCGGGTAAACAAAGTGGGAAGATTTAGGTATGTTGGAATTATTGTGTGTGTGTGTGGGATTTTTAATGGACTTGAAATGAAAAGAAGAGTTTTTTATAATTTTACTGTCTGTTCGGTTATAATAGTCTTAAAGGATAGGTCGGTTTTTTGTTAACTTGGTACATAGCGTTTTTTTTTGGTTATTATACCATTTTTTTTTTCAATGTTTTAAGAATAGGTACAATTAATAATAGTATTTAATTGTAATTTTTTAGAAGTTTAGGAAAACCTTTCTTTTCGAAAAATAGTTCCACAAACTTAAAAAATTCCACCTCTTTAGGTGGGAGGGGCAAATTAAAACAAAAATTCTAAAATAAAAAATTAATATTAAAACACAACGGCAACACTTACAAAATTATGTTAAAGCTTTTTTTAAGGCCAGAAAATCATTCTTTATGAGTATGTTTTTAAATGAAGTTTTATTAAAGTGCTTGGTTTTTGAATAAATGATTTTTAAAATCTTAATTTTTCGAATTTTATTCGAAAAATTAAAAGTTTAAAAATCATTTATTCAACTAATCACTAAAATAACTTAATTTAAGACATAATTTAAAAATTAATTACTGGATTTTAATAAAGTTATAACATGATATTGTATGCGTTGCCGTTGTGTTTTTATATTCATTTTCTATTTTCAATAATTTTTTAATTTGTAAATTTAATTTGCCACTCCCACCTTAAAGGGTGGACAAATACAGTGGGCCGATATTTTAAAATCATCTTCATATAATATACCGACAGTAAAAAAATTGGTGCATTTATCTCAAAATGCACAATTTTTTAAAAGTATGACCCTTAAGTCTTCCAGTTGGTTTATTTCGGAAACGGTTATTTTTATGAAAAATGGTGGGTTGGGTTCGACATCCCGCTTTTAAAAATCCGGGTTTTAGAATCCCGCTTTTTATAATCCTGTTTTTTAAAATCCCGCTTTATCAAGATCCCGCTTTCTATAATCCCGTCCCTTATAATCCCGTTTTTTACAATCCCGTTTCTTATTATCCCGCTTTATCAATTAAAACTACTTGTTTTTACTCCCACCAAAATTACTTGGGACTAAATTTGAGAGTTGCGAAAAACGATTTAAATAAACAGTGAGGTATGTATGGGGGGGCGTGCTGCCCCCCTGCAACCCCCCTGCTTTGGCACACTATAGGATTTGGGGTAGGTGCGAGGTTGGGTGTATGCAAAATTTCTTTTTATCATTTTGGTAGTTGGCAGTTAGTTCCTAAAATGATGGGAATGAGTTCATAATTAACCAAGTTTAATACCCAAATTAATTGCGAAAAACGGGATTGGCGGAATTTGGCGGGATTTTAAAAAGCGGGATTTTAATACATTGGGATTATGAATAAGCGGAATTTTAGAAGACGGGATTTTAAAAAAACGGTATTTTAGTAGACGGGATTTTAAAACTTTTTTTTCGGGATTTTCGAAAAACGGGATTTTAAAAAGCGGGATTCCGATACGCTCCCAAAAATGGTATGTAAATGTCTTGCAGGAAATTTTTCAAGCTACAAATTAGTCTTCGGCATTTTTTTTTTGTACATCTTACCATTTGGGAGTTATTAAAAAAAAAACATTTTGGGGGGCCTTTAAAACCCCGTAAAATAGTTAGTGGCGCTCATATCGATGGGGACTTTTGACAGTTTTTTGAGAACGCCTTGAGAAGGCTATATACCAAAATCCAGCTTTCCGGCGATTTTTTCCGAGTCAAATGCTTTATTGACTGGACTATTAATGCGGTACTTCCTGTAGAACCATTTTTTATGTTCACTTTTCTCGAAAACGATTCAATTGATTTTCATAAATTTTTTGTATGGAGAATGTTTTGAGAAATAGTTAAAATAGTATTGGGTAGAAAAATTTTCAAAAAACTTGTTATTAATGGCACATCCCATGGAACCATTTTTTTTATTTTCTCGGAAATGGTTGGATTGATTTTTGTTTTTAAATTTGTATGGAGTATTATTTTTTGAAAGTATTAAAAAAGTTGTAATAGTAGGTACCAAAATTTTCGAAAAAATGTTTTTGAGATTTTCAAAAAAATTTGATTTTTTTTTTTAACTCAATATTTCGAAAACGACTAGGTCGATTTTCATTAAATTTGGGACCAAGCGGTTTTTTAACATAGTATGTACCTAATGTTTTATCAAAAACAATTTTTTTTAAATTCGATATTTAAAAAATTTGTAGATCATTTTTTTTCTAGTCTGATTTTTTAACTCCTCATTAATAAATACTAAAATTTTCTGAAGATGTTAACAAAATTTTATCGTTGTATATATAAAAAGTATATTTTTTTTTTGAAAAACGACCAAACAATTCTTAAAATTTGTTTCCTCATAAATTGCAATTTTTCTTAAAAGCTCTAACTTAAAAAAAAGTGTCGGATTTTTTTTTTGTAGAATTTACAATTTTGTCAAATAAAAGAAAAGATATAGACGTATGTACATATTTACAAAAAACTGAATTTTGTCTAATCAACACAGCTTTCGATTCCTTGTACATCTATTCGTGTCACGTGTACAGTGTACACGTGTAAGTTAAAATAGTATTGGGTGTAGTAAAAAAAAATCCATACGCGTAGGTTCTAAATACACTTGTAAATAAAAATACACGTGTAATTATAAAAGCGTTACTTTTTTTGTAACTGACCAAGGTGAATCGATTTAAGGATATTTCAACAGTGTTATAAAGAACGGTTTTTAGGCACGTGTTACTTGATATTATGATTTGATATTCCAAAAAACTATTTACGGCATTATATCTAGGTATTTTTAACGTGTTTTAAACCACAAAACATCATTTAGTACGATTTAAAAGTAACTACACATGTATTGTCTAAATACACGTGTAACAATAAATACACATGTAAATATAAATACACCTGCGTCCATTCACAAATAATTTAATTTAAAACACGTGTAATACGGGTATTCTTGTACACTTGCAATAGGGGGCTCTATTCAAAACTCCTAACTTTGTATAAAAAATTACAGCAAAAAAATTGTCAAATCAACATCTTTTTCATTTTATACAAAAATGTTTTACACAAACACCGATAATATTGTTGGTATATATTACCATTTATTCATTGGCCTAATAATATGGTTCAAATAAACTTTTAATATACATATGTTCATAATCAAATAAATTATAATTTTTATAGAAAAAAATTCCTCATGTGAAAGTGTTTAAGTTTTTCTATCAATTTTACTTTCAAACCTATAACAAATTCTTTATCGCCTCGTGCTTATATGTTTCGCATGTTTTATTTTGTTTTTTTCTTAATATACTACATACATAAATTAAATGCAAAACAAATTTAATTTTTTTTTCTAAGAGTTGATGAAGAAAAATGCGTTTTAACAACAACAAAAACAATACAAAACAGGCAAAGTAACACCCAACTAAACTGACTGAGTATATATAGATAGTTACATCAAACAATTCAAAAAGAAGAAGAAGAATTATGTTTACACGGTGCAATCATTATTGTTACGTGCTTCACGATATTGTAAGATATAGTTGGAACTATATACATTCTGGTTCACTTGCATAGAGATACCCATAAAAAATAGAAACAAACATACATTTTTGAAAAATTGTAGGCAGAAGAAATTTTATAGAAGGTTGCTTAAATTTCATCAGAACTGACAAGGAGATTTTTGAAAAACATTTACTGAAATAACAATCAGAGACAAAGTTTCCTCTTACGAGATAAATATGAAAAACTTCTTAAATTTTTAATTTTTATTTTTTTTGGAAATCAAAGTCTGATGTGTTCTGATTTCACAATGTCTAAAAAGTAAAGTTCTGGATTATTTTCTGACACTTAAATTGTTACGCAGGGCCAAAAGTATATATAGATAGGCCAAAATACTTCTAAAAATAAAATACTTCTTTTGACCCAATTCAATGTGTTATAAAATTTCACAAATTAATACATTTCTTGTATTTATTAACTGATATGACACTGCGTCAAAATTTAATCTACAACTTAGGTAACTTTTTATTTGAAATTAAAAAGCAGTAAAATCGAACTTTGACTACACAAAAATTCCGTCTAAAGCAGGTTTTGGCAAAGAGCCCTGTTATGACGTTTTATGTGTAAACTTAGCTTAAAAATTTAAGCTTCAGATAACTATATCCAGAACTTTAGTTTTTAGACATTGTGAAATCAAAACACTTTAAAATCAGACTTTGAATTCGAAGAAAATTCCTACAAAGGTTGGATTCAGCTGCAGAAACTTGTTTTGACTAAAATTAGCCTAAACATTTCTGCTGAAGATATCAAAACAAAAGTCTAAATCCAAACTGAATTTTGTCAAAATTTTTGAAGTTTAGCCATTTTTTGGTTAAATTTCCATAAAGTCCAAATCCAAACCGAGCTTTGTCAAAATTTTTGAAAATTAGCCATTTTTTGGTTAAATATCCAAAAAATATATAAAAGTAAAACTTTTCAAGTGATGTTTACCAAGTGAACCGCATTGTAAAATGCCTGTAGGCATTTTTTGCTAGTTTGAATTTTTGCAAGAATGCACTTGAGTGCATTTAAACTGGCAAATAAAATGAAAACCACTCAAGTGTTAATAGTTTTCTTTTCTTCTTCGTTGTTTTTTTTTTTTTTTTTTTTATTTTTTTCTTAATTTTAACTGAAAAATTTAATTACAAATTTCCTATACTATTTGCCATCACTGCACACAATGCAAATGTTTATAAACTTTCTGCGATAAAATTTTATATTGTTTTAAAAAATAAAAAAAAAAAATCTTTAAACAAAGAATTTTCAACACAATCGCGATGGAAAATGTTGTAATCTCGGCTATTATATTTATTTAATGAAAGTTTTCAATTAATTGATGTTTAAATTATATGTAGAATGTAGGGCTTGGCATCTTGAAATGTTGCTACATTTTGATTTGTGATTGTACCGTGCAACATCTTTCACTTTCATTATACCGGTCATCTTTTCAGATATGCCTACACCAACAATCAACAACATTCTTTAAAAATGGAATGCAATTTTATTTTATGGTTATGTAATGTGTATAACAAATTAGGCCTTTTTATAAATGAGCATCAGGCGAGCGGGGGCAGTAACAGACCGGTGAACTAAAATCTCGTTTTGATTGGAATACAGTGGTACCTGTAATTTCCGGTCACATCATCTTATGGTTTTTTTTTTCTGGGGTTATTTTCATGTTGTTTTGGGCAAAGAAATTCATGAAATTTATGTCGGTGCTCACGTTCAAAGAGGTTTAGCTATAATTGTCTAAACTTTGGAATTTAATTTAAACAAAAGGTTCAAAAACTTGCATTTAAGGTTATGTGAAGGTGGGATGGGCGAAATTGTGAATAGGTAAAATTTTGAATGTTAACAAATCAATATTAATTAAGAGTTAAGAGCTTAAATCTTGCTGAGCTTGAGTGCTTCATGTATAGGTATTGCATAATTTTGTTGCAAAGGAAAATTAAAGAGATTATGAGAAGAAATATTATTTCCCTTTGTGCTATGGGAACATCAATAGTCTTAAATGTTTAAATACAAATGCTGATTGATGGATAATCGTTTTGGAATTATGTTAACATTGAGTAAAATTTTAAAATGTTCATGAGGGAAAATGTAACATTAGACGATATTGTCAACCTGACCTTTAACGGGTATAATGGCGTTTAACACTGGTCGTTCAGAATCTTTCTGAACCTCTTGAAAAGAAATTTCTGTTTTTTTTTTAAGAAGGTAAATGCTTCTGAGGAAAATTTAAGAACCGACGACCAATGAAAAAGTTAATTTTCGCTAAGCTAAAAGCCAAAGCCGAAACAGCGTTGTGTCCCGATTGAGCTACATGTACTAAGAGCTGCCGGAGAAGAATTGATGGAGGCAGATGCACCAATTTCTTAACATTTCTGATGAATGGAATTTCAAAATCACTTGATACATTCTCAAAGAAAGAGACTTGCTTTACTGATAGCTAGAAAAACTCTTCAATATCTTGAAACTCGTGTGGAGAAAAGTATCAAAAATACTGGTTTTTCGATCTCTACCTGCTAAATGACGAAGTTAAAGAAAAATAATGTATGTTCATTTTATAGATTACTAAATTTTTGTGGAAAATTGAGAAGATATCATTATTTTTTAGAATTGAAGAAGAGACAAAAAAAAACAAGATGACAAACGACTTGACGTATACGACGATATGACCATGACGATATTTTATTCACTTATAAAATTCATAATTTTTCAAAATAAAACACCTTTAACTGGCGATTTTTAAAGTTCCCTGTGTTCAAAGTGTTGCAGGACAATCGCCTACTGTGCTCACAGTCCCTGCATCCTTCTAATGAAGCATTATATACTCCCTGTGCTCAGCGCTTTTGATTCTCATGCTCCCTGAACTCAAAGCTATCTGTTTTCTGACTGATTTTATCACTTTTTATATTAAAGACTCTATTTTCAAATTTGTCTTGCCATTTTCGTAGAAAAAAAAAATCGATAAAATTACTGACAAAACTGACTCACTGTTAAGATTTAATGATAAACTGTCACAATTTGCTGGAAACTTGGTCAAAAAAATAAGTTCGTTAAGAAATAAAAGAATTCATTAGAAAGAAGAAGAAAATTCGTTAAGAATTTTTAAGAAGGGATTCAAATACACTTCGTTATGGAATCAAAGACTTTCGTTAAAAAATCCAAAAATTAAAATATCGTTGCATTTTCACGCGAGGAAAATTTAATAAAATATGTTTCGTTATTTTTCCAAAGGTTCGTTAAGTTTTTGATTATTAATTAATGACAACTACCACAAGTATCAAGAAACTCGTTTAGAGTTTGGAAGGAATTCGTTAAGAGTTCCACTTTCGCGAAATATCATTGAGTTTCACGCGAAGTAAAGTTATTAAAATTCGTTCACTAAGAAATTCGTTCAGAGTTTGGAAGGAATTCGTTAAGAGTTCCACTTTCGCGAAATATCATTGAGTTTCACGCGAAGTAAAGTTATTAAAATTCGTTCACTAAGAAATTCGTTCAGAGTTTGGAAGGAATTCGTTAAGAGTTCCACTTTCGCGAAATATCATTGAGTTTCACGCGAAGTAAAGTTATTAAAGTTCGTTCACAAAGAAATTCGTTCAGAGTTTGGAAGGAATTCGTTAAGAGTTCCACTTTCGCGAAATATCATTGAGTTTCACGCGAAGTAAAGTTATTAAAATTCGTTCAGAGTGCGAAAGGAATTCCTTAAGAGTTCTACAACGATTTATTATGGCTGAATGCGCGAAAAAATGTTAAAGGAAATTCGTTAAGAATTTTCAAGAAACATCGCCGAAGGGGCTTGAATACACTTCTATATGAAATCAAAGGTTTCGTTAAGATAACCAAATATTAAAGTTCACTCGTTAAATAATGATAACTTACACCAAAAACACCAAGAAACTCGTTCAGAGTTCTGAAGGAATTCGTTAAGAGTTCCACAAAGAAATATATTGGCTGAACGCAAAGGAATTTTGAAAGAAATTCGTTGAGAATTTTGAAGAAACGTGTGCGAATTTGTACGAATACACTTCGTTATGAAATCAAAGGTTTTCTTTAAGAAATTCAAAAATAAAAATATCGTCAAACTATCACGGGAAGAAAAGTTAATAAAACTCGTTCAGAGTTTTCGCGATACGATAAGATTTTGATGACTTAGGTACACCAGAAACACCAAGAAACCCGTTCAGAGTTTCAAAGGAATTCGTTTTCGTTAAGAGTTCCACTTTTGCAAAAAGATAACAAATCGCTTAATATGTTCAAATAATTCGTTAAAAAAATAAAGCCGGTTATTTTAACTCACATCGAAAAACGCGTTGATTTATTAGAAGCAAAATATCTAGTACCTAAGTTTGTTGAAAGTAATATTTGTGACAGTACATCATGGCACCATCTCCTCAAAAGGCCAAGCTTTTAATAAAACTACAACTATGGGAGTTTGATAGCTTCGTAAGATGAAGTCCTAAGTTCTTTTCGTCATATCTTCCAAAAAACTATCACAACTCCATTTTTAAAAGGTATCAGATTGATTAATGAACCAAATCTACTTTTCTTAAATACAATTTAAATAATGATATTTTAAATCTAAAGACGCATCCCATTTGTCTTACATTTTTCTTTATAAGAAAGACTTAAAGTTAAGTAAAAACTTAAAAACTATATTTTGACATACCTATACGTACTTTTTTAACGACTGAAATAACAACTTTTGTTTGGTTTGCTTAATTTATTAATTTATTACAATGATAATGAAAAATATGCGAAGGGCCTTATCAAAACTTTTGATAAGTATCTTTTGAATTCGTTCAGAGTTTAAAATGAGTTCGTTAGAATTTCATTAAAAGTCTTAGCTGTTGTAGTGAGAAAAATTGAAAACAAAAATTCTTTTAAAACTTATACTCGTTTGGAGTTTTCTCGATATGTTAAAAGTTTTTACGATACTCGTAAAGAATTTTAACGATATTCGTAAAAAGTTTTAACGATATTCGTAAAGAGTTTTAACGATACTCGTTAAGAGTTTTAACGATAAGTACTCGTTAAGATCTTAAATCCGTATTTATAAAGCTATACAAAAACTCGTTAAGAGTTTAGAAAAAATTCGTTAAAAATTCCGCAAAAACAATAACAGTTGATTTCGTTAAGAATTATTTTGAAAGGAAATTGATTAAGAATTTCTAAGAAACGCGCGCGAAATAAATTTTTTGAAAATAAAACTTAACAAGAGTTTTTTCATTACTCGTGATATTATGATCTTGAAGCCAAATTTATGAAAATTAACCCACAAACACAAACTCAATTATAGTTTAAAAAAGAATTCGTTAAAAAAAAAACAATTTTGGCTGATTTTGCAATGAACAATTTTGAAAGTAAATTCATTAAGAATTAAAAAAAAAAACGTTTGGGAAAGTAAATATTTTTAAATTAAAACTCGTTATGATTTTGAATCGGCATTCGTTCAGAATGTTTAAAGAATATAATTACATATTTATTTTTTTTATTTATTTAAGAAAAGTGCAGATCATCATAAGGGGCCACTTATGTAGTCAAAATATATAATAGACTTGATTTAAATAAATTAGCTAAGAATTCCGCAGGTGAGCATAAATGGAAAAAAATGTTCAACTTCAAATTGAATTTTGACAAAATTAGAAAACATTTTGACTTTCCATCATTTCACCACAGGTTTTTATTTTTGAATGAAATTTTTCCCATTATCTTTCTCATAACCATTTAAGTTTATATAAAAATGTACATGACTTTATTTTAATGAGAACAAAATAGCAATCGCACTTTTGACCTTAACATTAAATTCAAATAAATCTCCTTAAAATATTTTTTTATTTTTTTTTCTTGCTAAGGGAATTGCTTCAACCTTTTGTAAGTAATTCCATAATTTTATTTATACAAGAGGACAGTCCCTTTTATATCCTATTTCTAATTTTTATTTGTCTAGCTTTTCATAATAGCAATAAGGGAAGATAATTATTTTCATATTTTTTTTTAACATATTTTCATCCCTCCCAGAATAAATGTGAAGTAAAAAAATTCTACGAAAAAAAATAATAAAAAAAAATATATATTAAAAAAATGCTCTTCAGTTAAGATGGTGACTCTTAGAAATTTAAAAAAAGCTAGATTAAATTAAAATCACTGCCGTTTTCGTCATCGTCGTTGCTTTTGTCGTGTGTATATAATATACATTTCAGGTTAGCTGCATTTTAAATAATTTTCATATAGTTTTAATGTTTCTTAAGGAAACTCTTGACTTGACCCATGTCGTTCTTCTTGGACTTGTTCACCTCGTTCTTTGAAGTTCTTCTATTATAATTTATAATTCCTTGAAAATAACTTTTTTTGTTTTCCTTTTATTCTGGCAGAATTTTTTTGATAAGCATTAAACTCTTGTCTTTTAAAATTATGTTTGAATATTTAAGGAATATTTTAAAGAATAAACAATAAATTGAAATAAATATATACATTTCCTGAATATCGAAAATTATTATCTTTATTTCATGTGGAACTAAACGTAGGTAGGTTTCTATACATAAATCTATATTATCATCAACAATACAAAAAAAAAACAAAACCGTTTAAGTCTGAGAATTAATATTAAATGCATTTTTATTATTATGATGAATACATTTTTTTTTTAATATACGACCTCATTTTGTGGTTTGAATAGATTAAATAAAAATGCTAAATATGGCCCAGATTTATTTGACACTCTATAACAGACGACAGACTACACAAACTTATTTGTTTTATATGTTGAAGGTACAAAAGCCTTGAGAGTTTATGTTAAAAAAAAGGAAAAGTGTGAATAACCTGAATTTGTCATCAATCAAAATATTATTATTATTATGACTTATGAGTATTTAACATTTTATTTGTTAGCCTATTTAAAATGGCTTAAGCTTATAATCCTAATGCACAGTTTGAGTTGAAATATACAAAAGTTTCAATAGAAAAACATCAATGGCTGTAGAAAATCTAGGTATATATGTACATACAATTTTTCAAATTTTCATGACTTTTTCAACATTAATTTATCTTCAGCTGCAGTAAATATTTTGGAATGGAAAGTAAGTTGATATTTTGATTTCACATGACTTTTTAAGTCCAACTAAATTCAAATGCGGATTGCTAAAATTAAATATTCATGAAAAATCGTTGGCCTGAAATTTTAAATTTCACAAATTTTCATATAACTCCCATTTTTGTGCAAAATAATTTAATTGGAAAATGTCTAAAAATGTCTAAACACTTCCACACGACCTTCTATACATCAGCTTCAAAGCCGTGCATATCATCGTCAGAAGACCCACATATCGCACCCTTAGAATGAAAGTCACCTAACTCAAAATTTTCATAACTTCTTATTTTTCAATAAACTGACCTTAAAAAGCGAAATGTAGTTTAAACTCAGGTGATAAAAAAGATGCCGAATTTTTGAGTTAGGTCACTTTGATTCTAAGGGTGAGATATATGGTGATGGCCGAACTCAGAACCCATTAAAAAGTGATATTCAACATTAAGGTATCTGATTGACAATTTGTGGGGATGCAAGGATGTATACTGCAGTGATTCTTACGCACTCTTATCTAAATTAATTAAAAAACTACTGAAATTTTTTTTTGCGACCAACGAGTTGTACACCATCTGATTTCTTAGCTAAATCTTGAAAATCGTTGAAGCGATTTTTTAGAAAAATAATTTTTCATATATAAAATTTTGTAAACAATTTTTAAGAAAAAATTTGGTACGCAGTTTTTTAGAATTTAAGTTAAAAAAATTAATTTTGAAAAAAATCATCTACCTACATATTTTCAAAATATGGAATTTTCAAAAAATAATTTTGAAATCGTTTTTAAAAATCAAAAATATATTTCTTTGAAAATTTTCATTTGCAATATTATTCAAACTTATAAGAAGATCATGGTAAAAAAAAATTTTTTAGAAAAAAAATTTTTCATATACATATAAAATTTTGTAAACAATTTTTAAGACAAAATTGGGTACGCAGTTTTTTAGAATTTAAGTTAAAAAAATTAATTTTGAAAAAAAATCATCTACCTACATATTTTCAAAATATGGAATTTTCAAAAAATAATTTTGAAATCGTTTTTAAAAATCAAAAATATATTTCTTTGAAAATTTTCATTTGCAATATTATTCAAACTTATAAGAAGATCATGTGTAAAAAAAAAAACTTAATCAAAATCGGTTCAGCAGATATTGAGATAGTCGAAAACCAAAGAAATTGTTCTATGAGAGGTACCTACAATTTTTAATCGATAGATACATTTTTTTTTTCAATAATATGGTAGATCGTACCTACTGATATTAAGTCACGTAAAATTTTTTACCAAAAAAATAAGATTTTCCTTATCGGTTTTTAAACACTTGTATAGGAGGTACCTACCGTTATTTTTAATTATAAGAATAATATTTATTTAAAATTTGCTAGATAATACATATTAAAAAAACTGCTGGGTGCTAAGTTAAATAAAAATCGATCAACTCTTTTTTGAATTATTAAGTTTTGAGACAAAATTTTTTTAAACTTTTTTTAAAAATCAAAAAAAAAAAAAATTTAATATAAAATTCTTTTAAAACTTTTTGAAACATTCTATATAGAAAAATTGTTCAAAATCAGCTGAACCATTTTTGAGAAAATCGAAAGTAAAACAAAAATGGTTCTATGGGAGGTACCTCAGTAGCCACTGTACATTTTCCCTAGGACTAGATGATCGTTCTAAGGGGACAAACCTTGTATCTCTCTGAGCTAACCGACAATCTGATCAATGTGGTATGTTGCTGCGAGACTCAGACAATCCAAATCATTTCCATCCACAGGTCCTCAGATGTATGGTATCAAAACGGCGCACTCTAGCGCTAATTGTGTCAATGAGCTAGGTGGCTCGTGATCGCCATTTCTACCTATCATGGGAGGTACCATTTATAACCGTTTTTTGGAAATTTTGTTTTTATAAAATGGTGCCTATTTGTAAGAAAAATAAGATTTTCATTATTTGCTAACAAAAATTTTTTAATTTATAAAAAAAATATGTAAATTGAGTGGCAGACAGCTCGTGTTGAACTTGGGCCTTGTGAATTACAACTCTCAACCATTCCTGTGTGCGTGTTATTGGTAGGAATAGAGGAGACCTACAATTTTCTGCAAACTCCAAATGGCTAAGGTGAGAGGCACTTTTTCATGACAAGAGATACTCTTGGAGGATTTGTCAATTCCCCGCAAGAGGAATGTCTGCTTTAAGGTGGCATATAGCACATTGAAAATATTCGAGGTACCGTTATTTTTGGTTCTAAAAAAATAATAAAAAAAAACATTGGGGAATTCCCAAAAACCGCTAGGTACCCAAGCTTAAGAAAATCGACCCACCCGTTTAGGCTGCAGCCGAAAGGACAGAACAGACACTTTTTTCAAATTCGCTACCATCGTAATTTCAAGTTTGAACGAAATCTTAAATTCGATTTTTTTACTTGCGCTATATATCGTACATGTGTATACATCGCAAGTAAAAATAATTGAACGATAAATTTAAAGTATCTATTGTATTTTGATACCTACTTCCTAAGCTGTATTTCTTGGGATTGCAAAATTAAAATTAATATCGCGTGTGAAAAACTGTGGGGCGTACTAAAATGTTTAATTTCACAATTGATGAATAATAGGTTTAAAGCAACTTCCTGAGAAAGAAAACAAACAGTTGACTTAATTACAAATCCATCTCCAAACTCGGAACTTTGTATATTGGCGTCGATTAATTAAATCTTGCTAAATAAATATCTGTTCCTTTTTACTTTGCTTTTTTTTTTGTTTAAATAATTTTTTGTTTTCATTTTCATACGCTCCTCCACCAGCTCATTTTTAGCCATTGGTAGTGGTATGTACTTATATACATCATCAGTGCTCACATTCAAACGCTAATAAAAAAAGTAAAATTTAACTTGCCTCCGGTTTGAGTCTTTTGACCCCGCCTGCCTTTCCGAAACTTTATGACTCTGACCACCAATAAAACCAATAAACTTAGTCATTCTCATTAACAAAAGAAAGTGAAATAAAAAAAAAAAAAAAAAAAAAAAAAAGGTATGATCATTTTCAACGGCTCCCCCAAAACAAGTCGAATACCTTGGAACCTGTGCCTTATTCAATATAAAGGCATGCGGGCAACTTAACATATTATTTCGATGCATTCGATGGAATGCAACAAGTGAAAATATTTAGCATCATCTTCTTTTCTTTTCACTTGTTATCTCGTCTCTTCTATCTCATATCGAACATCAACCGGCTGGCATGCTAACTGACTCAATCGTGCAACAAAAATGTTTTGTTTGTGAATTGTGTCTGATGTGTGGCATATTGCAAGTTCGTGCAAAACTGGTTAGCCCGAGGCAACCAGAAATTTCTTTCTTCAAAACGACATTTTTTTTTCCGCTGCGGGGGAATTTCAATAAATCAACCAACAAACTGATGAAATAAAAATACATATAGATACATGTTTCCAAGCACTTGAAAATATTCGAGGAACTTTGAGATACTTTCGCATATGTCAGAATTGCGCAAGATTACAACAGAAAAATGCGTCATTTTTCAGCAATGATCCAGTTATTTATTTTTTTGTTTATAAATCAGTTATAACTAAGAGATAAACTTGTTCATGACTGTTAAATTTATTATATATCTATTGCCATCAGCATCTTGGTTGTAAATAAATAAAATAAAAAAAAAAATATGGACTGACTATAAAGAAGCCTTCAACAAGCTCAAGGCACAAGCGCCAATCTATACTCTAGTATAGTTATCGATTGTGAAAGTGAAATCTTTCTTCTTCTTCTTCTCTTTCTTCTTTTTTGTCGTCTTGTCGACTCGAAGCTCTAAGAGTAGCCGAGCTGAGTCGCCTTATTGTATAATCGGAAACATTTTTATTTCTTCGTCATCATCATTTTTATCCGATCTTCTGGTGGAATACAAACAAAAAGTCAGGTACACACAAATGATGCTGCTTATACTATATTGAGGAATTTGAGATGGATCATGCGGTGTATGTTGTTGACCCACATTTTTGTTGAATATCATTTGATGTGGGTTGCCCTTAGAACTTGCAGTTTTTATTTTTTTTTTTTTTGCAAAGGTCAATTTGTGGGGAGAAATTATATACATGTAAAATTTGAATTTCAAGTGCATATAAAAAAACGAAGCCAAAGGATGACGCTTAACAAAAAGAAATTTCTACCAAAAATGTTGTTGCGAAACATCTGCAACATGATGATGATGGTGGTAACTACACCGACCACAACAATGATGATGATGGTGATTCGAAGTGAAAGTGTTTTCAAGTCGTGGACAGTCTGTTGTTTTTTTTTTTTTTTTTTTTTTCTTTGAAATGCCTTGTAAAATTGTCAAGAGGAGCATGAATCTCCTCTATATATGACTATTCGAAGATTCGACATTAAAATTTAAGGTCACGATCATTGTAGCCCATTTTGCTTTGCTTTTTTTGCACATTGTTTTTCTTCTTCGGTGTCGTCGGTTGTATTGTATTGTTGGTCTATCTTGATTCTAATCGAAAAAATATTTGTCTTTTAGTTCAACTTTGTTTTACATATAGAAACTTTTTTTTCCTTACCCACATATTTTTTGTCTCCAAAACCCAATGAAGCTTAATTTTTTTTTATGGTTTTGGTGTTTATAAATTTGGCATTCATTTCACTTGAATATATATGTAAATAGAGACTTGAAGTGATTTATAGTAATTGTGTGTGGTGACAATATATACATATGTAGGAGCTTTCTTTTAGCCCATACTTGACAGGTGATTCATAGTTTTTTTTATACAAAAACTTATTTCAGGGAATGGTTTAAGTTTTAGTTGAAGTTTTTTTTTTTTTTTTTGTTAAGAAACATGATGCAAACGGGAAAATACGTAGGTGAAGTTAAAATTAGCTAAGCTTTAAGTAGCATCTATTTAAGGTATTGAATAAATTAATATGAAAGATGATGAGATATTAAATAATCCTTTTCGTTGATCTTAGATACATAAATAGACGAATTCTGAAAAGTTTGAATGTTTGTAAAAAAAAGCCTTACATATTTGGTTTATATATATCTACAGTGAAGTCTCAGAAAGTAGAAGTATGTAGTACCTACCCAGAAATTTTTGGGTTATTTAAAGGTGTCCCCTTTATGGGAGAGTCATTAGTATGAAAAATCATGAATTTAATTCTGTTCTTTAAAAATATGTCCGGTTATGAGAGTTGTCCGCTTATGTGAGGTGTCCGTTTGCAGAGAGTATACTGTACCTATACATATAGAGTCTTTTCGAGGAAGAATTGCAAAGTGCCATTTTCTCAGTCATTTAAAAATTGTCAGTATAATGTTTGGGTATAAGTGGAGAAATGGAGCTCGACAACCTGACACTTTCTCTGAAAGTTCACTCAAAAAAAATTGTTAAAATTCAAATGAGATACAAATCTATCATCTAGGGAAAAAAGTAAGCAGATTTTTATGTGGATATAAGAGTGCGCTGCAGTTCTTCTTCCCACCCACAAATCGTCCGAAACCTTATCCTAAAATTTATTTAAAAAATATGTGCACGACTGGGTCGCATGAACTTACTCTTATGTGCGATCACACTGTGTTCTTAAAGTTTTAATATTTCAAAAACTATATATCTATAAATAAATTAGTTATGGGAATGTATATTGTAGCTATACCACCTACATAAAACGTTGTTAAGTTTAAGGTATTACATTAATTACAAAAAATATCAGCTACCCATTTTCGAAGAATGGAATTTTCAAAAAATAATTTTGAAAATTTTTTTTAAAAATCAATAATTTATTTTTTTGAAAATTTTGGTATGCAATATTACTAGAACTTATTTGAAGCTTTTGTGCAAACAAAAATTAGTAAAATCAGTTCAACTGATAATGAGATCGTCGAAAATAAAAAAAGGTTCATTTTTAAACGATATATAATTTTTGTTTTCCAATAATTTTAATCAAAATCGTAGGAGCCGTTTTTGAGAAAAGTGAGATTTTTAATACCAGTTTTTAAACATTTGTATGGGAGGTACCATTATTTTTGGTTATTAGAATAATTTTCATTTAAAATATGCTAGATATGCCATATTTAACAAAATTTGGGATTATTAAGTTCTCAAAAAAAATTTTGAAACTTTTTTAAAAATTGAAAAGAAAAATTTTTGAAAATTTTGGTAGGTATACAAAACTTTTCAAACTTGTTCGAACATTCTCCATTAACAATATGATTAAGTTTAGTGGGCTTTAGGTCAAATGAAAGATGTTAATGTATTATAAAAAATCTAATATAAGGGAAAGTGTTTAAGGTTTATATTGATAATGCCAGTATTGCCATTTAAATTCAGTAAAAATACACTTTTCGATTGTGATGATTTAAATTTAAATGTTCTTGACAAGTTTTGCCTGATGATGCTCGAAACGTCGCTTAATAATTAACATCTTTCATTTGACCTAAAGCCCACTAAACTAAATCATATTGTTAAATACAAAGGTCACTAAAATAATCATTTACATTCTCCATTAAAAAATTTGATCAATATAAGTTGAATGGTTTTTGAGAAAATCGAAAATCAAAAAAATTTGTTCTATGAGAGGTACCATTTTTAACCATTTAAATTTTTTTTATAAAATGGTTGCCTTTTTGTAAAAAAAAATTACTGATTTTTTTTTAAGTTGTGGGGACGTTTTTAAGAAAAATAAGATTTTCATTTTATGCTAAAAAAATTTGTACGGCAACCTACCTACCGTTATTTTTGGCCTTAAAAAATGAAAAAAAAAACGTGTGGGGGGAATGCCCAAAAAACGCTAAGTACCAACTTTGAAAAAAACCGACCGACCCGTTAAGGCTGCAGCCGAAAGGACAGACAGACAGACGGACAGAATTTCGAGACCCACTTTTTTCGACTTCGCTATTATCGTAATGTCAACTTGGATCAAAACCCCGAGTTCTGTTTTTTTCACGAATCCATAGCTTGCCATGGTACCTTTATATCGGAAGTAAAAATGATGCAAATATAAATAGAGTCTCTATCAACTAGGGAAATAGTCGATACGTAGAAGTTTTGTGGAAAATAGTGGGAATCACAGCACCCCATATAAATCTCCAATCAGACACCCTGTCTAAAAGTTCACTTAAGAAATATTAAGTATTTGAGTAGAGTTACAAATCTATCATCTTATAGGGAAATATTGTAAGAGTATGCATCAATGCAGCACACAATGAGCCACAGAAATCATCAATCATACACCTTATCTTATAGTTCACATAAAAAAATGTTACTTGTATTCCGAATCATACTGTTTTATTTTTATGATATCCTCACACTATGTATCTTTACATGATTTTTAAATAAAAATTTCTTAACTTAAAAAATATTAATTAATTTCTTTATTTTTACTCTCAGTCAAAAATCTTCCAAATTGTCTTAAATTAATTCATGATTTTTAAGTAAACCATGGGGATTCATTCTTTTTTAAACAAAAGTTATGAATTCAATTTCACAGCTTTATGAACAAACAATTTATAATTAATAGTTTTTTGGGTGATATTTTGACTTTTTTGTGCCTTCATATAAGTTGCACAACTAAATTATGAGCCAGATTTTTTTTTTTTTTTTTTTTAATTTTAATTTTGGGAAATTTAAAAGACAAACAAAACCAAAAAAACAAAACTGGTCATTGTTAACATAACATTTGTATGGGAATACTACTTAAATGTTGTT
The DNA here is from genome assembly GCA_929447395.1 of Epistrophe grossulariae. NCBI lineage: Eukaryota > Metazoa > Arthropoda > Insecta > Diptera > Syrphidae > Epistrophe > Epistrophe grossulariae. The sequence continues at coordinate 10,321,063 of OV839567.1, read as the reverse complement.
ATAAGCCATCTAATCAAGGCGTCGAAAGACACCTATTAATCATAATTTATTTAAAAAAAAAAAAATATGGAAGCAAGTATACTGTCTTCGTCGTCACTTATAGCCTTATAGGTATATAGGCATAGGTCGTGGTGTTTTCAATGAAATCTTAATTAGCAATTCGTATAACCGTAGAGCTGTTGGATAACATTTATCTTTTATCATCGTTGTATTATAGTTTTAAATATTTTGTAAGATGGGCCATTTAAAATTAAATCATGCTATGGGCTTTAAGCTATATCTGACTGAACTGGCTTTAATCATTAGTAGTGTTGAACAAAAACGTCTAAACAAAAAATATGGACCTAGTTACTGAGTTTTTTTTTGTGTAACTAAATCATAAATTAATGCGAATTAAACAATAAAAAAATACGCATAATTAAATCAATTTTGGTTTTTGGAAATATTTTTGATAGTTTTTTTTTTTTATTGAGAATGAAGGCTTTTTTAGGGCATCATTCTATCCTCTAAAGTTGTTTTGCCTCATCAATAAATATTTTTTTTTATCTCAAACTATGCCAAAAATATTTTAATTTTGTTTCAGAAACATTAAAGCAACATTGTGCAGAAACATTAAACAAAAACTTTTTTATTAAATAAAGTTGATTGACAGGCTTTCGAATGCAAATAAAAAGAATTTTTTAAACAAGATTAGAAAATGTTTGAAATAACCACAGAAAGATTTTTAAGATGTTTTTGAAATATTTCAGAATCATTTGGAAGCCTTTTTTTTATGGCATCACTCTCTAGAATTGCTTGTGCCTATTCGATAAAACGTTTCTTTTTTTCTCTCAAATGTGCCATTTTTGTTTTAATATTAAAATTCAGGAACATTGAAGCAACATTGTATAGAAACATTAAACACATTTTTTTTTAAGTTAAAAAAATGTTAATAAAAAAACATTTTGAAAATATTTCTGAAATATTTTTGACTTATTTGTATAATATAAATAATATCACGACCTTTTTGAAACAATTTTGAAGAAGATTTTCAGAAATGTTTCAGAACTCTGTAAGAAAAAATTTAGAAGCATTTTTAGTAAACAACTTTTCATACACAATTAAGATATTTGTTGAAAAATTATAGAGATGTTTCAGAAACATTTAAACAATAAAAATATTTCTTCTTGTTTCATCAGAAACATTGTTTACAACACGTTTCTGAATTGTTTCCCCAATGTTTTCCTCTTTTCCATTTGTTTCAGAAACAATAAATGATGAAATTTTTTTTGAGATGTTTTAATTTTTTTTATTCGCTTTTCTACTTAAACATGTCGATAGGTTTTTGTTATTATTTTGATGGGCTTGCAACTTCTTGTATATTCCAATTTTTTCATCTTTGAGTTTTTTCACAAAATTGTATTAAAGTTTCGGCTTTGAAAATGCTAAAAACTTGTACTTAATTAAGCTGCCCTATAGGCAAAGAACTAAACAGTTTGCTCCATTTTTTCGTTGCTTTTTATTTGTTTTATTTAACTGCGAGCAAGTATACCACTCACTTCGAAGTCCTCGCAACATAATAGTTATAAAGGTTTTTAGATGATTTTTAAAAAAATAATATTAATTTTTTTGTTCATTCAAAAAAAGCTCCACCTCTTCTGTTGCAAATTTTTTTGAAAATAAAAAAAATGTCTGTTAAAACTACTTAAATTTTCTTACATGAGGATGGGAACAGTACCTTACTTTGTAGAATATTCTATTTGAAAAATCGTAATTTTTTCATCAACATTTTTTTTTCATTTTTTAAATTTAAATTCAAATTAACGGCTGACTTAATCAAAAAAGAAACATTTGTAAATAAAATTGGATACATATTCAAATAGCATTTAAAAACAAATACAAAACAGATTTCAGAAACATCATTAAAATGTTTCAGGAACATTTAAAAATGTATCAGGAACATTTAAAAATGTATCAGAAACATAGAAAATTTTTAGAAAATTAAAATATATTAATATTTTGTAGTTTTTGAGTTGATGTCTGACAAAATGTTTATATATTTATGGTCGCTTTCAGAAGGACTTTAATAAAAATCCAATTAATAAACATTTTAAATAAAATAAACAAAAATGATCTTAACTCCTGAAATTGCATTTGAGACACATTTTAAAAAAAACTTTAACGAAACATTTCAAAATTAAATAAAAATAACTAACCGAGACTTTCCAGTGTAATTACTATAAAAACTTAAACATATTTTGGAAATTTTTTTAAAATGTGTCCGAAACATTGTTCGAAAAAATTTCAGAAACATAATAGTTCCATAGAAACATTTCAGAAAGAATTGAGTAGGTACCTATCTTTTCACAGTTGATTAAGTTTAAGGAAATTGCTTATGAAATATGTTTTTTGGTGAGGACACTTAAAACAACATACAAATCTAAAAATGATCATAACCCATTTCAATGATCTCATCCTATTTCAAACGCAACCGCAAATTACACAACTTTTATATCCATGTCTATCTAAAGCTCTCAAGTAGCTAAGGTACCTCGTGATGTATCCATAAAGCACTATTAAACTCCATTTGAGAAGCTCGTATAACCAAAAAAAACCTAGGAGCGCAGTTTATCTTTATTGCTCATCATTTTGATGCGTGTCCATTCGTTCATTCCCATTTGGTATAAGGTATATGAAGAGCCTTCTATTTCATCTTGCAAAAATGTTTACAACTTTATTGCCGTATCCAAAATGGTTTAACTCTTCATTTATGTTTATATACATATAAGTATAGGTACATTTTTCATTATACATACTTGGAATCTGCAGTATAAATGAAGTAATGTATATCACAGGTGAGCCGGTCGGTCGTTATCACGACGACAACGACGTCGACTTAAACTCCAAAATTACTATGTTGCGTGATCACGTATATATACACCGTCAACCGACGACTTGGAACTCGGACTGACGTGGTGATATGACATTCTCCTATGAACATCGACACATAAAACAAAACAAAAAAAATACAAAACTCATAATGAACCCAAACTAGGTTGGTTGATTCGATACGGCTGCTCCGCATGTGCGCTTAAAAAAAAGCTCAAACTGAAAGTGCAAGTACTTTATCTTTCGATGGATGAAACGCTAAACAATGCACATTCGAGTATAATATACTTTTCAATTAATATGGTTATGCTACATGAGTTTGAGTCTATAGTAAACCAATTATGATGGGAAATATGTAGCTTATGTAGCAAAGTCTTGAAAAATGAAAGGAAAAACTCAGCAAGACAATTATTATTATTATTAAGACAACGACTTAAAAAAAAAGGAATCGTTTTTGTCAAAACCCTGCAAATGACAAAAAAAAAAGACATTAATTAATTTTTGATTTGTACTTGCTGGTGCAACTCTCAAAATTGCATTTAATTACTAGTTTGATATGTTTTTATTGAATAACTGTGAATAAAACGAATGAAAACACACACAAATTACTATTCAAGGCTTTTATTGCATGTTTACAATATAACAATCCTGTTATATGACAGAGAATTGTGTGCTTCGAATGAATTAATTTTGACCAAAATGTTTCTCAGATTTTTTTGGTTTGTCTTTAGTGTGGATTTTTTGAAATTAATATGTCTAGAAAGTATCTGTACATTCAATCAGAAATTGAGGTTAAGGAGAATTTTTTTTAAGAAGGGTAATAACTGTCTGCGTTTCCGAATCGTTACTCAGTCGACTTCTTGACAAATATTTAATGGTAAATAAATTCAAAAGAGAATGGAATATTAATATTTTCCTGGAATTTTTTGTATCGGGTACTTGCAGTTTTGATATTACTTCAGTTAAAAAAAATCATTCTTAACTTTAACTTTGTATAGTAAATTTTTCGCGCATTAATAGGGTTATATGACTATCCCTACTACACATTAAGAACGCTTACCATACAGTCTTCAAAAATCATGTATTGAATTCAAAGATTGCAATCATTGATTTCACTTTGAAACTTCAACCTTCATATTATGTAATCACCATTCACTTGACTCAAAAAGATTGCAATCATTTTTATTCCCATTCATTTTATTACAATCAATTGAATGCAATCTTTTGAGAATTAATGCATTCCTTACATTCTTTGAGATCATTTGCATTCTTTTGTATTCTTTGTATTCTTTCGCATTCATTTGAAATCTTTGCATTTTTTTGCATTCTTTTCATTCTTTGCATTGCCATTTCCCTCCATAAACCCTACGTGCTCTGGCCCTATTAAATTTTCACTAGTTTCCACAGGGAAATGACAATGCAAAATATGAAAATAATTAATGTAAAGAATGCAAATAAATGCAAAGAATGCTCGAAAAATTGCTCGAAAGATTGCATTCAATTGATTGCAATAAAATGAATGGGAATAAAAATGATTGCAATCTTTTTGATTCAAGTGAATGGTGATTGCATAATTTGAAGTCTGAAGTCTTAAAAAGTAATAATACGTCCCACTTTGATCTTATTCGTGTGAGCCATATTACATAGTTCAATCAACTAATATTTTGGACCACCCTATTTTTCACTTGCTAACTAATTACATATATATGTACCTTCGTTATATCTAATACAAATTGAAACCATGAAGCAAATCTAATTTAAAATTGTGTAAATGTTTTCCTCACTTTTAAATATAAAACTTCTTTCAGTTTTTTTAAATGTACAAATTATAATTTAACGGTTCATTAAAGCATTTGATTATATTTTCCTATATAAAGACAAGAAAAATTTATATTGCATCAGAAAATCCAGAAAATTATTTTTAAAAGAAATATGAATTTAAACTATCTATTTGCTACTCTGTTGGTGTTTTGTGCAATTTTCGCAGGAGTTAATTCGACATTAGAGCGCAATCCACGAAGCAATAGAACGAAGAGATTCCGCTAGTTTTTTTTTCAGGAAACCTAATTTTACTTTTTTTGTATTGAAATAAAAAAATTAAAAAAATTTTAAACATTTTGGTTCTAACTTCGTGAAAAATGTTTATTCGTCCTGATGAAAATAAAAATAATGAATACAAATTTGTCTTTTCTGAATTTAAATTGAAAAACTTATTTTTTTTTCTAGTTTGATGTGTTAATGTACTTTTGAACTGCTTTAAAGAATGATTCGTAGGTTTTTTTGAAAATAAAAAAATGTAAGTGCTTTTGTTTTTTAATTAATATCACTGCTTACCTACTTAAACTTAAGGTGAACGTTAATATAAGCTTTATAATCATATAGGTCATGATAAAAAAAGTGGACAACTTTTAATATTAATTTTTAATCATTGTTTCGGTATCCTGTAGCATTATCTAAATTTATATTATTTTTTAATGCTGCTTTGGTAATTTTATTTGATTTTTTCACAAAAAAGTCGTTCTTTTTTTGACGTTTTTGAAACTTTCAAAGGAAACGGTATTAATACCGAATTAATTAAAAAAAAAACTTCATATTCTAATGTAGAAATAAGTTTTTTTTTAATTTAAAAAACTCGTGTAGTAACTCCATTGCGTGATTTTGTACATAATACTAACGCAAAAGCGCGATAAAGTGTATTTACTTTTAAAAAACAGCGTTTGATTAAGATGAAAGAGAAAGTAGACCAAAAATTTACGGAAAAAATTACAATAAACCAACGATTGGTGGTTTAGATCAACCCTTTGAACAAATTATAAAATTTTTGGTCACCTCTCTGAGACTATTATAATTATTTTATTTTCTTATTTAAACGCTTAAATCGAAAATTTTGGAAATAGGTACCGGTCTTTTAATTCCTTATCTGCTTTTCGAAACTATAAAATTTATTCCTAGATATAGAAATCATCATCCGGATTTTAGGTGCATTTTTTCTCCAACGTCTATTTTCAATTTTTTTTTTGCCTTCAAACGATTTTATCTCAAGTTTAAGATTTTCTTAAATTTTATTTTGTATGTATGACTTTTTTAAAAAGATTACAAGAAAAATCAATCATCTACCTTATCTGGTTTAGAAAATAGAATCTAGACCTTTTCTTTGTTTACCCTAATTTACCCTACTAAAATTCTGATTTAAAAAACCACGTATTTCTAAATTTTTAAATAAAGTTTTCTTTCACATAATATTTTTGTTTTATCACTAAAACCTATACCATATGATCTGGGTCAGATAATTAAAAAAAAAAAAAACCTAAAAAACGACCTTAAAGCGTGGCCTGCGCCTTGACCATATTTCGCCAGACAACCCATGCGCAAAGTGTTAGTTTAGACCACTACCTAAAAAACTGTATACTCCTTATCTGGTAACTCGATGAACGTAGGTCGTTCTATGGCGGGATCTGAGACTATAAGGACCCAAATAAAAATATTTTGTTTGAAAAAAAAATTTCAACTTTAATCTAAGAAAATGTATGTCGGGCGGTCAAAATCTTTGATAAACAGGGTGATCACTGATCAGTATAAGGTGCACCCAAAAACTAGAGCGAGTAGGTTGGGTTTAGATAATACAAAAATCGTAAAGGAAGGGGGGTCTATTTCGCCCCGTTTAGGCAGGATGGGCAATCTTCTAAGAAAATTGACTTAAAACTGAAAAAAAATTATTTAAAAACAACGGTAAGACTTAGAATGCCATGCTATACCTTTTTGGAAAGCCAGAAATCTTTTCTTTAATTTTCATTTTAAATTAAGTTGTGTTAGTTAATAGTATTTTTTTTATTAATTTTCAAACCCGAAATTTTGAATAAAAAAATACGGACTTAAAGGCCGTTAAAAGCTATTAACAAAGACCATTAAAATAGTGCTAAGTCTTCTACTTGGCTGATGTATTTCAGTAGTAGAGTATATAGAATTTGTATTATTAAAAAAAAAAAACCTTCTAATTTTTTTTCAGTTTTTAGTAAATTTTTTAGAAAATTGCCCACACGCCTTAACGGGGGGAAATAGACCTCCCTCCTATACGATTTTTTTTCTTGTCTTAACTCAACCTACTTGCTCTAGCTTTTTGTTGCACCTTATACCGATCACCCTGTATATGCAAGTGTTTTTCTATCTTAAAAATTTTGAAGAAAAAATAGGTACACACATTTTGTTTTTCACATTAATTTATTTTTTATTAATTTTTAAAATAAACTTTAAGAACAAAAATTACAATGAATCTTCCTGATAAAATAAAAAAAACAAGCGGATTTTTTCTATCCACTTCTTGATCTTAAAAGAGTATCATTTTGAAATATATCTGGAAAGTAGGGCGATGTTGAAGGATAGTCTAAATTACCAACTTTCGAATAAACACTAATTGCGCAAATTGCACAAAAGACAAATACGATTCCGAAAATATAGTTTAAATACATCATTCCTGAAATTACTTTTATTATTATAATTGGTTTTATAATATTTTTTTTTATTTATAGCAACAGATATTTAAATGCTTTAATTTACAATTCTGTTCGCACCGCTTCGGTAAAAAAAGCAGAACATTTTCGTTTTGATCTGCTTCATGGTTTTATTTTTGTGATATAATAGTGATATAATAAGATGTCGATACAGGATGACCCAAATACATTATAAAGGAGTTTTAAATTTAAAGGCAATTTATTTTACATGTTTAAGCAAAAATTCTAAGCAAAATTAGCATAATATTTGTTAATAAATTTTGTTAATTTTTTTGAGATTAATTTTAAACTTTTGATTACATTATTTAAACTTTTTTGAAGCATATTTTCAGACAGACGGCAACGCTTTTACCCCCTTATTTTATTATTTTTTTTATTGTATTTTATGTAATAACGTTTTTTTTAAACAAATTAAATTAAATAAAAATTATTATAATTAAATCCCAACTTACTCCTTAAAAAATCCTTAAAACTTATGTTATGTTTTTTTAAACAGGTGTTAAATAAAAATAATTAATTAAATCCTTATAAATCCTTAAAACAATTATAAAAGCTTATGTTTTGACAATGACATCACAACTTTAAATTAAACTCTTACTGAAAACAAAAAAAAAAAACAATGACACGAAATTCCAAGACTTTTTCGCCTCTTCTAACTTCGCAGGTTTAAGTTTGATTATTAAAATCTGGAGTTTGTTTTTTTTTAAAGAATGCAAAACTTGTTTTTGGAGTTTGATTTTTTTTTAAAGAATGCAAAACTTGTTTCTAAGCACCCTTTAAAATAACCATGAAGCAGGAATAATTTCAATTTATTACAATAATTTTTTAATTAGTTTTTTTCCTAAAGGCATATTTAAATTGATACTTTACAGTTTATTAAAAAATTGAAATATTTTTCGTATAAGAACTTAGACAAACTTATAAGTCTACAGTTTTAAAAAATCTAGAACTAAGAGTGTAATACAAAAAAAAAAAAAAAAACAAAAAGTATGAATCCAAGCTACATTTTCGGAACTTTCTTTGCAATTTTTGCAATTTTCGCAGGAGCTAATGCTCAGCATGATCCACCACCATTCGAGCCATGGGATGTTTAAATTAAAATAATACAAACAAAATTTATTTGGGTAGTTGGATATAAGTTAAATTTGTCAGCAAAGAAACATCTTTCATCAGCTTGAATTGTAAACTTAAGCAAAATATAAAAATAAAACCCAAATGTTCGAAAATATATAAATAAAAAAAAAAATTCTTAAATTGTTGATTATTTTTTTTGTAGGTATTTTATTCAAAAAAAAACATGCAAATACGGAACATTTTTTTCAAAATGTAAAATGTGAAAAATATTTTTTTAGGAGTAGACAATTTTCTAAGGACAAGTGACCTTTGGTAGCTCAGTGCATATGGCTGTAAAGGGAGCTTGATCGCCTCTCAGTCGTGGCAAAAGTTTTTCTTAATAAAATTGAATAAATAGAGACCAAGCAATACAAAAAGGAGTATGATGATCGGCGTGGCAGTCGTGAAATAGTTATAAACTCCAGCCTATGAAAACTTGGAGCGGTATCTCACTCATATTGTTCATTCAAACTTTCAATGATAATTATTTAATTTCCTTACGAGTCAATAAAACATTAAAGGCTTGTTTCACAATTTCTGAGTAAAGTTCTGATTAGTTACTCGACATATAAATACTGGCACAGGGTCATAAGTACACAAACGAAAAAATAATATTTTTGAATTAATAGGTAACCAATTCAAGTTGTGAAAAAACAATTGTAAGTTTTTCTCCATGTGGACTTTATGACCCTGTGCCATTATTTATGTATCAAGTAACTAATCAGAACTTTACTCACGCATTGTGAAACAGACCCTAAAACTTTTGTAATTAAAGAAAAGAGAATAAATTTTGAATTTTGAAAAAGTTAAATTTTTAAATGTTTTGACTTGGCTATTTTTGAATTTTCGGTTTGCCACCTCCCTTTTTTGCCACCCCCCAGTCTTTCACAACATATTAAAAAAAATAAAACAGGATTACCCTAAAGCAATTGGTCGAAAATATGAGGTTAAGAATTGCACGGTGGACAAATACAGTGGGCCAATATCTTAAAATTATGTTCAAATAATGTACAGACAACAAAAAAGAATTGATGCATTTATCACAAAATGCACAATTTTTTTAATAAGCCGCCAAATTATATAGAAAAGTTACACCCTTAAGTCTTCCAATTGGTTTATTTCGGAAACGGTTATTTTTATGAAAAAAGTATGTTAATGTTTTTTGTAGGAAATTTTCCAAGCTCAGTCTTTAAGATTTTTTTGTACAAGTTACCGCATTTGGGAGTTATTCCTATAAAAAAACATTTTGGGGGGCCTTAAACTCCCCGTAAAGTTGTTAGCAGCGCTCATATCGATGGGGACTTTTGACAGTTTCTTAATAACGCCATGAAAAGACTATATACCAAAATCCAGCTTTCTGTCGATTTTTCCCGAGTTACGTGCTTTATTGACTGGACTACTGAGCATTCGCGTAATTCAAATCGCAAATGCGATCGTAGCCTTATGTGATAGTTGGCGTGTTTTTTTGCTAGACGACAACGGTGATTAACGATGCCATCACAGCAACAAAATGGAGTTTTCATACAAACTATCGATAACAAGTAGATATGTAATTCACGGCGGTAATACAGTTTTTGTGCGCGCTTAAATAAAGCCCCATGAATTCTCTGGGAAAAACTAAGCCCGCAGAGGATTAGTTGTTGTTGCGTTTTGTAAATTATTTAGCACCGATGTTGTTTTTTTCATCCAATTCCCCCAAGACTTGCAAAAAATACGCCTAATGTTAAATAATATTTGCTTGTCAGTTGTCACATCTAAATTAGCGAATATTTTGTTTTGAATACTTCCTTTATTTTTTTGTATCTAATGTCGAAACACAAGTTTTGACAAATATCCATGAATTTTTTGTATTCGTCGTTGATGAATGTTGAAATTTTCAAAAGAAACATTTTAAGTAAACATTTTTGACATATTGTCCTTAACAATTTTTGTCGTATACCTAGTTATCTAACTCTTAAACAAGTATTAGAAAAATCCTTATTAATTTCAACTAAATAAGTTCCTTTAACTTGTTTTTCTATTATATGGAGCCAAAAGGTTTACAATTTTATAAAAAAAGAAATTGTATTTAATTATAACGATTGTCAATTTTTATCAATTGAAAATTGATAAATATTGTGAAATTTACCAGTACATATGTTATTAAATCTTTGGTAGTACATTTGAGGTTACTAAAAAAGGCCAAATTCTACAAAAAAATGTCTAGAAAAGCAATTTTTTGGAAACAAAAATTTAAACCAAAAACAATAAAAAACACACAAAATTATATCCTTTAAGACATCACAGTTTTTGTGATTTATGAATTTTTATTTCACATTAATATGAATTTTTATCCTCTACCATGACGTGAACAATTTGGAAGATCACCGCATGGTGTTGGAATACCATTACCATCGGGATCATAATCAGGTCCATCGTCCTGTGATTGAACTCCTTGGATGTTGAAAATTGCAAACAAGGCAAACAAGATCGTCAAAAGATAAGTTGGATTCATAGTGATTGTTTTTTTTTTTTTTCTTCACTGAAATATTATTGATAACAAACAATATTTTGAATTGACTTAACTAACAATTCAACCTGCTTTATATACTAATAGAGTAAAGAGTAATCGAAGCTTCTAATTAACTATAGAAATGGGAATTTGAATGCTTGTTAGTGAAACATCGGAAAACAACTCGTGCGTGTAAATCCATTTTCTGCAAAATGTCAAACTTGTCGCCTAAATACAAATGACTTTCTATTAAGTGATGAATGTTTCAATTGTTTTGCTTTTAATTTAATTTTATACGAGTATTCTATTACAACTGTAAAGGAAAAAATTTGTTCCGATAAGACAAAATTTACCTTGATAGCTACAATCTTAATTTTTTTTTCGTTTTTATGGAAAATTTCAAAAAAAATTGGAAGTTGAGTTTTTTTTTCCTTACATAGGTATTATGATATCTAGAGGAGGTTCGAAAATTTCTTAAAAATAATTTTATTAAATAATTAAATAATTTATTATTACTAATTGTCTTGCTTTCAAAAACGTACAAATTGTAATTTTACGGTAATTTAAAAAAATTCAAATAAATTTTGTATATATAATAAAGACAAGAAAGACACATAATCAGTATAGAACTATATTTTCAAAAATACCTGTACACAAAAAAAAAGAACCATGAATTTAAAATATCTTTTTGGTACCCTGTTGGCCTTGTGTGTAATATTCGGAGGAGCTAATTCAATAGTACACGGGAAAAAAAAACCTAAAGGAAAGTAAAAACAGATATAGTGAAATCCACTTATATTGATATAATATATTTCATCAGGTTAAAAATTAATAAAGACAAATTTAAAAAACACTTTAGTTCGCAGACTTGGAAAAAAATTTTATATTCCTAACAGAAATGCAAAAATAAAAATTGAAATATATAAAAATTTGTGTTTTTTTTTTTTTTTTATTTATTATAATTTGTGTTTTAATATAAGAAAGCTCGGTTTTTAAATTGAAGCAAGGTGTGACTATTCACTCATATTTGTTCTTCCTCTATATAGGGTAAATAAGGTTTATTCTAGAAAAATAACGTCAAAATTCAACAAATAGTTTTTTTTTCAAAGATACTATCTTTGCGTCGCGTCGGTCTGTTCGTCTGTTCATCCATCATACATGGTACCTTAATGGGTGATATGATGGATTCTCTTGAAATCTGGTACAGATCATTTTTATATAATTTCCCACAAGATATAATTCTAATTTTTATATGGATTGGCTCATATCTAAACCGAGTAACTGCCATATAGAATGATTTTTTGATGACTGTTATATTTTTTTTTTCAAATTTCTTCTAAAACGGCTCTAACAATTTTGAATTCATTTTGAATAGCAGAAACGGCTCTAACGATATTTTATATTTTAGGGTGTTTTTGTGTGATAGCACACTAGCAGTAAGGCTGTAAAGCTTCACACCATCATAGTAATATTAAAGATTTAAGAGAAACAATAACTTGGGTGAGCTATACCACCAAGTTTATATAGGCTGGAGTTATGCTATTTCACGACATGCCCCAACGACCATCAGAATCCTTTTAGTGGCTTGTTCTATTTGTTAAATTTTTTTTTGATTTTCAATTTTCTTGTTAATGGCTCTGCTGATTTATTTCAAAATCTTTAAAATTGAAATAATATTTCATATACAAATTTTCTATACAAAATATTTTTTGAATTAAAAAAAAATCAAAGGTTTTCTTAAAAAAATCAATATTTTGAAAATGGGTTAGTGAACTTTTTTTTAAATTAGGTTTTTAGGTGTATTTTATTAAATTCTGCAAATATTTTTTTTAATGTTAACGAAATTTTAAATATAAAAAAAGCTAGCTGATACCTACTCACGGAATTTTTTTTTTGTCAAATTTGAACTTTTTAAAAACTGAAAATATAATTTATAGAGGCTTCAAACAACCCTTTACAATAAATTTTTGTTTGGCACGCTTCAATAACTTAGCAATCTGAAAGCGTAACGCCACTTATAGGCGATTCCATTTTCGTGGGGGACAAAATCAGCCGATTTTCAATTCCGTAGTTTTTGCTATTCATTCCTTAGAATCATTATTTTCTCTTTTGCATACAAAATATACTTTCGGGTTTTCCAGATTTTCCTACTTTTTCGGTTAAAATTCCCAATTAACGGCTTATAGTGTGTTTATACCTGGTTCATTAAGAATTCAACAAAATCGGATGATGTTCAATCGATATAATGCACGTACAAACAAAAAACAAATTCATTTTTAAATACCTATTTAGATTATTTTTTAAGAAAACAGCTCAAACGATTTTTGAAATTTTTTTAGCATATAAATTCAATTCAAACGGCGTTTTTATTTTTGAAATTAAAACTTTTTGGGGAGTAGTCTAGGCATTTTTAAAAATTTTCAATATTTTAATCAAACTTAACTCAATGATATTGAGAAGCCAAAAGAAAAAGTTGTTTCGGGTCGGTCTATTCGTCTATACGTCCATGCGAAGAAAATTTGCAAAATTATTGAACCGATTTTTTTCAAAATTTGATAACTAACAGACCATTTGTATCTAATTTCCTAGACAATAGATTCGAATTTTTATTTTAGCTCATCTAGAACGAGTTTAGCTGCCACAGAATGCTTTCTTTCAAAACGGTTCTAACATTTTTAAATTAACTTTGTACATCTAATTTTTAAAAGAATTTTGCAAAATTAATAAACTAATTAAATTTAATGTTTTTTGTTTTGACCTAAGTGGTTTTTGAAACTTTTGTATTTCTCATTTGGGTAATAATTGTCATACTTATTACAAAAAATGCTCGAAATTCAACCTTTCACCAATTCCTATACCCATCCACTCCTCCCGCAAAAAATCGAAAAAAATTATTTCTTTTAAGGGGACTCATAAAATCTGCATTTCTATACTGTCAAATTAATGTTTATCAAAGTTTTCCGTAAACAACATCATGTGTCAGCCTTTTGTCAGAAGTCCTTTATTGATGACGTCATATCAAAAACCTTTGCAAAAAGTGATTCTATCGTAAATTTAATTACGCCATTTGATTCAGCATTAAAAAAATAAAAAACACCAATTTTTATATATTTCAATTTTTATTTAGGCATTTCTGTTAGGAATACAAATTTTGTTTTCTAAGTCTGCTAACAAAAGTGTTTTTTAAATTTGTCTTTATTAATTTTTAACCTGATGAAATATATTATATCAATATAAGTGGATTTCACTATATCTGTTTTTACTTTCCTTTAGGTTTTTTTTTCCCGTGTACTATTGAATTAGCTCCTCCGAATATTACACACAAGGCCAACAGGGTACCAAAAAGATATTTTAAATTCATGGTTCTTTTTTTTTGTGTACAGGTATTTTTGAAAATATAGTTCTATACTGATTATGTGTCTTTCTTGTCTTTATTATATATACAAAATTTATTTGAATTTTTTTAAATTACCGTAAAATTACAATTTGTACGTTTTTGAAAGCAAGACAATTAGTAATAATAAATTATTTAATTATTTAATAAAATTATTTTTAAGAAATTTTCGAACCTCCTCTAGATATCATAATACCTATGTAAGGAAAAAAAAACTCAACTTCCAATTTTTTTTGAAATTTTCCATAAAAACGAAAAAAAAATTAAGATTGTAGCTATCAAGGTAAATTTTGTCTTATCGGAACAAATTTTTTCCTTTACAGTTGTAATAGAATACTCGTATAAAATTAAATTAAAAGCAAAACAATTGAAACATTCATCACTTAATAGAAAGTCATTTGTATTTAGGCGACAAGTTTGACATTTTGCAGAAAATGGATTTACACGCACGAGTTGTTTTCCGATGTTTCACTAACAAGCATTCAAATTCCCATTTCTATAGTTAATTAGAAGCTTCGATTACTCTTTACTCTATTAGTATATAAAGCAGGTTGAATTGTTAGTTAAGTCAATTCAAAATATTGTTTGTTATCAATAATATTTCAGTGAAGAAAAAAAAAAAAAAACAATCACTATGAATACAACTTATCTTTTGACGATCTTGTTTGCCTTGTTTGCAATTTTCAACATCCAAGGAGTTCAATCACAGGACGATGGACCTGATTATGATCCCGATGGTAATGGTATTCCAACACCATGCGGTGATCTTCCAAATTGTTCACGTCATCGTAGAGGATAGAAATTCATATTAATGTGAAATAAAAATTCATAAATCACAAAAAGTTGTGATGTTTTAAATTTTATTGTTTTTTTTTATTTTATTTGAAAATTGTTTTATATAAATTTTACTCAGCATTTGATTTAATTTTTGAGTGCTTCATTATGATCTTTTCTGTTTTCTCAATTGTAATGTTCGATTTTAGATTCAAGGTTAAGGCATTCAAATTTATTTCTATGTAATCTTGTTTAAGTGGTGTTTATGTTTTGGGACAATATTAATACGGCTTTTGCAATTCTCAATTTTAAATTTTGTAGACTGCTGACTTCTAAAGAATTATATGATCTTCTTTAAAAGGCTATCGAGTCAAATATTTGGTCCTTCTAGCTGAATCATTTCACTTTGAGAATTGGACTCATCTTGGCAGTATGAGGTGTTTTCCTTTACTTTGAATCTATTTGAATTTATGTTAATTTCTAAACAAAAGTCTGTCAAAGTTCATTTGTAGAAATTCACACTTAAACACAGCTTCAAAATAAAGGAACACACCTACATATTGTGTTACTCGATCCTTTGCCTACGTTCTGTAACTCTGTCAACGATAAAATTTTTCAAGATAAGTTGTAAAAAGGATTAAAACTTCTTTGATTTGTTTAAATTTTCATCGTTTCTCGAATTTTATCGATGCAAGAGTTACAGAACGTAGGCACTGAATTTTTAAAATCATCCATTATTTATTTTTTTTTTTTAGTAGTGATGTTTTTGCCCCATTTTGGTTGCTTAATCTGATTCAGCTAAAAGATAGTTTTAACTGGCGAACAAAGGATACATTTTGGAGGATTTGAAAAATTCTAGACTAGACTATTAGAACGAGATCAGTTCTCAAATTTAATTAATCTGGCTCGAGGGACCAAATATTTGAATTTATAGCTTTTTTTATTAAAACAAATATTTTATTTCCGAAATACCCCAATTATAGGCTTATCAAGTCAACCAGTCAGAAGATGCGTCTGACATCTACATTTTAATTCATTTAAATTCATAGAAGTAACAAAGGCCCAACTAAAGAAACAAAAATTGGTGCTTTAACTATGTTCTTTGAAATATTCTCTACAGATTTTTTATAAAAGTTTTTTTTTTTTTTTTTTTTCAAAACGTGCGTTGGTGAGATATTTGTCAAAAACACCAGATATGCCTTATTTTGTCAAAGTACACCAGATATGTATGCCTTTTTTGTGTTTCCTGAAAGATAGTCGACATAAATTTTCATCAAAATGTCAGCGTTATAATTTTTATTCTTAAGCCTAGTACGCTGCTGATTGGAAAGTAAAAATCCCATACAAAAATGACACAACAAAATTGTAAACGAAAAATTTCGTTCTGATTTTCGTTTTGCAGTATGCTGTTCGAAGAACGAAATTTATAAATGTAGCGGATTATTTAGAGAAGTCTCCGCTACCTTTTCGCACTGAATTAATTATATAGACTATTTATTGTGTACAGAAAAATGTTATTTTAGTGTTATTCGTATTTTTTTTATTATTTTCCTAATTTCTTGAATTTTTTGAGTTTTATGTTTTGTTTTTGGAGTTGTTGAAACTCTCCAAGGATATTTTTGGTTGTTTTTTCGCAAGCGTTTCGTTGTCTGGTTTGGAGATCATAGAAAAATTTCGTTTCGCGTAGGTACTATGATTTAAGAATAAATTGACTATCAGATATCGAAAAATAATTCTCAAAAAAGAAACGTATTAGAATCCCGGTTTATTATAAATCCGGTTTTTCAAAAATTCTGAAAAAAACGCTTTAAAATCCCGTCTACTAAAATTTAAATCCTGTCTTCCAAAATCTGTATTATTCAAAATCCCGATTAATTACAATCCCAATTTTTTTTAAATTCCTTCAAATCCCGCCAAACCTTAATCCTGCAGTAACAAGTTGAGGTTTAAACTTAAAATGATTTATAATTTAATTTGTTTTAAATTTATTATCATCCCGATTTTGCAATAAAAACTGGTTTCTTGTTTTTCGTTGCCCGTTAATAAGAAATGGGATTATACAAAGCGGGATTAAATAAGAGACGAAATTATAAAAAATTGGATTTTAAATAAGTGGTATTAAAAGAGACGAGATTTAACGAGGGATTTTAAATAAGTGGGATTAAAAGAGGCGAGATTATAAAAGGCGGGATTTTTTGTAAATAAGTGGGATTAAGAGAGACAAGATTATATAAATCGGGATTTTAAATAAGTGGGATTAAAATAGACAAGATTAATCGAGGGATTTTAAATTAGTGAGATTAAAAGAGACGAGATTTTAAAAAGCGGTATTTTAAATAAATGAGATTAAAAGAGACAAGATTATAAAAATCGGGATATTAAATAAGTGGTATTAAAATAGACGAGATCATAAAAAGTGGGATGTTAAATAGCGATAAAGTGGGATTTAAAAAATGGGACTTTTAAAACGAGATATTGAACCCAAATCTTCCCAAAACTATATGTAACCTTACTGAAAATAAAAAATCTATGATATTCATAAGAGGGATGTTCATTGTTCAAGTCATTTTGATGTAAAAATCGTGATTTTCAGTTTCATTATGTTTTAATTTTTAATTTTTTTGAACTCACCACATCATTAAGCACCCTATTATTGTTAAATCCTTGAGAGTTAGAAACCACAAATAGGCAACAAGTGCCCAAAAGCACCAATTGCAACTTCATATCGATTTTAATAATCTTCAGATATGATTTTAATTTTCACAAAATTTTCTGTATCTTTTCTTTTGTATCTTAAAGAAGATACTCGTATCTTTAACTATCTATATATTTGAATTTCTTTTTTATTCAAATTCAAATTAATGAAAGTAAAATCCACTTTAACATATAAAACTCCGTTTCAATTTTTGTTTTTGTTTAAATTTAATTTATGCAAATTAACGAAAAACTAAAAAAAATAATTAAAAATTACGTATCTACGTATTTAAATTCAAACACGAAGGCACATCTGCAAAAATATTCTCTTCGACTATATTATTATAACGAAAATAATATAATGGAAAGTTTAGGATGCTGCACGAGAAATTATTATAATATATATCTTCTGCCGCACGGCACAATGGTACCACACTTCTATCAGATTATAGCTAGCTACCAAAGAAATAAAAAAAAAAAAACCCGAAACGTCTTTTTTTCTGTGGGTGCCACACAAAGAGGGATTGGATTATATTTTGTAGGTTTTTGCTTAATCCACAACTTCACAGGTAAAAGTACGGCGCTCGACTGAAATTTGTTTTCAATTCGATTACAATTTTGTACAATAATGCAACCTCAAGGCAAGAGACCACAAAACCGATGCCGACACGATGACGATGATGATGATGACTTTGTGGTCTTTAGCTGGTCTTCAGCAGTGGGTCTGTGCAGACTCCAGAGTAGGTATGGATAGTTGGTGTGTCTTGTCTTTTAGTTTTGATTTTTTGTTTTATTTTTGTATCGAACTAAAAACAACAACAATTGTTGCTGATTGAAGAATTGTTGGTGATGATCAACGAAAATGAATCTTATTTTTATTTTTTTTGTTGAGTTAGGTTTAGAAGAAGAAGAAATCAAAGAAAAATGCAACAAGTGGTATGATGATGATGAACCATGATGGTCATCTGAAGCGATGAGATGGTAAAACAAACAGGTGTATTACGTGAAATTAAAATGTTGCTAGATACAAAAAAATGTTGCAGAAGATTGAATTAAAATGTTGCAAGGAAAATTTAATTGAGTATTTTTCCAAACAATTTATTCAAGCCTATTTAAAATCAGATCGAGGAATTTAGGAAAAATGTTTGAAAAATCTTTTTTTGACTCATTTTGATTAAAATTTATTTTTAGACATCGGCGGCGGACTCATGTGGACCATAAGATACAAAGCCTCTCTTATTTTGGAAAGTGATACACGGCATGTTTGATTTTTTTTTGTTATTGAAACACATGATTATTCGTATATACTTGCGAGTCTACATTCTATATAGGCCCGACCTAAAGTAGTTGCAATTATTGGACCTCTTTCGTTTCGAACCACTTTTTATCGGAATCACATCTAAATTTGGGCTATAGGCTAGACATAAGACAACATCATGCGTTTGTAAGAAGCTTAACATTATTTTTTATTGTTTGAATTGTTTGTTCACAAAAGATCGTGTGTATTGTATATATTTTGGGTTGGGTGCATGGGAGGAGATTGCTATAAGTGGCATAGAGTAACTTAAAAGATGTAATCTAAACTAATGCGATTGTAGATTGTATATAGATTCAGGTGTAATTTTTGATTAGATAGTGGTTTGGTTGGTGTTTTTGAGATTGGACAATTATCTAGAGAGTAGGTATGTATAGGTACATATTATAGCATTAGCTAAATTAGGTAACAAAAAAGGAGGTTGAACTATAATCGTTCATTCAGTTGAACATAATCGATGATGTCATTAATTGGGTATATAATTTAAAATGGCTTATTGTGAGGTGTTTCAATTTATGCACTGTCAACATCATGGTGAACGGTCAACAGAGAACAAAGGAAAAATACTTGTTGACGAGTTTAACTCCTTAAAAATTTGTTGATATAGGGAAAAGAAGTTGGCATTGGAAATACATTTTTTTTCTAAAACCTTAAAAGTAGTTAAATGTAGTTAATTTTTTCGGCGACTGAAATCCATAGAAATCAACCTTTTTTTGTATTGTTTGTGGCGCATTGAAAAATATGGGGTTCAACTTTTTATTGTGATTTTCCACAAACAATCCACAGTGAATTACGATTTATATTCATAAATTTTGTGGCTCAATTTTTTCTAAAAAAAAAACATTTTTATCTGGATACGTCTGTAAACTTAGAAATTGGTTGTTTTTGAGACTTCTAACTGAGAACGTAATATTTTATATCATAGAGCTCAGTATTATTTAATTTATTTAAATGGAAACTAAACATTCTTTGTCACAAAATTCACTTAATTATTTCTGTGAGAATGGTCACACTAGTTAGTGCCCCCTTTTAATATTTTCGATATAACTCGAAAACTAAGGTGAATTTGGGATTTTAACATAAAAGACTTTTTGTTAGAAATTAGATTTGCTATCAAAATAAATGATTTAAAAAAATTTACAAAAATGTTTACACGGAAAAGTTTAGTCCTGTGAAGTTACCAAGAGAATTGTTTAAAATTGAATAAAAAATGAGCGTTCTCGGTAGCAAACAAAGAGTTCTAGAGTTCCTCATACTTTTCTTCAATAGTTCTGGCGAATGAAGTGTTAAAATTTGAAAAAAATGAAGTTTTTTTTGCTAACTTCACGCAACAAGGACTTTTTTGGGAAAAAAAATTTTGAGCATGTTTTTCAACTTAAAATCAAGAGTTCTAGAGTTCCTGGTGGGTTTTAGAAAGTTAGGTCAAATTAAGGTGCCCATTGATTTAGAACCAAAAATTTTTAAAATCCAAAAAAATAAAAAAAGGAGTTCTGATTAGAGTTCTCGATAGCAAACAAAGCTAAACATTTCCCTAACAACTTTTTTTTATAAAACTAATTTTTCATCCGTTGAAGGGTATTTTGAAAAACCAGTCTCTCTGGTCGATCAACAGTTGGAACAGTAAGTTTTTTTTGTTAAATCACTTTTATTCAGAGTCGTAATGTCCTTCTTTTCTGTTTAAATAAAGCTTAATCCAGCTCCCCTACGCAAGCCTAAGTAAAGGGCGATTTTTTCTTTCTTCACTGGAAACTTGAACAAAATTTATAGTCTCCCGCCTTGACATTAAAATCTTCGCTGTCAATCATTCCTTCATCTGCACTCACCAATTAATTTTCTAAAAAAAAAGGAAGAAAATTTTTTTTTACTGAACAAATTCAAATTAAAATATTAAGAGGGTGAATTCATTCCAAAAAAAATATTTAGAAAAAAAATTGAAAAAAAAAGATTAGAAAAATCCATAATATTACAATTTTTAAGTTCAAGTAACCTCAACTCCAAAAATTGCGTTTCGCCTAGGTACGACAGTTGTGCTCATCAGTTAGATGCTGTCGTACCCTTCTAAGACGCGAATTATGGTCGATGCTTACCCACTCTTATAAAACTCACAGCATGAATATACTGAGAATTTTATATTTCTAAGGGAATTTCAGTAAATTCAGACACTTAAACTTAAGTAGTTTTCTGATTATCTTCATCTACGTTATTCTATATCGTATTATTTAAACAATATTTTGAAAAAGAGTCCAGGACGATGTAACTCCACCGCAGGCTTAAGTCACATATTATGTTCACGATGTAAGAAAACTGAGTCAGGGTTAGAACCTCAGTAGTAAAATTTCTGAACAGATTTGTAAAAAAAGTAGAGTAAATCGAAAATTTCGCGAGTATAGATTTGAAAACGAAGAAAAGGTCAAGTTTTCAAAAAAAATGTTTTAACCAAAAATTATATAATTTTGTTTTTTACGAAGATTTGAATGCTAAATTAAAATTTTTTCAATCGTTTTTCTAATAAAAGCGCCTTGATTTGCAAAAAAAAGAGTTTCGTAAATTAAAACCTAAAGTTTCGTGATTTGTCAATTCTTTTCGTGTAAATCACCCAAATTAAGTACGATGTTAAAGTCTTTATAGTAATATTTGTGGCGTTAACAATCAAACAGAGGCTAAAAAAATTGAACCTGAAACCGAGTAAAAAGCGAAAACATATAATTTCTAAAATATTCAAAATAATTGAATTTTGTTTGATTTATGAAAGTTTTTTTTATTCGATTGACTAACAAAAATTAGATATGGACTGGACCTTTTATATTCTTCCTTTTGAGATTTTTTTTAAGGCATTTTTGTTTGTTAAAAATATGTTAAGGGCATTTTGAAAATTATTTTGTTTATATGTTTTAACCACAAACTCAAAATAAAAATAGTAATAACTTCTTTAACCAAATTTTTCACCATCCGATAGCTCTCTTTGATACGCAAATTTCGGCATATTAAACTAAAACTAAAACATATTTAAAAAAAACGGCCTTTAGTGCCGTTTTCATTGTTAACCACACACTTGGTGAAAAACAGGATTTTCAAAATTTTAAACGTTCTATATCTTTTTAACATTTTAATAAGATAAAATCACCAAATATGCCTTTTTCAGTATCATACTAATTCCAAATGGCACTTTAACAATTAAGAATATTAGAATTGTATGTTTGCTTACTTATTTGCAGGAACTGTCACCTTTTTTATTAAGTTTAGCTTTAGTATGATACTAGTTGAATACATATTTAAAACTAAGAACATTTTAGTAAAAACCTTTAAAGTTAGTAAATTATTAATTAGTATCATGCTAATACCGTAACATCAGACTGTTCAAAATTTTGCACCTTTATTTACTTAATTGTTCAAATAGTTCATTTCTGTTGAAATTTGAAACTTCCGGCGTGAAAATTGAATAATTTCATATACTTTCATCAATAATTATTCAAAGCTAATTAAAACTTTGAGTCAATTAGCAAAACAAAAAAACTTTTGTCCTCTTCTGATTTGACCAAATCAATCTATTAATCATAATTACACACCCAAAAAGCTGCTCCTCTCGGAACATAATAATAACTCATATAAATATGTATCTTAGTTTTTTTTTCATTTCTCACAGCTTAATTTGTGAGTGCTGTTATTGCGCAAAATCAATTCACATTATTTTTGCGCAAAATTGTCCCAATTAATCAAATTTCAACTTGACATTGTTTTCTCCATCATTATAATCTCTACACATGTATGTATATTAGGTGTGAATATACATAGGAACCTCTAATTTATTTCTTCATATTTTTTAATTCATCATAAATTTCGGCTTGTTTAATCGACTATTTAAAAAAATTTTAATTTAATTATTTTTGACACAAATTCCAAATTAATAAATTTATTTTTCGCATGTTCTGCTTCTTGTATATTATTTTAATCCATAAATTCGATGATTGAAGTTAATTAGTTGGATTGAGTGATTGACATTGTGAATTTCCCAAATAAAAATAATATACAAAAAAAAAAATAAAAAAAACCATTTCATTCCCTTTTATCATGAGACCTTCATCAAAATCATAAAACAACCAATAATCTTTCTCGCTGCATGATACACTTGACCCAAAGATATATATCTATCTACCGACAAAAAAAAAAAATAGATGTAAACAAATTCCATTAGTTAAACAAATTTTGAATTTTTTCGATCATCATTGTATATTAATGAACTAAATTAAAAAAAATAACATTCCAAAATTATTTTGCAATCGACATTAAAAGTTTTGTTGGTTATTTTAAATAGATGTAAATTTAACATGAATTTAAAAATAATGATCAACTAAGTGTCAAGAGAAGAAATAAATTCGTATGTAAATTGTGTAAGGTGAAGTTCGTTGTTCGTGGAAATGAATATAAACACAGAAACTCTATATCAATTAACTGTGACAAATTTATACAAAAAAAGGAAGCAATTAAAAGTTTTTTTTATTTTTATTTTTTATTGAAATGACACGCATGTTAAGTTTTTTTTTTTTTTTTTTTATAAAACTTTGGCACTCATGAAAAACACAAATGCAGTTTTCTTTACTTAAATGCCGTATTAATTAGATGCACTAGATTTCGCAACAAGTTGTTGCTCTTTTAATGTCGTTTGTAACATTTTTAAAGCCGGAATCGTTTTTTCCTTTCAAATTGGATTGGATCTTTTGGTGGATGATTGTTCGTGTTTTTTCGATGGTTGGTTGGTTTGGTTTGGTTGCTCGGGGTCTATGTTGACTGTCGTTTTTAGCCAGGAAATGGATCAGACACGGAAATAGCTATAGAATCATTTATGAGAGGTGTCGATGAGTCGCCCATCAGGAGAAGAGGAAGGCTCATTGAAACAAGTCCAGGCCACTAATTTTTTTTCAACACACAGAAAAAGTGTGTCTTTGAATATTATTTGTATAAGTTGTTTGATATGGAGATTAATTTGATTGCAAACATAAATATGCAGCTAAACAGGAATTGTTGTTGATGTGATGCTGGATTCAATGTTGATTTAAAATATTTTCTTACATAATTCCTAAAAAACCTACATCTCTTCCTTAGTTAATATGATTTAGATACATTTGTAGATCTCTATAGGTATATATATTTTAATCCAAGGTTGATCAATAAAGGCGGATGTAAAATTGTTTCTTGTTCCTGTTCCCAGGATGAATGCTGCAGCAAAAAAAAAAAGTAAATAAATATATTTATCACTTACAACAACTGGCTTTGGAGTCGTGAAGTTAGTCAACCACAATTTTAGTGAGCGATTGAATATAATTTTTCATAACATATTATGCATATTACATAAAAAAATATTCCCTCCAAACTATTCGGGCGTCCGTCGTCGTCGTTTAGGTCACAAACAACTGAAATTATTAGCTTTTACCCACAAAAGATATTTTTTATTTTTTTTTAATTAAGAGACAAAGTTATGTTTCATGTCTAATCTGATGTAATAGTAGGCAGAGGTAGGTTAGCAATGCTCTTTTGGATATATTATTTTTCCTATTTTTTTTATCTGCGTAGAGGAAAATGAAGATGCATGAAGTTTTTCATCTGTAAAATAGTAAGATAAATATACAGTGAAGAGAAGAATATATTAAAAAAAAAATTACAATAAAAAGAAATTAAAAAAAAAAAAACATAAGCATTTAATTTGCAGATTCATCGTTTTCGATTCCACTGACCTGAATTGTTGCATTAGGTATGCGGTATGCTTAAAAAAATTAGTTAAAATATTGTTTTTTGTTTATTCTGTGTAGGTAATAAAGGGTGTTTTTTTTAGACGTGTTGTTTTCAAGAATAAACTAAACGCATATAATTTGATGTTATGGCCAAAAATTTAGCTTTATTATAAAGATATGGGTTTGCCATTATGTTTAAAAATGATTGCCGGCAAGTGGCCGCCGTGGCTGGCTCGAATAAATTCCAGCCGAGAGGCCCAAGAGGCCCCCAGCTCCAATTGTTGCGCGCGATGGTGGATGGACTCATTCGGGTCTTCTTCAATACTCTGCTCCACAGCAGCAATAACGTCTTCGGTACGCACTGTACGGCGTCTCTGAGGATGCCCATTATCCACTAGAGTAAACGTGGTGCGAAACATGGTCCATGGTTGCCTGAATTACTCTGCTATGGGCGATTATGTGGACCGATATTGGACGCAGAAAGCGATGCGTCGCGCGAACCGAAATATTATTTTGGTAATAAATTTGCACGATTTGCAAACTGTGTTCAGGAGTAAGTCTATTCATTATGAAATGGCATACCAAACTGAGCATAAATCAAGTGACAGCTGTCAAAAAGACCAACTCCGAAAAAAGTATTGCCAGATTGAAAACCACACGTCTAAAAAAAACACCCTTTATATGTACATATGTAGGTAGTAGGTGTATTAATAAGGCAAATTATGGGTTTATAGAAAAATTCAAGATGCATATTGAATTGAAAAAAAATGTGGTAAAGATGTTAAAATGAAAAATCAAAAATTCCAAACTGTTAAGCATTGAAGAAGGTTTGATGTCTAAAAAGTTAAAATTTTCAATGATTTATTAAAATAAAGCTATTTTGGGCTTTTTTTTTTGAAAACAAATTTGCGGCAATTTTTTTTCTTTCACGATAATTTTACGACGAATTTACGACCATAAATTACACGTCTCTTTTTCTATTTTGAGTTCATTGGAACCCTTAAGGATTATTAAAACAACAAAAAAAAGTGCTACAATTTTTTTTTCTTTTACAACAATTTTACGACAGTTATCCTTTTTTCTGTTTTGAGTTCATTAAGAATTAATAAAACAAAAAAACAAGTACATACTACGAATTTTTTTTCTTTCACAACAATTTTACAAAAAATTTACGAAAATTGTTTAGACAGTCGTATTTTTATAGTAATTTTACGACAATTATTGACACATACCTTTCCTGTTTAGAGGTCATTTTAAAATTTCTAGTTTTCAGTGATTCATTGAAACAATTTATTTTACTGTTTTTGCCATATTTAAAAGATTTAAAAAAAAGGCGCACATTTTTTTTTTTGACGATAATTTTACGACGAATTTACGACCATAATTTTACGACGAATTTACGACCATAATTTACACATCGCTTTTTCTGTTTTAAGTTCATTTGACCCCTTAAGAATTATTAAAACAAAAAAAGTGCTATAATTTTTTTTTTCTTTCACAACAATTTTACGACAAATTTACGATAGTTATTTGAACATTTTTTTTGGTTCATTTCACCTCTAAAGGGTTATCTAAAAAAGAGAAACAAGCACTACACATTTTTTTCTTTCAGACAAATTTTACGACAAATTTACGACATTTATTTACACACTCGTTTTTCTGTTTTGAGTTAATTGGACACCTTAGGGGTTATTTAAAAACAAAACAAGCGCGAATTTTTTTGTACACAATAATTTTACGACACATTCATTTTACTGTTTTGAGCTATGGGTATTTAAATGAAAAAAACAATCATTTAAATTTTTTTCTTTCACGATGATTTTTCGACAAATTTACGGCACTTCTTTGCATATCTGCTAGATATTCCTTTTCCTTTTTATGACTCTCAAGTAAGCCTTAGGGTGGTCGTCCTAACTTGATTCTCAAGTAAGCCTTAGTGGTTAAAAAGAAAACAAGTGCGATAAATTTGTTTCCTTCGCGAAAAATTTACGACAAATTCACGACAGTAAAACCAATTATTAGAATTTTAGAATTTTGAAGTTGTAAGTGCATCAACATCACCCGAAGAATCTTCCTCTCAAAAGTAATTAACCTAATTTTCATGCGTTCCTAACAAGGCTCATGTTTCTGTCCCATACCTCCAATAGGACCGGGGTGATCAAGGTTTTTTACAAGGTCCACCTCTTGGTTCTTTGAGAGAGTGCCTTACTTCTGAGTTCTTTACCTTCTGAGCACGAAAAAACAATTCGATGATTCTTCGTTTGATTTCAGCACTGACATCATTTTGCGAGGTGGATAATGAAGCCCAACAAGCCCTTAACTATATTTATCCATCATGATGTTTTTTTTTCCAATGCGACGATGATGATAAAAGCTTGGAACAAAATCTGTAACGATTGCTGAAAGAACTGATCATCTTCAAAAATCACAAATTGGTCTCGGAGGGTTTTAGGCAGAAAAGATTAGATTTTTAAATTAGAAAAATCTCGTTTCATTATGTTTAAATGCCTTTTTAAAATTTTTAAGCAAGTCCATGCGACCCAATTGACTTTGTATTTGAATTTTTCCTTCATTCCTCTGGACTGCAACTATTGATTGGTAAGATTAAGAGAAAAGATGTATAAATACAAACTGTTGGAACTTTCTTGATGAATGATTTTTTCCTTCATCTGTTTTTTTTTTTGTTTAAGGCCGCAGCATGCATTAAAGCTTAACTTTTGATGATTGCAAATTAATGAACATTTTGCATGCAAAGTGCGTGTGATATGGGGTGTTGAAGAATTTTTTAAGAGTTGGAGTGGTTGTTGTTCAGTGAAGGTGATCAAGTAGACATGATGTTGCTGTTGCTATACAACAACTGCATATGATTTTATTGTTTAAATATGCGAATCATGAATATGGGGTTAGTGTACCTATGTACGTATACTGAATTGAAATTTTGAAAAAAAAAAATAATGGAAACTTATTTTTTTAAGATTTGATGATTAGATTTGTTTTTTTAGTTGGAGTTAAACAGAAGATCATAGTCGTTCAGGACAACAGAGAAAAGGAGAAGATTTGTTTCTTAACTTCATTTTGTGAAAATAAAAAGAATTGTAACATTAAAATATCAAAATATTTCCGTTTTGATATTTTTATTTTACAATCCTTAGCCAAAAAATTGGTAAAAAAATAAACACTTGGTCGAACTTGGTTCCTTAAAAAAAAACAGACAAGTAGGTACTTCTGGGTGCAAGGTCAAGTAACGATACGACTGTACTACATGAGTACTTTAGCCATTATTAATAATATAGTGGATTATATTTCAATGTTATAGGTAAAAATTGCTTAGGTTTGGGTCCAATTCGGGGTTTTACTAAAACATAAATAATTTGTTAACTATAATAAGCTTAATTTATTAAAAAGAAAATAATAATAAAAAAGTTATCAAAAACCCCTTAATGTTTCTTAACAAAGATTTTACCTAAATTGTTCATAAGAAACCTTTGAATGCGACAGACGTCTATAACATCTTACCCGACACGCAGTCATCTACGAAGTTCGAGAATGCAGTATCTCAATTAAGATCTATACCCTGTCGCTTTAAATTCATTCCTCACTATACGCGTTTTTGATTATCTTGATAATTTTATTAAACAATTAATTTATTGCTTTTGCTTATAGGTACTTTCTCTGCTAGACTTTTGATGTTGGTATAAGTATATACACGGAGTATACACCTATTAAGCCTATATTGATGCTGATGGGGTCAGGCACATAGATATGAATTTTTACTTATTTTTTTTTTTTTTTGAGTTTTTTTGTATTTTTAATGTGCCACTCCTTCATTTCTTATTTAATTTCTTTTATTAAATTGTCCCCGGTATTTGCTTTGCTGAATCATTGAAAGGATTTTTTTTTTGAAAATTGAAATTGAATTGAAAAACTGTTGCGTCTCGCAGTAAACCTGTGGTACCTACCTACTCTTTTGTCTTTTATTTGGAAAGATGTTAAGAATAGGCTTCGATATAATATTACAAAAACTTTTAACCACAATATTGCACAAGATGGGAAAAGAGAAAGAGATTGAATTAATTTTATTAAAGGAAACGTGCTTTGTGGTTATAGTAAAACCTAATGGAGTGCATATAATTTATGTGTTTTTTTTTTTTTAGTGCAGAATGCAACTTAAAATTGAATTCACATAAATAATGAAAAAATCTTTACGTAACACCTACATTTACTGCCTTTGCATAGGGCAGATGACAGTTTATAATTTTGGACTTTTATTTTTAGACACTCAAAGAAAAATATCGTCTTAATTTGACTTATCTGCCCTTTTTTATGGAATAAGGATCCTTTTAATTATAATTATTTAAAAAATTTGAATCTTATTGAAGGTGATTTAATGGAAAGGGTAGGTATA
The DNA here is from genome assembly GCA_929447395.1 of Epistrophe grossulariae. Classification (NCBI taxonomy): domain Eukaryota; kingdom Metazoa; phylum Arthropoda; class Insecta; order Diptera; family Syrphidae; genus Epistrophe; species Epistrophe grossulariae. The sequence goes on along the minus strand of OV839567.1, from coordinate 10,291,775 downwards.
TGATACTCTAAAGTATGTAGATACTTTTTTTTAGCAAAAAACTGTTTTTGGTTTTCAATTTTCTCATTGCTGGGCTTATTTTTGATAACGACCAACAATTAAAGGCAAAATTCACACAGAAAAATGATCGGTTAAAAACAATGTATAACTCGGTTAAGTTTAATATAAAACATTGCTAAAAAAAAAATTGCAAACTTTCCTGATTAAATTATACGAGTCATATCGATTAAACAAAATTATTTAAATCTACACACCACCTAACTCGGTTAATTTACAAAATTTTATCAAACTATACACTTCTGGGTTAGTTTGTTCGGTTTCAATACAACCAATTAAGTTAATTAATGAAAATTTTTGAATCGCTCATAGTAACCAATCTACTCAGAAATGTGTGAATTAAACTAAATATAATTATTTTATTTAAGCAAGCTACTCGTTTAACATAAACGATCTTCTAAATTGCGAATCCTAACCAAGTTTCTCCAAGTTTAACACATTTTTTTTAACCCACAGCAAAACGCTCTCGGTTTGTAATTATTTTTCTGTGTGAAGTTTTTTTAATTGCTTACTTTCTAACTTAAAATTATTAAAAATTTCAATTTTTTGGTTTGTTTGAATTTTTGTAATTTTTGACTCTCTTTATTTTATCGTTTTTGCTTGGCCACTTTGTGGCTTCTCCGCTTGTTCGATTTGTTACCTTGTCGCTGCTTTGCCGCTTTGCTACTTTGGCATCTGAGATTTATCTTAATTTTTGTAAGTTTTTATCCAATATTGCAGGTTAAACTCCCCTTAAATATTTACCACTGTATTTTCACATACGCAATGTCATAAGTCAAGAGGCGAAAAATTCGGCGCAGGGTCATAAGTCCACAGGTCATAAGTCCACAATGGGTCATAAGTGTATAAATCAATTGTGGACTTATGACCCACCCAAGTGGGTCATAAGTCCACAATGAAGTGGGTCAATATTCCCTAATTTAAGGGAGGAAGTGGGTATAAGTCCACAATTAATATTTTCTGGAATTTTTTAAAATTACCCAAGGAAAGGTTTTATTATTTTATTTTATTATAAAGTAGAATTGAAAAATTCGAGCGAATTTTTCATTTTTTCGCTATCCCAAAGCCTATAGTGTTCCCAAGCAGGGGGGTTGCAGGGGGGCAGCATGCCCCCCCATACATATTTTACTGTTTATACGACGTAATGACGAATTATGAGAGAATTAGAACATTGTGGTTTTCTGACCCACCGAAGTGGGTCATAAGACCACAATTGATGGGTCACAAATCAACAAGAATTTCATGTGGACTTATGACCCACTTGAGTGGGTCATAAGTCCGAAATTGATTTATGGACTTATGAACCACCCAAGTGGGTCATAAGACCATTGTAGACTTATGACCTGTGGACTTATGACCCTGCGCCGAAAAATTCAATAATTGATTTTTGACCCACTTATGGCTGCGTTACAAGTCCAAAAATCAATTGTGGACTCATAACCCACCCTAATGAGCGAGAAGTACGCAATGAAGTGGGTCAGAATTTTTTAAAAATTACTTTTATTCGAAAATTAATTTTGAAAAATTCAATTTTTGTTTGTATACCTAAATTAATTTTTTTAAAAAACTTGAGGTTAATGTTTTCAAAAATAGAATTTAAATATTTATTTTTTTAAATCCTTATTTCAATTAGCATTTATAAAACGTAATTTTAAATAAAATTTTTTGGACATCACTACCTTGGGTGGCCCTCGCAGGTTCAAAGGATTTTAACACCCCTTTTGGGTCCTCTGTACCGCTAACGCTGCACGCAACTCCGTTGTTCCGCTTAGGGTATGATCATTGTTGAGTTGACAGGTAGCCGCCTATAGTTAACAGTTTTCTTAATAAACAGTACCTGGCCCAAAACTGAAATAATATTTTCGACATCACTAACTGTTAAGTGAGTCAGATGTCTATACAACCAATGGGCTAAAAGTGCATAAGAATTTCCTCTGGATTTTTGACTTGCGGTTTTATGACCCATCGGGCGCCGTTTTCGCAAGCATTTTAAATTTTGCTATGCATATCAGCAGCGTACCTACTAAGACTTAATATGTACTAACATATTTGAAATTTTGGCATGTCTAACTTAAAATATTCAAAAATCTGAAGCAAAAGTTGTTTAAATAGTGACGAAAAGTTTTTAACAGTCCACTGTTAAGGTAGGTATATTAGTATGATACTACTTAACAATTTTCTTACTTTTAAGCTCAATACAAAAATGTTTTTAGTTTTAATCATTTTTTAGTTGGTATAATACATAATATATAATATAATAATTACTAAACCTATTTTTTCAATAAACTGCATTTGAACACACCTAAAACAGTGACAGTTCATGTATACAAGTAAGCAAACTTACCATTTTCAAATTTGTAATTGTCAAAGTGATATTTGGAGTTAGCATGATACTAAAAAGATAAAATAGGCATTTGGTGATTTTAACTTTACTTAAATGTTAAAAATATAGTATTCGATGCTAACTCTTCTTAAATTTGGAAAATACTGATTTTAACCTAGTATCGTACTAAAACTGATTTAACATCGTACTAAATAGTCTAAAATTTTAAACGATTTTGATATAATAATTTGTCACTTAAAAAACATTGATTCTGATAAGATGTTACAGTTTTAGATTATTTTATGGGCTATATTCAGATTCACCTGTTCAAGTGATAATTCCACGTTGAAATCTTTTTCAGTGTATAGGATAGATTATTTAAATCTTCAATCTGCTACATCACTGTTACAACGCCCGCATTTATACCTATAGGTACCTTACCTACCTATGTATGTAGATAAGATTGTAAGATCATTAGTGAGTGGCCCCGATTGAGAAATCAGCGTGAAAGGTGTTAATGTGTTGAACAATCCTGACTATATAACTTTTAAGCAAAAAACATGGAAAAGTGATTGTTTTATCTAAGAAAGAAACTGATACCATAGATGAAGATAAAACTTAGTATTTTTTTGTTTGAACCATTACGACTTTACAATTTAATTTTCTTAATAAGTAATAACACTTTTTAATTGAGCTAAGTTTTTGCATCTACACTCAGAGAAAAAGATCCCATTGATTTGTCAATGGTACGACCATTGTTTTTATAGGACGTGTTTCAATAGGATTTTACTATTGAAACAATAGTTTTCTAATGAAATCAATGGTTTGTGGGTTATTGATCCAATAGTATTGAAACTATTATTATTAATAGGGTAAATCTTATAAATTTAATGGGAAATACCATTCATTTAATAGTGTTGGACCATTAATATTTTTCAATGAATACTATTGTCCTATTAATAAATACTATTAACTTGTCAATAGTACTGATACCATTAAAAAAACATAATAATAATAATGCGTCTCATTACTTCAATGGGACGGACCATTAACTTAATAGTTTTTCACTTAAATTTAATAATATTGATACTATTGTTCAAAATATGTCACCCAAAAATTATTTCACACTTTTTTAATAGTATTTGGACCTTCAATATTAATAACACGGACTATTGTTTTGATGGTTTCATCTTATTAAATCTTTTTGATACGAGAAAAACAGTAAAAAATTAATAGTGTATCTCATCAAATCAATGTGATGTTACTATAAGATAATTAAATTCGGTACTATTGTTATTAATAGTAAGCACACCATTAATTCAATAGGATAAACTATTAATTTCACATAATTTTACATATTTAAATATCAATTAATTTAATAGTTCATCCCATTAGTTCAATGGGACATACCATTAGTCGACTATGGTACGAAAAATAAATATAAAATTAATAGTATATCTTATTAAATCAATGGGATGGTACTTTGAAACTATAAAAATCGGTACCATTATTATTAATAGTAAGCACACCATTAATTCAATCGGATAAACTATTAATTTCACATAATTTTACATATTTAAATATCAATTAATTTAATAGTTCATCCCATTAGTTCAATGGGACATACCATTAGTCGACTATGGTACGAAAAATAAATATAAAATTAATAGTATATCTTATTAAATCAATGGGATGGTACTTTGAAACTATAAAAATCGGTACCATTGTTATTAATAGTAAGCACACCATTAATTCAATAGGATAAACCATTAATTTCACATAATTTTACATATTTAAATATCAATTAATTTAATAGTTCATCCCATTAGTTCAATGGGACATACCATTAGTCGACTATGGTACGAAAAATAAATATAAAATTAATAGTATATCTTATTAAATCAATGGGATGGTACTTTGAAACTATAAAAATCGGTACCATTATTATTAATAGTAAGCACACCATTAATTCAATCGGATAAACTATTAATTTCACATAATTTTACATATTTAAATATCAATTAATTTAATAGTTCATCCCATTAGTTCAATGGGACATACCATTAGTCGACTATGGTACGAAAAATAATTATAAAATTAATAGTATATCTTATTAAATCAATGGGATGGTACTTTGAAACTATAAAAATCGGTACCATTGTTATTAATAGTAAGCACACCATTAATTCAATAGGATAAACCATTAATTTCACATAATTTTACATATTTAAATATCAATTAATTTAATAGTTCATCCCATTAGTTCAATGGGACATACCATTAGTCGACTATGGTACGAAAAATAATTATAAAATTAATAGTATATCTTATTAAATCAATGGGATGGTACTTTGAAACTATAAAAATCGGTACCATTGTTATTAATAGTAAGCACACCATTAATTCAATAGGATAAACCATTAATTTCACATAATTTTACATATTTAAATATCAATTAATTTAATAGTTCATCCCATTAGTTCAATGGGACATACCATTAGTCGACTATGGTACGAAAAATAAATATAAAATTAATAGTATATCTTATTAAATCAATGGGATGGTACTTTGAAACTATAAAAATCGGTACCATTATTATTAATAGTAAGCACACCATTAATTCAATCGGATAAACTATTAATTTCACATAATTTTACATATCTAAATATCAATTAATTTAATAGTTCATCCCATTAGTTCAATGGGACATACCATTAGTCGACTATGGTACGAAAAATAATTATAAAATTAATAGTATATCTTATTAAATCAATGGGATGGTACTTTGAAACTATAAAAATCGGTACCATTGTTATTAATAGTAAGCACACCATTAATTCAATAGGATAAACCATTAATTTCACATAATTTTACATATTTAAATATCAATTAATTTAATAGTTCATCCCATTAGTTCAATGGGACATACCATTAGTCGACTATGGTACGAAAAATAAATATAAAATTAATAGTATATCTTATTAAATCAATGGGATGGTACTTTGAAACTATAAAAATCGGTACCATTGTTATTAATAGTAAGCACACCATTAATTCAATCGGATAAACTATTAATTTCACATAATTTTACATATTTAAATATCAATTAATTTAATAGTTCATCCCATTAGTTCAATGGGACATACCATTAGTCGACTATGGTACGAAAAATAATTATAAAATTAATAGTATATCTTATTAAATCAATGGGATGGTACTTTGAAACTATAAAAATCGGTACCATTGTTATTAATAGTAAGCACACCATTAATTCAATAGGATAAACCATTAATTTCACATAATTTTACATATTTAAATATCAATTAATTTAATAGTTCATCCCATTAGTTCAATGGGACATACCATTAGTCGACTATGGTACGAAAAATAATTATAAAATTAATAGTATATCTTATTAAATCAATGGGATGGTACTTTGAAACTATAAAAATCGGTACCATTGTTATTAATAGTAAGCACACCATTAATTCAATAGGATAAACCATTAATTTCACATAATTTTACATATTTAAATATCAATTAATTTAATAGTTCATCCCATTAGTTCAATGGGACATACCATTAGTCGACTATGGTACGAAAAATAAATATAAAATTAATAGTATATCTTATTAAATCAATGGGATGGTACTTTGAAACTATAAAAATCGGTACCATTATTATTAATAGTAAGCACACCATTAATTCAATCGGATAAACTATTAATTTCACATAATTTTACATATCTAAATATCAATTAATTTAATAGTTCATCCCATTAGTTCAATGGGACATACCATTAGTCGACTATGGTACGAAAAATAATTATAAAATTAATAGTATATCTTATTAAATCAATGGGATGGTACTTTGAAACTATAAAAATCGGTACCATTGTTATTAATAGTAAGCACACCATTAATTCAATAGGATAAACCATTAATTTCACATAATTTTACATATTTAAATATCAATTAATTTAATAGTTCATCCCATTAGTTCAATGGGACATACCATTAGTCGACCATGGTACGAAAAATAATTATAAAATTAATAGTATATCTTATTAAATCAATGGGATGGTACTTTGAAACTATAAAAATCGGTACCATTGTTATTAATAGTAAGCACACCATTAATTCAATAGGATAAACCATTAATTTCACATAATTTTACATATTTAAATATCAATTAATTTAATAGTTCATCCCATTAGTTCAATGGGACATACCATTAGTCGACTATGGTACGAAAAATAATTATAAAATTAATAGTATATCTTATTAAATCAATGGGATGGTACTTTGAAACTATAAAAATCGGTACCATTGTTATTAATAGTAAGCACACCATTAATTCAATAGGATAAACCATTAATTTCACATAATTTTACATATTTAAATATCAATTAATTTAATAGTTCATCCCATTAGTTCAATGGGACATACCATTAGTCGACTATGGTACGAAAAATAAATATAAAATTAATAGTATATCTTATTAAATCAATGGGATGGTACTTTGAAACTATAAAAATCGGTACCATTATTATTAATAGTAAGCACACCATTAATTCAATCGGATAAACTATTAATTTCACATAATTTTACATATCTAAATATCAATTAATTTAATAGTTCATCCCATTAGTTCAATGGGACATACCATTAGTCGACTATGGTACGAAAAATAATTATAAAATTAATAGTATATCTTATTAAATCAATGGGATGGTACTTTGAAACTATAAAAATCGGTACCATTGTTATTAATAGTAAGCACACCATTAATTCAATAGGATAAACCATTAATTTCACATAATTTTACATATTTAAATATCAATTAATTTAATAGTTCATCCCATTAGTTCAATGGGACATACCATTAGTCGACTATGGTACGAAAAATAAATATAAAATTAATAGTATATCTTATTAAATCAATGGGATGGTACTTTGAAACTATAAAAATCGGTACCATTGTTATTAATAGTAAGCACACCATTAATTCAATCGGATAAACTATTAATTTCACATAATTTTACATATTTAAATATCAATTAATTTAATAGTTCATCCCATTAGTTCAATGGGACATACCATTAGTCGACTATGGTACGAAAAATAATTATAAAATTAATAGTATATCTTATTAAATCAATGGGATGGTACTTTGAAACTATAAAAATCGGTACCATTGTTATTAATAGTAAGCACACCATTAATTCAATAGGATAAACCATTAATTTCACATAATTTTACATATTTAAATATCAATTAATTTAATAGTTCATCCCATTAGTTCAATGGGACATACCATTAGTCGACTATGGTACGAAAAATAATTATAAAATTAATAGTATATCTTATTAAATCAATGGGATGGTACTTTGAAACTATAAAAATCGGTACCATTGTTATTAATAGTAAGCACACCATTAATTCAATAGGATAAACCATTAATTTCACATAATTTTACATATTTAAATATCAATTAATTTAATAGTTCATCCCATTAGTTCAATGGGACATACCATTAGTCGACTATGGTACGAAAAATAAATATAAAATTAATAGTATATCTTATTAAATCAATGGGATGGTACTTTGAAACTATAAAAATCGGTACCATTATTATTAATAGTAAGCACACCATTAATTCAATCGGATAAACTATTAATTTCACATAATTTTACATATCTAAATATCAATTAATTTAATAGTTCATCCCATTAGTTCAATGGGACATACCATTAGTCGACTATGGTACGAAAAATAATTATAAAATTAATAGTATATCTTATTAAATCAATGGGATGGTACTTTGAAACTATAAAAATCGGTACCATTGTTATTAATAGTAAGCACACCATTAATTCAATAGGATAAACCATTAATTTCACATAATTTTACATATTTAAATATCAATTAATTTAATAGTTCATCCCATTAGTTCAATGGGACATACCATTAGTCGACTATGGTACGAAAAATAAATATAAAATTAATAGTATATCTTATTAAATCAATGGGATGGTACTTTGAAACTATAAAAATCGGTACCATTGTTATTAATAGTAAGCACACCATTAATTCAATCGGATAAACTATTAATTTCACATAATTTTACATATTTAAATATCAATTAATTTAATAGTTCATCCCATTAGTTCAATGGGACATACCATTAGTCGACTATGGTACGAAAAATAATTATAAAATTAATAGTATATCTTATTAAATCAATGGGATGGTACTTTGAAACTATAAAAATCGGTACCATTGTTATTAATAGTAAGCACACCATTAATTTAATAGGACACACTATTAAATTCACAATATTTTACATATTTATATATTGTTTCATATGGCGTCCAATAAGTTCAATGGGACGTCCCATTACTCAAATATTTTCATGGAATTTTATGTTTTGAAACGCGAATTAAATGTAAAATTAATACTTTAGGAATATAGAATTCGACACTCTGTTATTAAAAGTAAACTAAATGTGTGTTTTAGTAAAAAATACTAATAATATAATAATAATAATACTGAAAACACGAAATATTGTTTGCAAGGGCATCCCAATAGTTCAATGGGATATACTATTAGTCAAATATTTTCATGTACGTAAATGTTTTTGAAACTAAAATTAATGTGAAATTAATAATTAAGTCGTTTTACGATGAAGAAAAACCTTTTTAGCTCAATCTTCGCTATAATAAAAAGTTTTTCGTGCTGAATCCGAGAATATTACTTGAATCTGGCGCAAAGTAGATTTGGGTGGAATCTGCCCTTCTAGTTTTTTAGCACATAAAATCTACGTGTCTCATTGGATGCGCCTTTCAGTAAAACGACGAAACGAAACATGCACTAGGGCTATAGAAATCGGCACTAGTGTTATTAATAGTAAAGATAAGCACAAACCTGCACGTGTAAACGTAGCTTTATTGAACAACGAAACTACGATTTGATATTTATAATCCTTGGACATGGATGTTTAAATATGATTTATCTGAAAATCGAACATATTCAATGAATGCAATATTTTATAATTTCTTTAAATAAATTATAATGCTTCATTTTTTATAAAAATGCGTTCAACAGCAAGAGTTTTCATGTCTAAACTGAAATCTGTGTTTTATAGAACATCAATATTGCGAAAATATGATAAATAAGAAGTAAAAAGTACAAAACTGCACGTGTAAACAGAGCTTTATTGAACACCGAAACTGCGATTTGATAATCGTTATGCTTGAATATCGATGTTGAAATATTTTACTTATCTGAACAGCGAACATATTCAATGAATGCAATATTTTATAGTTTCTTAAAATAAATTGTAATGCTTCATTTTTTATAAAAATGCGGTCAAGAGCAAGAGTTTTCATGTCTAAACTGAAATCTGTGTTTTATAGAACATCAATATTGCGAAAATATGGTAAATAAGAAGTAAAAAGTACAAAACTGCATGTGTAAACAGAGCTTTATTGAACACCGAAACTGCGATTTGATAATCGTTATGCTTGAATATCGATGTTGAAATATTTTACTTATCTGAACAGCGAACATATTCAATGAATGCAATATTTTATAGTTTCTTAAAATAAATTGTAATGCTTCATTTTTTATAAAAATGCGGTCAAGAGCAAGAGTTTTCATGTCTAAACTGAAATCTGTGTTTTATAGAACATCAATATTGCGAAAATATGGTAAATAAGAAGTAAAAAGTACAAAACTGCACGTGTAAACAGAGCTTTATTGAACACCGAAACTGCGATTTGATAATCGTTATGCTTGAATATCGATGTTGAAATATTTTACTTATCTGAACAGCGAACATATTCAATGAATGCAATATTTTATAGTTTCTTAAAATAAATTGTAATGCTTAATTTTTTTTAAAAATGCGGTCAAGAGCAAGAGTTTTCATGTCTAAACTGAAATCTGTGTTTTATAGAACATCAATATTGCGAAAATATGGTAAATAAGAAGTAAAAAGTACAAAACTGCACGTGTAAACAGAGCTTTATTGAACACCGAAACTGCGATTTGATAATCGTTATGCTTGAATATCGATGTTGAAATATTTTACTTATCTGAACAGCGAACATATTCAATGAATGCAATATTTTATAGTTTCTTAAAATAAATTGTAATGCTTCATTTTTTATAAAAATGCGGTCAAGAGCAAGAGTTTTCCTGTCTAAACTGAAATCTGTGTTTTATAGAACATCAATATTGCGAAAATATGATAAATAAGAAGTAAAAAGTACAAAACTGCACGTGTAAACAGAGCTTTATTGAACACCGAAACTGCGATTTGATAATCATTATGCTTGAATATCGATGTTGAAATATTTTACTTATCTGAACAGCGAACATATTCAATGAATGCAATATTTTATAGTTTCTTAAAATAAATTGTAATGCTTCATTTTTTATAAAAATGCGGTCAAGAGCAAGAGTTTTCATGTCTAAACTGAAATCTGTGTTTTATAGAACATCAATATTGCGAAAATATGATAAATAAGAAGTAAAAAGTACAAAACTGCACGTGTAAACAGAGCTTTATTGAACACCGAAACTGCGATTTGATAATCGTTATGCTTGAATATCGATGTTGAAATATTTTACTTATCTGAACAGCGAACATATTCAATGAATGCAATATTTTATAGTTTCTTAAAATAAATTGTAATGCTTAATTTTTTTTAAAAATGCGGTCAAGAGCAAGAGTTTTCATGTCTAAACTGAAATCTGTGTTTTATAGAACATCAATATTGCGAAAATATGGTAAATAAGAAGTAAAAAGTACAAAACTGCACGTGTAAACAGAGCTTTATTGAACACCGAAACTGCGATTTGATAATCGTTATGCTTGAATATCGATGTTGAAATATTTTACTTATCTGAACAGCGAACATATTCAATGAATGCAATATTTTATAGTTTCTTAAAATAAATTGTAATGCTTCATTTTTTATAAAAATGCGGTCAAGAGCAAGAGTTTTCATGTCTAAACTGAAATCTGTGTTTTATAGAACATCAATATTGCGAAAATATGGTAAATAAGAAGTAAAAAGTACAAAACTGCATGTGTAAACAGAGCTTTATTGAACACCGAAACTGCGATTTGATAATCGTTATGCTTGAATATCGATGTTGAAATATTTTACTTATCTGAACAGCGAACATATTCAATGAATGCAATATTTTATAGTTTCTTAAAATAAATTGTAATGCTTCATTTTTTATAAAAATGCGGTCAAGAGCAAGAGTTTTCATGTCTAAACTGAAATCTGTGTTTTATAGAACATCAATATTGCGAAAATATGGTAAATAAGAAGTAAAAAGTACAAAACTGCACGTGTAAACAGAGCTTTATTGAACACCGAAACTGCGATTTGATAATCGTTATGCTTGAATATCGATGTTGAAATATTTTACTTATCTGAACAGCGAACATATTCAATGAATGCAATATTTTATAGTTTCTTAAAATAAATTGTAATGCTTAATTTTTTTTAAAAATGCGGTCAAGAGCAAGAGTTTTCATGTCTAAACTGAAATCTGTGTTTTATAGAACATCAATATTGCGAAAATATGGTAAATAAGAAGTAAAAAGTACAAAACTGCACGTGTAAACAGAGCTTTATTGAACACCGAAACTGCGATTTGATAATCGTTATGCTTGAATATCGATGTTGAAATATTTTACTTATCTGAACAGCGAACATATTCAATGAATGCAATATTTTATAGTTTCTTAAAATAAATTGTAATGCTTCATTTTTTATAAAAATGCGGTCAAGAGCAAGAGTTTTCCTGTCTAAACTGAAATCTGTGTTTTATAGAACATCAATATTGCGAAAATATGATAAATAAGAAGTAAAAAGTACAAAACTGCACGTGTAAACAGAGCTTTATTGAACACCGAAACTGCGATTTGATAATCATTATGCTTGAATATCGATGTTGAAATATTTTACTTATCTGAACAGCGAACATATTCAATGAATGCAATATTTTATAGTTTCTTAAAATAAATTGTAATGCTTCATTTTTTATAAAAATGCGGTCAAGAGCAAGAGTTTTCATGTCTAAACTGAAATCTGTGTTTTATAGAACATCAATATTGCGAAAATATGATAAATAAGAAGTAAAAAGTACAAAACTGCACGTGTAAACAGAGCTTTATTGAACACCGAAACTGCGATTTGATAATCGTTATGCTTGAATATCGATGTTGAAATATTTTACTTATCTGAACAGCGAACATATTCAATGAATGCAATATTTTATAGTTTCTTAAAATAAATTGTAATGCTTAATTTTTTTTAAAAATGCGGTCAAGAGCAAGAGTTTTCATGTCTAAACTGAAATCTGTGTTTTATAGAACATCAATATTGCGAAAATATGGTAAATAAGAAGTAAAAAGTACAAAACTGCACGTGTAAACAGAGCTTTATTGAACACCGAAACTGCGATTTGATAATCGTTATGCTTGAATATCGATGTTGAAATATTTTACTTATCTGAACAGCGAACATATTCAATGAATGCAATATTTTATAGTTTCTTAAAATAAATTGTAATGCTTCATTTTTTATAAAAATGCGGTCAAGAGCAAGAGTTTTCCTGTCTAAACTGAAATCTGTGTTTTATAGAACATCAATATTGCGAAAATATGATAAATAAGAAGTAAAAAGTACAAAACTGCACGTGTAAACAGAGCTTTATTGAACACCGAAACTGCGATTTGATAATCATTATGCTTGAATATCGATGTTGAAATATTTTACTTATCTGAACAGCGAACATATTCAATGAATGCAATATTTTATAGTTTCTTAAAATAAATTGTAATGCTTCATTTTTTATAAAAATGCGGTCAAGAGCAAGAGTTTTCATGTCTAAACTGAAATCTGTGTTTTATAGAACATCAATATTGCGAAAATATGATAAATAAGAAGTAAAAAGTACAAAACTGCACGTGTAAACAGAGCTTTATTGAACACCGAAACTGCGATTTGATAATCGTTATGCTTGAATATCGATGTTGAAATATTTTACTTATCTGAACAGCGAACATATTCAATGAATGCAATATTTTATAGTTTCTTAAAATAAATTGTAATGCTTAATTTTTTTTAAAAATGCGGTCAAGAGCAAGAGTTTTCATGTCTAAACTGAAATCTGTGTTTTATAGAACATCAATATTGCGAAAATATGGTAAATAAGAAGTAAAAAGTACAAAACTGCACGTGTAAACAGAGCTTTATTGAACACCGAAACTGCGATTTGATAATCGTTATGCTTGAATATCGATGTTGAAATATTTTACTTATCTGAACAGCGAACATATTCAATGAATGCAATATTTTATAGTTTCTTAAAATAAATTGTAATGCTTAATTTTTTTTAAAAATGCGGTCAAGAGCAAGAGTTTTCATGTCTAAACTGAAATCTGTGTTTTATAGAACATCAATATTGCGAAAATATGGTAAATAAGAAGTAAAAAGTACAAAACTGCACGTGTAAACAGAGCTTTATTGAACACCGAAACTGCGATTTGATAATCGTTATGCTTGAATATCGATGTTGAAATATTTTACTTATCTGAACAGCGAACATATTCAATGAATGCAATATTTTATAGTTTCTTAAAATAAATTGTAATGCTTCATTTTTTATAAAAATGCGGTCAAGAGCAAGAGTTTTCCTGTCTAAACTGAAATCTGTGTTTTATAGAACATCAATATTGCGAAAATATGATAAATAAGAAGTAAAAAGTACAAAACTGCACGTGTAAACAGAGCTTTATTGAACACCGAAACTGCGATTTGATAATTACTATGCTTGAATATCGATGTTGAAATATTTTACTTATTTGAACGTCGAACATATTCAACAAATGCCATATTTTATAGTTTCTTAAAATAAATTGTAATGATTAATTTTTTTATAAAAATGCGGTCAAGTGCAAAAGATTTCACATGTAAACCGAAAACTGTGTTTTACGAAACATTCGTATTTATATTATATTTAATGTATTCAGTCTTATTTTGCCATTTTCAATTCTTTTTGTTTATTTTTTCAATTTATGCGCATACTATTATATTATGTTGAATGTGCTTGGACCCTCAAATCTGTGATCAAGTGCAGTCTACCCTTTGAAAATTGAGTGAGTGTGAACATGCCCCTTATAGCCTTACGAATCTCGTCAGAAGTTTCGGTATCGTGAATGAAGTAGTACATATACTAGTAGCGTCAGTGTCGGGAAAAGTAAAATTGTTTTCTTAAACTTCTATTGCGAAAATATATGAATAACAAAACATTTTCAACATAAATAGTAAACGAGGTTTGTACGTTATCTATAATTATCATAGTTTTTATAACATTTCATCAAAAATTTCATTTCAGAGTCGTGATTGAATGCCAAGTCAGTGAACGCCATTAAAAAGAGTTATTTATATAAAACTTCATAACAGAGAATATTATCAACATAAATATTATACGAGATATGTTATCAGGTAATATTTATATCTTTTATAGAAAATTAATATTCAGTTTATGCATTCTTAAAAATAATTTTGGTTTGACGGTAAACCTTTACTTTAATGTACACATCCTATTATAATCGTTTCTCATTCCTAGGATGTTTAATAGTACATCCCATTGAAAAGCATTTTTTAAAACAGAATCACATTTTATTTAATAGTATGTACCATTAATGTACATCAGTTAAATGTTCTAGGTTGAAGAATGGCGTCAGTAGTTTCAGTGTCGTGATTGAAAGCAGTAGGTAGTCAGTGGCCGCATTATTGAAAACATAAATTTATTCGAAAGTACAAGTAAGAAAACATTTTAAACATAAATAGCAAACGAGGTGCGTTATCAAGAAAGAATAATTGTTTTAGTGTCATAGCTTCGTAATATCTTGTTTCAGTTTCGTGATTGAATTTGGTGAGTTCTACTATATCAAACACATATAGTAAACGAAATAGGTTATCGGGATATAATTATTAGTTTCATAATTCCAAGTAAAAATTCAATTACACAAATAATTACAGAATTTTTATTTAACTGTAAAAAATTGCTTTAATAGTACATATCCCATTAATCCAGTTTGATTCCTAGGAGATTTAATAGTACATCCCATTAAAAAGCATTTCTTTTCATCATAATCTCATTGTTTGAATGGGATGTACCATTAATGTAGCTTAAAAATGTCGTCATTAGCCTCAGTCTCGTGTTTAAAGTGGTAGTGACTATTCCGTCAAAGTAAAATAATTTTTAAAACTTTTATTTCAAAAAATACATATTATATGTATAACAAACCATTTTCAACATAAATGGCAAGCATGGTGCATTATTAGGAAATACTTAATAGTTTCATAATTACAAATTCAATTTGTTCATTCATATCAATTAATTTAGAATTTTGTGTTAACTGTACAAATTTGCTTTATTAATATATGTACTATTAATCCAGTCTGATTCTTATGAGATTTAATAGTACATCCTATTGAAACACTTTTCTTTTAATCAGAATCCCATTGTTTCAATAGTATGTACTATTAATGTATGTACATCAGTTAAATGTTCTAGGTTGAAGAATGGCGTCAGTAGTGTCAGTGTCGTGATTGAAACCGGTAGGTAGTCAGTGGTCGCAATTAAAAACATAAATTTATTCGAAAGTACAAATAAGAAAACATTTTAAACATAAATAGCAAACAAAGTACGTTATCAAGAAAGAATAAATGTTTTAGTGTCAGCTTTGTAATATCTTGTCATTTGTTTCATATTTGTGATTGAATTTGGTGAGTTCTATTAAATCATTTGCTAAAAAGTGAACAAAACAGAATATTTTCAACACAGATAGTAAACCAAGCAGGTTATCGCGAAATAATTATTAGTTTCATAACTCCAAGTAAAATTCAATTACACAAATAATTACAGAATATTTATTTTACTGTTTGATTCCTAGGAGATTTAATAGTACATCTCATTGAAAAGCATTTCTTTTCATCATAATCACATTGTTTTAATGGGATGTACTATTAATGTAATATAATGTAGCTTAAAAATGCCGTCATTATTTTCAGTCTCGTGTTTGAAGTGGTAGTGTTCCGTCAAAGTAAAATTATTTTTAAAACTTTATAAAACACATTTATAACTAATCATTTGTTTCATAATTACAAATTCAATTTGTTCATTCAATTCAACAATTAATCTAGAATTTCGTTTTAACTGTAAAAGTTTGCTTTAATAATACATATACCATTAATCTATACCGATTTTAGGAGATTTAATAGTACATCCCATTGAAACACTTTTTTTTAAATCAGAATCCCATTGTTTCAATAGTATGTACTTTAAATGTATGTAGGTACATCAGTTAAATGTTTTAGTTTGAAGAATCTCGTCATTAATTTCAGTGTCGTGGTTGCAGGCGGCATGTAGTCAGTGAACACAATTAAAAACATTAATTTATTTGAAAGTATAAATAATAAAAATTTTAAACATAAATAGTAAACGACGTACGTTATCAAGAAAAAATTAATGGTTTAGTGTCATAGCTTTATAAGTTCTCATCATTAGTTTCAGTTTCATCATCGAATGTGGTTGGAAATCAGTGAGTACAATTAAAAACATTTATTAAAAAGTACATAAAACCGAATGTTTTCAACACAA
Organism: Epistrophe grossulariae; assembly: GCA_929447395.1. Lineage (NCBI taxonomy): Eukaryota > Metazoa > Arthropoda > Insecta > Diptera > Syrphidae > Epistrophe > Epistrophe grossulariae. The sequence goes on along the minus strand of OV839567.1, from coordinate 10,274,696 downwards.
ATAGCAAATGAAATACGCAGTCAGAAAATAATAATTAGATTCATAATATCAAATAAAAAATCAATTTGTGCATTTATAACGGTAAACATTTTCTTTAATAATACATAATATCTTATTAATTTGGTTGGATTTCAAGAATATTTAATAGTACATACCATTAATCAGAATCACATTGTTTAAATGGTATGTACCATTTGCCTATATTTCAGTTCAAGAATCACTACATAAGTTTCAAAATAGTAATTGAAAACAGTTTTGTAGGAGTTAGTGAGCCTTATTATTAAAAATAAGATTAAACTGTATTCATAAATAAATATTTCAACATACCAAATAGCAAAGGAGGTACGGTATAAAGAAATAATTATTACTCAAATGTTATACTTTTTACCTGGGCTTAAAAAAAACGCATTTTTAATGCACCATTACCTGCAAAGGCCTCAACTACGGCATGCAAGACTTTCATATTTGAATATGAAAAGTAAAGAGCTATCTAAAAATACCAGTTAATTTTTGCTATCGCTCACACCCAAAAATAGCTGTGGGCTCTTAGTCTGTCATGCTTATGTCTTAATATTTAAAATTTTAATTCTCAGAAATATTGTCAGTTTAGATGAAAATTTCAGCTTTATTGTCCAGATATTAATGTTTTTTTTTTTTTTAATGGTACAAAAGGTCCAATTTTTTGTTAAAAATTTAAGAGGACAAAATTTTGCATTGAGACGTTCAACATCTCTCATAGAACAATTTTAATTTTATTTTCAATTTTCTTGTAATCGTTTTCAAAAACAAATGTTTTTGATCAGATTTTTTGTTACTTTGATATTTCAAAAACGGATTGATGATTTTTCTGAAAATACATCTTTATCTGCATAGTAAATATTTAAGGTTACATTTTGTATTCTTTAAAAAAATATTAATAACCCTTATAACAACATGCATTTTTCTTGAACGACGATTATCACTTTTTATGTCGAGTCACTTTTAAGGCTTCTAAGAGTCAGTATTGCGATCGATGAACGCCAGTCGTTTTGATCAAAACGCCTTCCATAGAAACAGCTGATGTTGACAATTTGATATTTTTCAAAGCAATTACACATTTTTTTTTTAATTTTAATTCAATCTTCCGATTTAAGTTCAGAAATAAAGTGTAAAATGAGTGCTGTTGTTTATGAAGAAACGAAATAATAGATGACGAAACAAGAGATAAGACCAACAAAATTAATTAATTAAACGCGGGAATGACGCTTAGACGCAAATCTAATCCATTAGATTTTTGAATCGAATCAAACCTGTGAAAACGTGCTTTAAAATATAAATATGTTTGGTTTGATTTTATGTTCGTACTTTTTGACATTTTTTTTTTCAATTTTAACTAGTCACTAGTGATCCTAAGAAATTCAATTCTAAGCATGTTTTTTTTTTTTCTTGGTTTGCGAGAGCTCTCTCTAGATACTCGTTGCTAGTTATGAACTTTCTTCCATCAACTCTAAGAGACGTTTTATTTGGTCGGGATTAGTGATTTGAATTCTGTAATAAATTAAAAATTATTGAAAACTTACATTTTTAGTGAATTTTGCCATCCAGTCGATTAACAATTGGTATGTCTTTCAATGCAAGTTAAACGACGCTCGAAAGTCATAATGGAGATGAGTGACATTTTTCTCACAAAAATTTACATTCCACTCAAAGTAAGGCATTGCGCCAAAACGACTCCATAACGCCATTCGTAACACAATGTTTTTAAAATGACATTTGTCGTTCAAGAAAAACGCCTATTATAATAAGAGTGAATATTTTATATTGGGTTTTATGTACTAAAAATGAAAAATTTAAGGAGCACCAATTTGATTAATTGAATTTGATATCCAGAAAAAAGAACATTTGTTACTGGGCAGCAACTTGAACACTTACTTTATAAACTTCCCTTATTCGTAGCATATTAAACAACCCTAATAAGATTTCTTTTCAGTTAATATTTAAATTTACTTTATGATATTAAAATTGATCATTGCAATTTTTTTACCAATAATAGATGGATAGTCAAGTTGGTCAAATTATACAATTAGCAAAAGGTGGCGATAATGAAGATGGAAGTATTATTTTGGCAGAAGATGTCGATGGAACAATGACTTTCGTGATTGAAAATAAAAGTTCAAATTTTGAAATAAGAGATCTTATTTGCAACCGATTCGGATTCGATGAATTAATTTTGAAACGAGTTATTGGTAAGAAAGTTTGCACCCTTTAAGCATTTTGTAATTCTATATTTTTAACAATCATGTACGTACAATAGAAAATGGTTTCGACATTGAAAGCCTTCTTCTTGCGACGGATGCAGAAATTAACGATTTGTTTCCTGCTCCTCTTTTGGGAACAAGAGCTAAGTTTAAGTTTCAGTTAAATGTATGGAGAAAAAATGTAGGTTTTTTAACATTGAATTATTTGTCACAATTAAGTATTCCTTTTTTTTTATTTAACTAAGGCCTCAAATGAAGTTCCAAACAGCTGTAGAGAATGGATTCAATCCATTACTCCAACCGAAAACAAAGTTTCGACTGAGACTAAAAGCTTTACAATGTCACCTTCAACATCTCAAGTTAGCTTTGGAGATGAGACAAACAATATAAGCAGTTATTCACTTCAAGACTTACTAAATAAAACTGAGAAGGGACTTGGAATACTGGAGTTTTATAAAAAAGAGCATTTTTTAGATGAAAACAATAAGACAATGCTTATTTCAGTAATAGTTGAAAGCTATTTATCAAATTTAAAAGAGATGTCAATGAAGGACATTGAATCTGCGACAAATGCAATTCAAGTCATTTTCCCTACTGAAGACAAAGTAAGATTTTCTTATGACTAGACATATAGTTATATTAATAATGAAGTCTACCTCAAAATATTTAATTTTTCAAATCAAGTATTTTTTCTCCTGAATTTTATTTTTGTTAACTGAAATGAAAATATCAGCCGGAAGAGCTCAAAACACCAAAAATAAACAAAAAATGGACTTAGACCATTCTTAAGCGAGTAAAAACTTCTGAATATAAATTATTATTTTACTATAATAACGCCTTTTGGCACAAATAAATTGAAAATCCGATTAAGTTAGATTTAGTTAAAACTATGAGAAAAGTAGAATAATTGAAAAAAAAAAATTATTTAAAAAATTAGGATCTTCTTTCAAGGGAAAAAAATTTGTTAGGAAACCGTAAATAGTCGGATACAAAAATGTGTGATTTTCTATGAAGAAATTTTTAAATATATGTTTCGAGTATAAAAGGAAATATTCAAAGTATCCAAATTAATACATAACACCAGTTAAAGATTTTAAAAAAACTCATACAAAAATTTCACGTAATTTTGTTTTATTAAAAAAATTCTTTCATCCCTTTTTTAGCAATACTATTTACATAAAAGAGGACATGGCCTGAACCCGACTGGTAAACTTCATGATAAGGCAGTCAACGCACGAATAAAGCTTAGAAGTTTGAAAAGAAAAACAAATCAAGAATTGGTAGAACCAGGTAAGGAAGCGTTTGATTTTTTCTTGCAATTTTTGATCTATTTTCGTTATATGATAGTGGAAAATCCCATCTCTGATATTATTAGAGAAAGTCCCGAATCCCAAGAACCGTTGGATTCAGATGTTGAGCAGATTATCATATGGCTGATGCATAACAATGAGCCATGGATTGAAGTTCAAGAGAAATGGAGCAAAGTTTTAACACAAAGGCAAAAAGACATTAGGATTGGGCATATCAATATCCTGATGAAGTGGCCCCTTTTTAAGCATGCTCTTGGACATACATTGGTTTGTCTATTTTTTATTTTTTTTACGAATTTTTTTTTTTTTAATTAAACTAAAATATTTACTCTTATCATAGGCTTTTCGTCAAAACCTTATAAGTAAAAACATGACATTTAAAGGTATTTCAGAAAAAAAATCACTTAGTTCAAATTTCAGCGCTTTTTGATTACATATATCCTTTTTTCTTTTGTCTATGTCCACCAGATAAACCTTCTAGGTTTTGTGATTGGGCTCGAGTACGATAAATTTGGCACCGGAAATTGATAACGGTTTTTTGTAGAGGAGTCAAAAACAAGCATTTTTGCTATGGCAGGGTGGGTCTTCCTAACCCCGTTTAGTAGGCAGGGGCAATTTAAAAAAAAAAGACTTAAAATGAAAAAAAAAAAAATTATGAAAGAACAGCGGCAACACATACAATGAAGTACTATACCGGTTTTGAAAGTCTTCGTTTCGCAATTTCGAAAAAATAGGTCTAAACTTTTTTCTCATTTTTTTTATGAAAATTTTTGCATGCGAATTTTTCAAAAACTGTTGACATAAATAATTAAATTTAAATTTAGGATAAAAGAATAGATTTCTTTATAGTACTTCATTGTAAGTATCGTCGTTGTTTTATAATTTTTTTTTTCTAAAATTGCTTCTACTTCCTGAACGGGGCGAGATAGGCCCCTCCCATAGTACAAAAAATGCTTGTTTTTGATTCCTCTACAAAGAACCGTTATCAACTTTTGGCGACAAAATTTATAGTACACTACCCTGTGATTGCTATTATGTTATTTTTAAATCGTTTTTTGTATCTCCTGAAAAATGTATCAGTTTCGACTTACGAGGTTTTCACTGAAACGTGACGTTATGGTGCATTTCATAATGCAGACCTTACATGCAGGCACCTGACAATACTTTGAGTTAAAATACAGAAATATGCATTCCTAATGATTCCTTTATTTGTAATATTCCAGATTGAACTCGATTACGACACCATAAAGCCATTCAATAAATCGAGAATTTTTGAGTTGTGGCCGTCCTTCATTGAAAAAATTATCTCATACTTCAAGAGGAAAATAAGGGATAAAACTTCCCTATGTCTTCTTAAGGAATTGGACAAAGATATCGATACAAGTAAGAAACAATTTTATTATATAATATATTATAAATCCTATTATAAATCCCTAAAAATTATCAGAAAGAGAGAGTAAAATATTTGTAGAATATACATTTCCTTCATTTTCTTTAAATTTACTTTTTTTTAACTTTTACTTAGTGAATAATTTTTATTTACTCAATTATTTTTTTTTTAAATTCTGCTCGTAATGATACTTTCTTCAAAAAAATGTTTATGAATGAATTTTGTAAATAAATCCAACAACTACCACCATCAAGTTACTAATTTTTTTTTTTTTTTAGATTCTCGAGACTTCATCATATTCAATTTGCTGCACGCTTTGTTGAAGCCGCCCATGATTTCCGTTGGAAAAAAAAGTTCGAAAAAAGGAAAGTGGAAGCCCAGCATCAAAGACGCCCAGGACTCATGTTTTGTTTATTGTTCAACTGCAGCGCAGTATGGGGATAAGGTAGATATGTTGCGCCAGAAATATCTTTCTAAGGGGCTAACCCTTCAACCAATTATTATTGTAATAGGTCCGGAAATAACTAAATTGGAAATTTTTTAAACTTTTTATGATGGAATTTTGTACAAATTTTCGACTTTTGTTAAATGTTTTGACGTTACATTTAAATTATTCCATGTTATGAACTTTAAGTATCCTCAAGAAGGTAGAAATTTTTATTTTTTTGTAGAACATTATTTTTACGATTTCCAGAAAGAAGAAAACTCAAATATAGCAAGTTTATTAAGCTACTTAAATCAGTAGAAATTGTATGTAGTTAAAACAGAAAACGGACATTTAATATTTAACCTTTTAAATCTTTTTTGGGGAATTATTTTTAAATCTGGATGTATTCGTGTTAATCCATATTATAAAATATAAAATTAACTGATCATGTAGTTTCATGTTTCACAGTTAGTCGATGTGATTACTCTTCTCTCTACCTCTTCTTTGTTTAGTTTTTCATACATTTTAAATAAACGGTTTATTCCGATACATGTAATTTTCCTTGAAAATTATCTTTTAAATGCTAGATGTATTTGCATTGATCCTTTTTTCCTTTTCCAAATTCGGATATAGCCATACGGATATATGTATAGTGACACTTGGTCGCAGATTCCTTTATCTTTGTTTGGTTGTCTCCAAACATATAATATTTATCCGTCAGTTCGAAATTAACTTAATTTATTCACGTCGGCCACACTGAAATTCTTCAGCATTCTACCTGTCGGTGAATTTTCTAAAGATATTATTGTTTTGTAGCTTTTTAGAAAAAATTTGTATTTTGCTATACCGAGAATAGTTTTTCCTTTTATGTAATGCTTAATTACGTTTTTTCGAAGTTACCTTCACCTTTTCTTTTAATTTCAAATTGATTAATTTAAGTTTCAACTCAATATAAATTGGTAACGGATTATTATTCGACAAAAAACACTACACTTTCCAGATTTCTTTAAGGGGTTAAAAATTGAGAAGTTTTGAAAGAAATCCAAATTTTCTATTTATTTATTTATGATGTATCTGAAGAACAAAAAAAAAATAACATGAATGTTGTGAGTTTTTAATTTGTCGAAACAAAAAAAAGAAATACTAAGTGTCCGACTTCTTTTTTGATCAACTGCAAGTTTAAATTATATTGTGTCCTTAAAAATGAAATGTTTTTTATGTGGTATCCAATCAAAATCATATTCTTCATCCAAAACTTTAGTTATTCATTTAAAATCAGCCCACAATCTCAACAAATTAAGTTTTTTTTTATGTTTCGAGGAAGATTGTTTTCAAAAATTCCAAAATATTTACACCTATAAAAGACATATCGAAAGAGTTCATGAAAATAAAACTATGAAAAATCAAAATTGTGGCGAAATAGCTGACCAGAACATTTCAATACTCAACCCAATAAACCTTAACCAAACTAATTCTTCAACTTTTAATATTTTAGACCCTGTACATATTAATTTAATTCCAAATGATATACAGTTATCATCAAAATCCAATTGTTCTAATAATATGAATGCACTTACTTTTGCTTTATCTCTTCACCGAAATGATAATTTTAATAGGAAAAACGTTTCAACAATAATTGAACAAGTTCAGCGAGATGTCATTGATCCCCTTTATGAAGCTGTAATAAATAATGTTATTACTTTAATTGAAAGCAATACAAGTAAAACTGCTGCTATTCATTTTCTTAATCAAATGCTGCTTCCATTCAAGTCAATTAGTACAGAATATAAACTTTTTCAAGAGCTAGAAACTAAAAGTTTGTTTAAAAAACCGTTATATTACACTATTAATGAAGAAGTTTGCGAAGTTATTATTAATAACATTCCCACGTTAGATTCTAATAGAGTTACTGGAGTTATAATGCCTATTGAATTTCAAATACAACAATTTTTTCAATCCAAAAATGTTTTTTGCAAAACATTAGAAAATACAAAAATATTAAAAGATTGTTCTCCAGGTTACTACAACAGCCTAATAAATGCAAGTATTTGGAAAGAAAAGACAAAACATTATGAAAACAAAATAATAATACCATTTATTTTATTTTTCGATGACTTTTGTATCGACAACCCTTTGGGTTCTCATGCAAAAGATCAATCGATTTGCGGTGTTTATTATACTTTCCCGACTATTCCTACACAATACTTATCGAAGCTTCGTAACATTTTTGCTGCCGGTTTCTTTAAAACAAAAGATAGATCTTCATTTGGTAATATCTTTTCGATTAAACCTTTTGTTGATAGGATACAAAACCTAGAAATCAGTGGATTGCAAATAGATATAGATAAAAAAATTTATCACGTAAACTTTATCTTAGCATTCGTTGTTGGTGATAATCTAGGTCTTAACACTTATATGGGGTTTTCTAGCAGTTTTAATTCAAACTTTTATTGTAGAGTTTGCAAAAGAAGTAGAAGTGATATGCAATCTGATGTCACTGAATATGTCAGTTTTTTGCGTAATGTTGAAAACTATAAAACTGATCTTGAGACTAACAATGAAAAACTAACTGGTATTAAAGAAAACTGCATTTTCAATAATATAAAATCTTTTCATGTAACCAATAATTTCTATTTTGACATAATGCATGACATTTTCGAAGGAGTTTGCAGGTATGATATTTCAAAAATTTTATTACACTTTTTGGAAGATTCCAAACTTTTTTCGATTGAGGTTCTTAACAACCGTAAGCAGATGTTCAGCTATGGAGAAACGGAAATAGGCAATATTTCTCCACCGTTTATATTATCAATGTTAAGGGTTAATAATTTGAAAATGACTGCCCGTGAAACTATGACTTTAGTACATTATTTGCCGTTAATGATAGGAGACCTCGTACCAGAAAATAATAAACATTGGGAACTTCTTATTACATTGGTTAAAATTATTGATATAGTTCTCTTACCTAAAATCTGTGAATTTCAACTCAATTCCTTGGAGCATTTAATAGCAAAACATAACTCTTTATTTATAAAGCTATTCAACGAACCATTAAAACCAAAGTTTCACTTTTTGGTTCATTATCCATCTGCGATTCGAAAGTGTGGACCGCTGAGGTATTTGTGGTGTATGCGTTTTGAAGCGTTACACAAACAAAACAAGCATGCAGCCAAAGTAACGAATTCAAGGATAAATATTTCATACACTCTTAGCGTTAAAGCTGGACTTAAGTTTTCCCATAGTCTTATTACTCAGAGTTTTTTCGGAAAAGATTTAATTTTCGATGAAAAGTCCATATTTATTTGTAATTTTAATGAGCTTTACAATGGAATTATTCGCAACAATATAAGTTCAAATCTATCTGAAGTAAATTGTGTGGAAAAAGTATCTTTTAAAGGAAAATTATATAAACCGCACATTTTTTTAACAAAAAAAGATGAGTCTATTCTACTTTTTGAAATCCAACAATGTTTTATAATAGAAACAAAACTTTATTTCCTGTGCACAGAGTGGAATATTAATTATTTTAGTGAACATATACAGGCCTTAGTCGTAGGCAACTGCAAAAACTCTTTTTCTCTTCACTCAGCTAGTGAGTTCGACAGCCCTCCAGTTCATATTCACACTTTGAATGATGGAAAAAGAGCTGTTCGGTTAAAAAAAATTTGAATTTTCTTTATGAAAACAGATAGATCTTCAGTTAGTATTATCTTTTATATCAAACTATTGGTTGATAGGATAAAACACCTAGAAAGCTCTGGATTGCAAATAGATGGTAGAAACAAAAGCGATCACGTTAGTGTGGACAGTTTCTAATATACCTCTATTGCTCTATAATCAATCCATTGCAATCCATTGAAATCAGCTTTGATGCATACACTTATTGCATAAGAAATGCATTGGCGTGGATTATACCTTGCCTTTTGTTGGCCTTCATTCAGCGATCAACTTTCTACAATTGTAAAGCCAAAGCCCTCCTATTTTAAAAAAATTGCAGTTGTCCCATTTTTTGTCAAATCTTGCAACTAGCTTAGCTTTTATTAAAAAAAGAAATTATTTCTTGATTTGGTTTTTAAATCAAATGGTTTTAATAAATACATATTGGTGAATTTAATTTAACACTATAGTTTTAAACTAATTTAAGGCATTTTTACCATTATAAATTAGGCACGGCACTGTAATGTTTTCAAATATGCCCCAAATTTAATTTTTTTTTTGTGTTGGGTCTTGTGCCCTTTTTTCTTAGGACGGCAGTATAAGCCTCTTAACAAAAAAAAAATACAATCCGCTCGTTAACATTTTTCTATCACACGGATAGTGAATATCTTTTTGATAACTTTTCTCATTATTAGACAAACTCATGATTTATTTTGAGGAACGAAAAATAAATTAAATTTGGTAGCGCGCAACCATTGCTGTATGCGATGTACATTCCTAAAAATTGAAGATGCCGATTAAAAGTTATAATTCACTATCAAATGCCACAAGCCATTACAAATTTATTAAAAAAAACTTAAAGATTTATAAGAGCTGACTCGTTGTTGTTCTTCGTTTATTTATAAGAGGGTTAGTGCGATAGCTGCTTTAAAGTTTTGAATGAATTTTGAGTGATACCACAGAACATATAACGTTTTTTTTTGTCCTACATATAACGTTTTTTTTTGTCCTTGTATCTAATTTTGTCCATTTTTTAACATTATTATTGTTAAAGTAAATTTTAAGAAGTCGTGGCATATAAAAAAAAGTATATATTTGAATAAAAATCAATTTTTGTAATCATTTTTACAGAACATTTTACATTTATTTTGTCTATATATCTAAGTTTGTCCATTTTTAAGATAATTATTGTAAAAGTTAATTTTAAGAAGTCGTTACATATAAAAAAGTAAAAAAGTAAATATTTGAATAAAAATTTATTTTTGTATTACTAAAATTTGTTGTTGTTTTTAATTTGAGGGATTTTCAGTTTGAACTAAAACAAACAACGTTGGGTGATGGCTGACAAATAATTATCATGTTTACAAATTCACTTTATTATTAAAATAATTTTGGAAAATGAAGTTCTAGCTCTCTCTTTATAATAGAATAAAAGTTAATTCTTACTTGTAAAAATTAATAGTTTGTATACGTTCTTTCAATATTATATTTTTTAATTTTATAGAATTTTATTTAACATTTTGTTCATTAGTTTAATAGTTTGAAGTAAAAAAATCTATTAATTTCAATAGGACCGGTCACATTGAAACAATGGTATAAATATTATTAAAACAATAGTATGATACAAAAGATTTAATAGTACGCACTATTAGTTTTAATAGGACCCGTTCCATTGAGTCAATGGTAGACCCATTGAAACAATAGTACGGATATTATTAAAACAATAGGATGATGTAATAGATTTAATAGTACATACTATTAATTTCAATATGACCCACCCATTGATTCAATAGTAGTCCCATTGAAACAATGGTACGGATGTTATTAAAACAATAGGATGATGTGATAGATTTAATAGTACATACTATTAATTTCAATAGGAGCCATCCCATTGATACAATAGTAGTCCCATTGAAACAATGGTACGGATGTTATTAAATCAATAGGATGATGTAATAGATTTAATAGTACATACTATTAATTTCAATAGGGCCCACCCCATTGATTTAATAGTAGTCCCATTGAAACAATGGTACGGATGTTATTAAATCAATAGGATGATGTAATAGATTTAATAGTACATACTATTAATTTCAATACGACCCATCCCATTGATTCAATAGTAGTCCCATTGCAACAATGGTACGCATGTTATTAAAACAATAGGATGATGTAATAGATTTAATAGGGCATACTATTAATTTCAATAGGAGCCATCCCATTGATTCAATAGTAGTCCCATTGCAACAATGGTACGCATGTTATTAAAACAATAGGATGATGTAATAGATTTAATAGGGCATACTATTAATTTCAATAGGAGCCATCCCATTGATTCAATAGTAGTCCCATTAAAACAATGGTACGGATGTTATTAAAACAATAGGATGATGTAATAGATTTAATAGTACATACTATTAATTTCAATAGGACCGACCCCATTGATTCAATAGTAGTCCCATTGCAACAATGGTACGCATGTTATTAAAACAATAGGATGATGTAATAGATTTAATAGGGCATACTATTAATTTCAATAGGAGCCATCCCATTGATTCAATAGTAGTCCCATTAAAACAATGGTACGGATGTTATTAAAACAATAGGATGATGTAATAGATTTAATAGTACATACTATTAATTTCAATAGGACCGACCCCATTGATTCAATAGTAGTCCCATTGCAACAATGGTACGCATGTTATTAAAACAATAGGATGATGTAATAGATTTAATAGTACATACTATTAATTTCAATATGACCCACCCCATTGATTCAAAAGTAGTCCCATTGAAACAATGGTACGGATGTTATTAAAACAATAGGATGATGTAATAGATTTAATAGGGCATACTATTAATTTCAATAGGACCCATCCCATTGATTCAATAGTAGTCCCATTGAAACAATGGCACGGATGTTATTAAAACAATAGGATATTTAATTGAATTAATGGTAGATACTATTAAAACAATTCAATTAATTTCAATTCAATTTCAATTTTTATATACAGATACCATTAAAACTATAGTATGATTGAAAAGACTTAATAGTAAATACTATTAATTTGAATGGGGCTAGTCCCATTGAATCAATGGTAATACCATTGAAATAATAGTTTTTAAACTTATATGTTTAACATAAACAATGGTATGATTTCAACAACAATGGTACACACTATTAACCTATTAATAAGACGAACTATTAAACCAATAGTCCAACACCATTGGATTAATAGTATCGACGTACCATTGGAATAATAGTTTGCAAACTATTGTTTCAATGGTAGCCATCCCATTGACTAAAAACAATGGTAAAAAACCATTGATTCAATGACAAATACCATTGTTTTTATGGTATTTTTCTCTGAGTGTAGGTATATATGTTTACTTGTACCTATATGCACGAAACTTGGGTACCTACATATATATATAAATACAAATTGATTTCTTTTGTGGATAATTTTTTTGTTATTTACAAAGTTGTAGGTAGGTAATTCAAAATTAAGAATTTTCTTTAAAGGAAATGTTAAGGAATTTATAGGTTTTTATTTATACTTACATAGATAAGAATAAAATAAATAAAACAAAAAAAAAATTAAAAAAACACGACTGATAGCAGGTACCTGCTCCTGTATATAGTTAAACAAAAACTTAGAAATCATACTGCCATATTATTCACTCGATTTATCCAGATTAAAACTTAATTCCAAATGTAAATTAATTTAAAAACAAAACTTGACTCTCAAGTTAGCATTCAGTAACAGGGTTTATTTAAAAAAAAAAAAAAACAAGTGGGAACATTTTTTTCTTTCACGATAAATTTATGACAAATTCACGATAATTAATTCATGTTATTATAGAAGTTTAAAATTTTGAAATGGTATATTTTTGATTTTTGCCAATGTTGCGTTCGTGGCTCGAGGTCGAAGACTTAGCAATCTAAACTGGTCTCCTGAGGCCAGTAAAATGGCTTTAATTCAAATTATAACTTAATTTCATATTATTCACTTCTTGTTCTAGTTTTTATGAATTGTGTATAAAATGCTTGATGAAATGCGCCACTCCTCTTTTCTATATTCCTCCATTTCAGCTGGATCCCCCTTATATAGGATTTCATAATATAAAAGGTAAACATTATGTCTCTCCATTATACACTTTGCCAACAAAAATTAATTTCTATTCCTTCAATAACTGTGCCTTGCAAACTAGGAAGCATTTAAAAAGTTTTAAGTCTCACATACATCTATTTAAAATTATTATTATAAATAATGTAGCCCCCCACCCCCCAACTCACTCCTTTCTTAAAAGATTCAACCCTGGTTTATTTTTAGGTATGTATTGCTTAAAAAATAAAAATAAACCTCTTTACCTAAATTCAGCTTTGTCGGAAGTTTTTTTTTGGATTTTGGTCACTTTGGTACAATTTTATATCAGTTTTTAAATTTTTTCCTAAATTAAAATACTGATGGTTTGCTATGGATATTTTACCTCAACGTGAACTTTGTATTAAGATTATTGATTTCAGTTTGTTTTTGGACTTTTTCAGCTATTTTATGAGTATTTTCAATTTAATGGACGATTTTTGAAAAATTCTGATATTTTTCCAAAAGTTTCTTGAGAAACGAACCAATCGCTTACCAAGATTTTGAAAACTTTTCTCTTGCTAAGAAAAATTTTGCATTAGACTATTAGAATTGCAAAATGACGTCGCACATGTAGTACAAAAGTGACACAACTCAAAAAACGTAAAATTTGAGTTAGAACTAATAACAGTACGGTAAAATTCCATCCGTCATATATATCCAATTCACATAACCCTAGGTTCAATATTTTTCCTCAAAATGGCACTAATGTCGTTTTTGTGCTTTCAAATTAGGTCGAACTTCCTTAAAAAAAATTATACATTTTTCAAGGCCAAGATCAGTTAAAAATTGACTTATTTTTAGTTTTGTCACTTTAGACACAAATATAATTAAATTCAAGCTAAACTTTAAAACAGTTTTTTGGCATTTCTGAAAAACTATGATTTTTGACTTGTGTCACTTTTGTACTACATGTGCGACGTGTTTTTTTTGATCAAAATAAATCGTTTAAATTGGTACGATTTTCATCGCTGAGTTTTAAATAAATATCGCAGCTATAAATATTGTACTAAAGAAGTCATTTTGAAAATCGCAATTTAACCAATATCTCGAAAACACTCCTTTGTATCAAAAAATATCATTTTAAGATTTTGTATAGGAAATTCAATTATTTTACAAAGTGTGCTTAATATTTCTTAATTTATTGAAAATTTGAATGAAACAACAACACTTGGGTGAGCTACCACCAGGTTTTTATAGGCTGAAATTTTAATTTAGTTTAAATAGTTTGAGAGTATAAGAGAGCTCAGAAAATGTTTGTCTTCAGTTTTTGTTTCGATTAATTGAAAATCACAAAAATTTATTAATAAAAAAGAAAGTTAATTAAATTTCTTAAAATTTAAGACGTAATGTTTTTTTTGTACGATAATTGATTCTCGAAATATTGTTTAAAATGCATTTTTCAAAATGGTGGCTGAAGCACATTATAGACAGATATTTTTGTCACAATTTCATTGGCATTAATTTTTGCATTTTTAATGCGTTGTTTTTTTCTCTATTATATTGCACCCTTAGACCCCTAACTCAAAATTTCTGTAACTTCTGATTTTTCAATAAAATGACCTTTAAAAGCGAAATGAACTCTAAAACTAGGTTGTAAAAAAGATGCCAAATTTTTTAGTTAGGTCACTTCCATTCTGAGGGTGCGATTTGAACTTTTTATTTTTCGAAGGAAAAAAATCGTAGGTAAAAAATAAACAAGTACAACTTTAAAGTATTTAAATGAAAAGTTTTTTATTGTTTTTTTTTTATGAATATTACGACTACAACTATTTCTTACACAGTAATTGTTTGTTTTATTTTTTAATATTGTTTCTTTTATTTTTGTTTCTATTTATTAATGTAGTTATAATATTAATTCAATTTTGTTTAAACACATTGATTGTAAAACTAATTATATAGTTGTTGTTGTTATTGTTAAACTAATTATTGATATTTTATTTAATTTTTTTTTTAAGTATAAACTAATAAATCAACTAGCACTAAGTATTGTTTTTGTTTCTGTAATATATAATTATTATTATTAATGATTTTAGTTTGAGTTAATTTAATTAAAATCATCACCATTATTTTCAGTAATATAAATTTTACATTTAAAATCATCAGTAATTATTATAATTATTATTTTTCTTTGACTATAATGTCATGTTCATATAATAACTTCTAATTGTTTTATATTTTTTTTGTCTGTCTTAATTTTTGTTTAAGAGAAATTCTAAGACAAATTCTTGTTTGTTTGTTTTACTAAAAATTTGTATGTATTTTAACTTTGAAACAAATTGTTTTTTTTATTTATTTTGCTGTTTTTGAAAATACATAATTATGTAGGTAGATATTGATTTTTTGTTAATATGTAATATTTTTTGTTGTTTTATTGAAAGAAACGGAAGTAGAGTAGTTTTTTTTTTTTTAATTTAAATAATGGAAGAAAATGATCTCATGTTGTCAACCCTAAACAAAAAATAAAAAGATTTCTAATGTAAAAAAATATTTGTTTTGTAAATAAAATAAAAAATTTTATAACTATTTATTTAAATTCGACTAACATGTTTTGCTAACAAAATAAAATACTCTATTCTAGTTATGATTTTGTTTTTTTTTTTTTTTCATGTAAATATGTAAAAAATGTGTATGTTCATGTGTACAAGATTTAAACACGATCAAAAATTAAAATTACAAAGAGGAACAATTAAAAAAAAAAAAAAACAGATTATGTTCCACATAGGTTCCACACTCTTAATGGCTGCCTCCGTCTATGCCATTCAACATGCGACTTTTACTTTTAGCTCCACAAATCCACCATGTTGACTAGTTTGCATTTCTTGAGCTCCAACTTTGTGGGCCGTGGTACACGTCATGCTCGCCCAAAAATCGTCGACACATCACCGGTACTCTGCGAGTGTGACATATTGGCATTAGCTGTCGACGCTGCTGCCGCCGCTGCAGCCATTGAATTATTATTTGTCGAAATACTGTATTTAGACGAATGAGCAATTGTGCCGCTTGTCGTTAGGAGTTTCCTATGACTGGCTGATGTGCTCATGGTCATTGATGGTTCAGCATGATGGCTGGCTCCATGTTGATGATGGTACATTCGATGCAAGGAATACTGTTGCACTGATTCGAGATCCGACACTGATGACGTCAGACCGGTATTGGTGATCTTTGATCGAACGGCAATCTTTTGCATGCTGCCGTATTTGTTGCTTGAGGAGATCTTAATGTCGGGCAGGATTGTAGGTTGTGGATTTGACGTTGATGTGGTCATTGATGTTCTTTGGCTTTTCGAATTATTATTATTATTATTGTTATTTGAGTTATTGTGGTTGTTGTTGTTGTTGGCGATTGCATTTTGCGGCGATGATATGTTATAATATTTAGTCTGATGTACACTGCCTAATTTTGACACTTTATATGATGACGATGATGATGATGAAGATGATGTTGAGCTAAGTTGAAGCCATTCGTGATGGGCCGCCTCATCGGGAGTCATACGCTTCGCGGGATCCCATTCTAGGCAGCCTCGAACGAAATTCACAAATAGTCGATCGGAACAGGGGAGGAGAACTTGCGAGAGGGAGCGAGTGCCGGGGCGTCTTTTGCGCCCCTTCGAATTTGTGATGCAGCGAGGTTTTCCGCGGAAATCGAAGAACAAACGACGTCTAGTTGCACTGGCAATTAGATCCTCTGGAGGAAGACCCAGAATTTCCATGATGCAGGCGAGTTGTTCGACTTCGTTTTCGCCGGGAAAGAGCGGGAAGCCGGTATAGAGTTCGGCAAGAATGCAACCTGGAAAGACAAAAAAGTAAACATTAATAATAAAAAATGTAAATTAGATTGATTGAGTATGAAGTTATGAATCAATGATAAGATGAGGGATTAGAAAGATTTTATTTTAATTTTGTTTTTTTTTTTAATCTAGAGAAAATTTCTAGTATCATTTTAATTTTATATAGATTATCTAGTCAGCCTGAAGTAGTTACCCTTTGGCTTAACAGTTAGAGCGTTGGACTATCACCGCAGAGATCTGCGTTCAATTCCACTCTACTAAATTTTTTTTGTCATAGGTAATGCCTCTTGCGGGACCTGAAAAATACTCGAAGAGTATTATTATGAAGTTAACTCCCTCTCAACTTCAGGATAAAATTGTAGATCCCTCCATTTCACTGTTGGCGTTTCTGCCAATTCACACAGAAATGGCTATCACAGCTCTTTAAGTCCCTAGGCCCTGGTTCTCCATGAATGTATGTACTAAGTCTCTACAAAGCTTTAGAAAACCAGAAAAACCAGTTCTAAAAAATCGAAAAGATAAACAAAAAAGTGGCGCCCAACGTGGAATTAAATACAATTAATTTTAAACTTGAACCTACAAAGGTGTCACACCAATGCTTTTGATTGAAATTAAATATAAAAACTAAGCATTAAGTATATCGATAGTCAGTCGGGTTAAAAATCTGTACTGAAAGTTAACAAAACTATACACGAAAAAAATGGCACACAACGTGGAGATAAAAAAATATTTTTGAAATTCAAAAAAGTCAAAATGTTAACTATGCTTACTTAGATCTTTACAGACTTATTTTTCCCAAACGAAGCTAAATATGTGTAATGTGTTCATTGTTGGGGGTAAAGTATCATGAAGGCACATAAAAACAATTTTCGCCAGAAAACTGTAATAATAAAATGAACTAGAATTGAAATGGTGCAAAAAATGGCGCCCAATGCGAACTCAATAAAAGGCATTGCCATAAAAGAGAATAGATATTCAAAAACACTTAACGACTTTATCTTGATTCTCCTTAATCCTATTTTCAGCAATAAAATGCCATATCCCACTTGAATACAAAAAAAATGTGTAATCTTCCCCATGTGAATTTCCATCAGAACATGTACACGTGTTACCGAAATCAGGTAAACCCTACTATAGAAATATTTTTATTTGGCCTTGGCACAAAAATAAATACAATCTTGTCCGGAACGACATTGCAGAGAATATGAGAATATTTTTATTTTTTATTATAATATTTTTGTAAATAACATCATCATCGTCATCATAAACTGCCCACAGAACATAACAGACCTCGATGTTCTAATCATAGTAAAATCTCCACGCGCCACAACATCTACCCTCAAGGTCGTTGTATTCAAGTGGCACCAACAAAACTATATTATGTATGTATATCCAGCCTCTTAAATCTGCAGTCAGACTGGCGACTAGCTAAATATACTGGCCACCAGCCAAGGAAGTGTCGAATAATTTGAAAATAATTGAAGAATACAAACATACAACAATAATATCCCCCAAGCCCAAAAAAAACATAGATAAGGCGGAAACTTGAGGACATAAATCTGATCTCTCTTTCTATCTCTCTCTGTGTCTTTGTCATCGGGTAATGGATTTGTCCTTCTTGTTACAATCATCATTTAAGTGTTGTGTGTAACAAAGCCGCATCAGAACACAAAAATATCTTAAGGCACTCAGAACAAAGTATCAGAAGTAGGATATTGCAAGCAATTTTTTAAAAGATGTTTTTTTTTTTTCTTACATCTTCTGTTCTTCAAACCACAAAAATCAGCTGCAGGACTTTCGTCGTCATCGTCGTCCTTAGACGGATACATATTAAATGCTTTAAAACGAATGAAAAAAAATTATAATAAAAAATATTTTTTAAATTGAATAATTTTTATTTCCCATGGCCATGATTCCATGGCCCAGTTCAGTCTTTAAGGAAAGAAGGACACAATTAAAAAAAAACTATTAAAACAACGCCCCCAAATGAAATGCAATGTTGGAATAGGAGCAAAGAAGTTAAAAGCAACCAACAAAAAACTAAATGAACAATTTCCTTTTCGCTTAGTTAATGGGTTTCAACAGTCATAGCTCTGCTAAACAATTGTTCTGTGATGAAGAATAGAGTTAAAAAAACAGTTTTTGTTTCCTTTAATCCATATACATACATACATAAAATACTACACTTACACACACCCATTAAACATTCGAATGGTAAATGGGGAGCAATTGTTTGTTTTAAGGACAATAGGGTGAATTAATTTATTCGCTAGCTTCGGTGCCTTGGTCATTTGTTTATAAATATGCGTATAAGTTTTCTGCATAAATATATGCAAATGAGATGGAAACTGTAGGTAATATTATTGTTGTTGTATATGTTAATGAAACGTACTTCGTAATTATTATTGAATTGTTGATGGTGGAGGCGTTATTTAAAGATTATACGCATCAGTCATGTGAAGCATAGGGATTCAATCCTAGAGCTTCGACATGACATTCCACCACGGCAACCTCATATGCCAAGGGACATTATGGTAAAAGAAGAAATTTTATTTAGAAAAAAGAGATGTAATAAAAAAAAATTGGTGACATGACATCTCGTGGAGAACCAGGACCTAGCGACTTGCAACTCTCAAAATATATCTGCGGTTTGTCGACAGGGACGGAGGGGACCTACAATTTTCTGGCAGAGATGAGGTGTCCTTTTTCATTACAAGATTGATTGTTGATGATTTGTTACTTCCTCACAAGAAGCAGTAGACGTGAAAAAACATATTTTTTTCTCTGTGGAATAAGCTGTGATGCGATTCTCAACCTCCGGTGCGGCGTGACAATCTAACGCACTAACCATTCTGCCATGAGCTCCTATATACTGTTACTTATAAAAACCACTTTGAATGGTTGGTTTATCAAAATAAACTACGTTGTTCCCAGCGACTCGGTTTTTTGGATTTCTTTTTTCTTGAGATGGTTTACACCTGCCCCACTGTTTTTCAAAAAATTTTGGTTAAAAACACAAGCAAGATTTTGATGGTTAAATTTCCATGCTGAAAAGTCTATAACTCTAACTATGTAGGTCAACTTCTTCATTTAAGAGAAATGAGCAAAAAACCAGTATTTTTGAATTTGTCCAATATTTTTTTTTTAATAATAGAAAATATCTTTCAAATAAAAGTTTTATTATAAAGAACATGTTAATGCTTTATTAAAAAAAAAAAAAAAACAAATACCAATTCAATAAATTTTTCAAAAAAAAATCGTTAAAAATTAAAATTCGAATAAATTTAATTTGTAAAAAAAACGTTATTTTTGGCACTTTGCCTTTTTTAAGAAGAAAAAGTATGAAAAAAAGTGTATTAATATTTTGTGTAGAAAATATTATAATCTATAAGGTGAGTATAATTTTGTTTGACAACTTAAGAGAAAAATTGAAAAAAAACCGGTATTTTTGAATTTAATTTTTTTTAAATGGTATTATATTTTAATTTACAATTATTGAAAAAAATTAAATATTCAACAAATTTTGTGAAAAAGAAAATTCGATGAAATTTACCCGTTAAAAGTTTTATGAGAAAAACCATTATTTCCGTACTCTGCCATTTTAGAGCAGAAATATTTAGTGCCTACCTAACTGATGGCTCGTATTGAAAAAATTGTCATAATATATTTTGTTGAAAATCTTTATTTATAAATTGAAGTAAATTATTTTTCGATAACTTCGTCATTTTAAATTTAAAACTGAAAAACCAGTATTTTTTAATTTGACCAATTTTTTAAAATATTGATAACATATTTCTAAAAATTATTGATTTCAAGGATATATTTTAGAGGCTCATATATAATGTTAAAACTTAGCATAAATGTTTTCGAAAACAACTATCGTTTATGAATTAAAGCTACGTTAAAACCCACATCTTCGCAATTTTTGTTTTAGAGCAAATATAGCCATATCTTCTAAACGATTACCTAGTCACAGGTAGAAAAGAATGAAGATCAATTTTTTAAAAAATTTTATGACCTTCAAGATTTGCATGAAGTACTTTTCTCTAGCGTTTATCATTTTAAAGTTATATGCCATAAAACCTATATTTTTGACAGTTCATCTATTTTGAAGTAGAAATGTATTTTTAGTAACCACTCGTGGAAAAAAATATCACAAAAATTATGGAGAACATATTAAAATCTAAAATAATGGGGAGATATTATTTTTTGATATTTTTTGACATTTAAGATTAAATGTTGAAATACCAGTATTTTTGACCAATTTTGTAAAACAATGATATCTATTAAATTATCAATTTTAAGAAAGAAATGTTAATGTTATTTTTAAGAGGCTCGCACCTAAAGTACAAACCTTAGCTTACACATGTTTTCGAAAATACTTATCTTTTAGGTGCTAAATTCATAAGTGAAAAACAGTTATTTTCATTATTTTTTTTTAAATGGCCATTATCTTCTAATTAGACGCAAGGAAAAAATTATAATCAAGAACTTTTTTTTTCGAAAATTGTATGATCCACAAGATTAGCATAAAGTACATTTTTCTAGCGATTACCGTTTGAAAGTTATATGGTAAAAACCAATATTTTCGATATGCAATAGCACATTGAATAACTAATTTATGGAAGTCAGATTTGGCAATAGATCAATTCCTGATACCTAAATAGGTAATGAAAGTGCATTTAAAAATCTTCACTTAGGTTTTTCCACAGATTTGCCCGTTATTCTGCATTCTTCTTCGGCGTATAAATAAAATAAAATCTATTTTTAAATTAAAATTTAGAAAAAAAAAAAATATAAATAAAGTTGCCAACAGCCCGATGATGGAATAATAATTCCGAAACGCGTAGCGAAAAATTAATAAAATTAGTTGTGATAAAAACAAAGTTTTATTTATGAATAAATAACAAAAAAATTTTAAAATCTTTTATTTGTATTTATTTATTTTTTCATTTTCCTATTTTTAGCGTTGAAATTAATAGTTTATCAATATAAAAGATGGAATTGTCTATATGCATACAGGGTGTCCCGAAATCACCGCCTCAGAAGAAAACCATGAGTTCCTAAGGTAATTTCAAGTCAAAAAACTTAAGAGGTAATTTTCTCGTTTTCGCTTCGTTTTCGACTTATAACGGCTTTTATGATTTTTATTCTTCTTTCCTTTGTATGGCTCTAACTTTGCCAAACTACAACCGATTTTTGAAATTTAACAGTTAGAAATTTCTATCTACCATATAACTTTTTGTAAAAAATTTTAATTAATTAATTTTTAATTTGCCCCGCCTTCTATACCACAGCCATTTTTACTGTATTAAAATTTTAACCTTACATTTCGTCCTTAGAATGCTGAAAACTTATATTAAATCTCTTTTGAGCCAAAACCATGACATTTGTAACTTTTTTGGAAATACGCCTACTACCACACCCAGCTTTCTTATATTTAATTTTTTTTTTTCATTATATGTAGGTAATTTATAAAGTTTTCTTTATAGTAATTAAAATTTTGTAGTTTGACAATGTAAAGCATGGCAGTGTTTAGCTATATAGTATTAAAAATAATATCTCCATTTTTGCCAATAACACCGCACACATCATTGGTTGCGAGTTGTAAGTCCCAATAGGCCCTTGTTTTCCATGAGTTGTTGCGCCATCCAATTTATTAATTTATATCTTTGTTATACTATAGTATACATACCTTCTTGAGTTTATGACAACATTTTGGGATAACCCTCTTCTTAAAACTTCTTAAATAATATTTTAATTTAAATTTATGTATCTACAGTTTCCAAAACGAATGAGAGAGAACCAACAAATAAATTTCTTACCACAAACTTCACTTTAGAAATTAAATCGATAACTTTGCAGAGGTGTTGATATATATGTACATAAAACCTCTAGACTCTATGAAGGGAATTTTCTTACACTTCATTTACCAAGAAAAAAAGTTAAAGATGATTAAATTGAAATATTTCTTGCTTTCCTAGAAATTCAATCGATATATGTAATATGTTTAACAAAATGTAACATTTATTCGATTTAAAAAAAAAAAAAACAAAAAAGGTTTTCTAGTTAATTCTGGGGGCGTTATCAAAATATTCAAAGGAAGTTCGGATGTTCAATCAAAAAGTTCGAAAAAAAAACTTTTTCCTTATATGTAGAAATAAATATATAGGACGTAGGTAGGTACATGTAGATGAAATCGATATTTTGAAAATATAGAGATTTGGATAGTAGTTATATATGTAGGTATATCCTTTTCTAAAAATATAATCACATTATATCTACCTACCTAAATTTAATTCAACAAAAACATTTTCTCTAGTCAACAATGCCCCCTTCTAAATTTTATCCTATCTTATCCTAGAACACCTAATATTAGCGTCATCAATTGAAAATAGTATTTTGGAGCCAAAAATAAATGAAAAAGAAAAAAATTCTTGGAACGTGTCCAAAGTGGATGCGAAACAGCAATATACACATATCTAGATATACCAAACACAATAATGCCCAAAAAATTAATGTACATAGATTCAAGTTTTAAGTAAAATAAAAAGAATTCTTTTGCTCTATATTATTTATTTATGCAGAATACAAATGTTCCTAATTAAATTTCCGGAAAAGGTAAAATTGCAATAAAAAAAATATAAATTCTCACAGTAGCACAGCCCACTCATACAAACCTACATAAATATTATTCCTACTGATGGGGATGAATGTCATTAACAAAATTCGGAAGACTAAAATAAATAAAAAAATAAAAAAATAAAAAAAAAAAACAAACAAAGATGAAGGAAAAACAAAAGGTCCTTCTTTTTCCTCTTCGAGTTCAAAGGAAGCTCTTCTCTTTTTACTCTAACGACCACGTATTCATGCAGTTTTCAACTCACGCAGTATACTTATATGAGTTTATTTTAATAGTATGTATATGTGTAGATCTAGATAGGTATGTACATATATAATATTCGAGTGCGGGAACGTATTTTTCAAAAAGCTTTTTTGTAAATTAAAACTGCAAAGAGCACCTTTTTTATATTTTTTGCTCCGCGAGCATTTTTCAACTATGATGCTTAACCCTTTGAATGGAAATTTTTTTTTCTATAGTGTACTAGCTACGTAGTTTGTTTTTTATTTTTTTTTTCATTTTTTTTGCATGGAAAGAGAGCTTTCGAGCATCGTGATTTTTTTTTTATTTTTTTTTCCTTAGGAATGAAAAACAAATAAGTTCTTGAAATGCAGAAAATGCACACTATACACTTTTGTGAATCAAAACTTTGCAAAAAAAAAAACGGGAAAACTGGTTCTAAATTCATTTTAATTTGCTCAATGGGTATATATATATACCTAGCTGAAGTGTTGTTATGTTAGGATCTTTTGAAAATATACATTGAAAAACAAAAAATAAGAGAAAAACTTGAAGTAGAACTATGGTGGTTTCATTAAAAAAAAATAATTAAAATGTGTAACTTTTTCATCAAAAAATTAATGATTGAAATTAAATTAAATTAAATTAAATTTTATATCACTTGTTTGAATCGTCGGATCGGATTTGGTTAAAGCAAAAAAAAAACTGCTCTTGAGTTGATTAAAATATCGACTTTCCATATTATTTTAATTTTATTATAAGCTTAATACAAGCTGGACTTAAAAGTAAACATAATTTTCTTAAATCTAAACTTAAACATAAAAAGGTAGAGATGTTCTAAGTGGGAGAGTTTAAAAAAGGACTAAAAGATGGATGAGTTAAGGATAGCTTGTTTTAAAGCAAATTAACTTATTTTGGGGTTGAAGGTACCACGTCCTGAATTGCTAAGGTTAGAGTTCGAAGATTCGGAGACTGATGTTAAGAGTTCATTGCTTCCAAGAACGGTAGGTACACAACTACAAGAATTTTCGTGGATAAAAAATTCGTAAATGTTTTTCCGTATCGATTTTTTATGCAAGCTTGTAAAAAATTTTCAATTTGACTTTTTTTTACAAAACTAGCTTTAAATCATCCACTTTGTTAGGCCTTTTGAAAACACTTTGTATTATTAAGGTATCTATTCTTTGTCCTATTCCGACTTTTATTCTTTGACGAATTTCATTAGAATTCCAAAATGGAGGGGAATCTGTCAGGTTTTTAGGAAAAAACAAACCATTCTCAAAAAATGAAAAATTTATTGGAAAAATTGGACTTTAAGATGGATTACAGTTTTACCGCCTTCAAATTACTTTTTAAAAGTTATATGGAGTTCTTAAACATTGAAGGGAAATCTACCTCTTAGAAAAGGAAAACAGTTTTTTTTTTACGGAAAAATTCAAAGATTTACTGTCGATTTTGAAAATAAATTGTGAAGCCTTCTTTTGAAGAAGTAATTCGACGTTATAAGTATATCAGCATCCCCAAAGTTTCCAAAGAGAGCATACAAAAAAAGTGTTTGACCGGGAAGCTCTCAATTCGCCACATCCACCTTCTACAGACGTCATCAATCATCAAAACAGCGTTACCAGCAGTTGCTTATTAGGTGTATTGTAGATCGAGTGACATGTAAAGAACCTACAATCAATAGTCCACGATCCAATACAGAAGAGATAAACTATGAGTTTGTTTAAGTATAAATATGCTCAATTACTGCTGAAAACAATTTCAAAAAAAATTTGCTATTTATGAAAGTTTTGGATAAAATTTGATTTTATTACTTAAGGCCATTATCAACACTTCTAAGACGGGAAAGAAAATTTCAAACGGTCAGAATTTACCTGGAGAATAGGGACTTCAATGTGGCAGAGTTGTCGGAGTTTCACTTTTACAAACTCGATCAAAGTAAGCAACACAAAAGTCGCCGGTTATATTTGATTAACGAAGCGACGCACGGAGCGAGATCCACAATCATTTCATTGACCTCAAAGACGCATATAATATTATTCTTCGTCAAAGGGTCTTTATGGCGATGACCGAACTCGGGATCCCGATAAAACTGATGGCATGAGATTAGAAAACTCACGGTGAAATGAGGGGAATCGCTCTTCCGAACTTAAAACAACTGGAGTTGTTGGCGATGAGGTGCGCTGTCATCTGGGGCCTATTTCACCAAACACTTTTTACTTTGCGACTTTGCAAAAAATAATTTCCTGCAAAGTAAAAGTGGAAAGTGTTTCACAAAATTTGCAAAGTGCAAAGACTTTGCAAAGAGGAAAACTTTTCAATTCAATAATTTCCTCTTTGCAAATTTGCGTTTGGTGAAAGAAAATTTGCAAATTAAAAGTGCAAAGTTGCAAAGTGAAAAGTGTTTGGTGAAATAGGTCCCTGGTTTCTTCAATTTCAAATAAAACAGATAGTAACATTTCTCCTTTCATTAGATGCTCCAAGAGCTTAACTTAATTAATTTTAGGGACCTAAAAGTTATCTTGAAGAACACTACTAGATTGTTATAAGACTCAACAAAAGCGTTAAATGGCCTAGTAATATGGAAGGCTATCACCTCAATTATGTAAGTCTTGCTATGAGAATGGGTCTCTTCCAATGAGCTTCGCTACTCGTTGCAGTAAAGGGTAAAAATTACGATGCGAATCGATTCAAGGTAGCAAAAATCCCAACACCTCAAAAATAAAAAAAAAAAAAACCACTAGCTGGTTCTTGCATTCAGGTGACGATATGTGAACCAAAAAATATATGTGGTTGAAAATGTTTAAAGTAAATTTAACTTTTACATCGAAAAACAACAACACGCCTTCAAAATAATGAATATTTTAATTATTTTATTATTTATTAATGATCTCATAAGCCTCCTATAGCAATACTTTTGGTATTTGAACTCCAGATCCTCTTGATATAGGAGGTATTAATCTCAGATCCTGTAAGGGTTTTCAAAGAAGTATAAAAAGACTAAAACTCTTATATAAGTGTTGTTATTGGATCATAAAGACTACGAAACTATTCTTGGAGCTGAATTTTCACAAAACTTTTCTTATAAAAAGAAGGTTTTTTTTTTTAATAATACAAATTCTATATACTATACTACAGAAATACATCAGCCAAGAAGATGACTTAGCACTATTTTTTATAATACTAAAATGGTCGTATTTAAAAACGTTGTCTAATTTTGGACAGCCGTCTAATATGTATGTTTATACACTGACACTGACTAACTAGTAAAACATCTAATAAATATGCCTTAAAGTTTATAATATCCTATTCCAAGAAGAAAAATTGATTAAGCTATAAGATGTACGTATTTTAAAGTATTAAAGTTTCATAACAAGATAATAATTCTCAAGAATATAGCAAATGGGATATTAAAGAGTCTTATGGGAGTTTTTTTTTTTCAGATTTCGAGAGTTTAGCTCTAGATAGTTTGTTAGTTGGGAGTGGCGTAGTGCGTAAAGCTTTACAATAGGGGCATAACTACAAAATAATTAAATATGTTTCCTTGCCAGCTCGTGTAGAACCAGGGCTTAGGGACTTTACAGCTCTCGATCATTATTGTGTGCCTGTATTATCGACAGAAATGGAAGGGACCTACAATTTTTTACCAAGCTATGGTGAGAGGCACTTTATCAT
The DNA here is from genome assembly GCA_929447395.1 of Epistrophe grossulariae. Classification (NCBI taxonomy): domain Eukaryota; kingdom Metazoa; phylum Arthropoda; class Insecta; order Diptera; family Syrphidae; genus Epistrophe; species Epistrophe grossulariae. Next base: position 10,247,200 of record OV839567.1, on the reverse strand, counting down.
GACATTTAAAGGATTTGTCAATTTCTCGCAAGCAGGTACCAATTCCTATTCGTGAAAACAACATTTCTGTCTTTAAGTTGCATAAGATGGGATTCGATGTCAAGACCTATACACTATACAGCCTGACAATCCAGTGCATTACCCATTTTGTCTCGAGTTACTATTATTTAGTCTTAAGCCTTTATTATTTTCATAAACTGAACAAAATGTATTCGGTTAAGTGTGTGTCCCTTATGAAAAGCAACTGTTTTCTTCCCCGAAATGTACAGGAAAATCCTCCTTTTATCGTTTTCCAATCTGGTAGCCTTAGTTCATGTGTATATATAGCTCAACATGAAATTACCTCGGATCATAAGAACATTTATAAAATCCCTCAAAACAATATCTTCTTTCACTTGCAAAACACCTTTACCATCTTCCAAAATAACAACACAAAATACTAAAATAAAATAAAAAAAAAAAATGTATCCTAAATTTTTAGCCTCTTAGCTTAGAGGTAGTCGTATCTGGGGCCTTATGAATTCCACTTAAAAACTTTTTACCCCACATGGCTTTAGAACATTTTAAATATAAGGTGATTTTTCTAAAAAAAAAAAAAAAAATAACAAAAACCCACATAAGTGTTTTTTTAAGTGCTGAATAAAATATTTATTCCAAAGATAAAACTTTAAGCTTTCACAAACCATTATAAATGTAGCGTATCTTTGTACTGACCATCGCCGTTGGTCGGTAGTCGTTATTGTTTCACATTAGGTATGTTTTAAAATTGAAATTTACACCTTTCTTTTGTAAGGAAGACTAGAAAAAAAAAATAATAAAAAAAACCGACGAGGTTGCTAGTACTTGCTCTCTGAGTGCAAAATATCTCTCATCACATAAATGAACGCGGATACTTGGAACAGCTGACACGTTCACGTTTTTTCAAATTAGCAAAGCGTTTTTCAAACCAATTCAAGTATTTTTTTTGTATTCTTTGTATGCTTTTAAGTAATAATCTGGCTATCTGCCAAGCGTCCAGTTGTAGGTAGCCACGGACCCCCGAAGGCAAAGCTAAAAAAATCAACTAATTTTCGTCATATGTTAATGACAAAATTAAAGATTCCAAGAAAGAAGAATTTCTTCGTTATCAAATCACGTAACTTCATTGATTTCGTTTGCCTCTCTGGGGGTCCTGCAGCATACCCATCATCTGGCCCTTGGTAGACTTGAAATTAATACTCACTTAAAGATTCTAAAAAGACTTAACATTTTTTTTATCAAATACCGTTATTTTTTGGGGGTAAAATGACGTAACTTCATTGAAATTTTTGCGCCTTTGGGAGTACGTGGCCGCAACACCGCCCATAGCTGCCACTTGGAATTTAACAGTCACAACCATTAAAAGACTTCAAAGGGGCTTCAAATATTCGTATACAAGCAGGTTTTTTTTGGGGGGGTCAAATGACGTAACTTCAATGATATTTTGTACGTGAACACCATACCCACCAGCTTATCCTTGGCAGATTTCCGCATGAAAAGATTTAAAAAAAACTTTGGAATTTCGTTAGTAAATGGGTTATTTTTTTGGTGTTCAAATGACGTAACTTCATTGAATTTTGCTGCTCTTTTGGGGGAACGTGGTCACCATACCCCCCAGCTGATGCTTGGCAGACTTCCGAAGTAAAATATTTGAAAAAGGCTGAAAATGTTCGTTATAAAATCACATATTTTTTTGACCGTCAAATGACGTATCTTTAATGATATTTTTGCCCCTTTGGGAATTTGGGGATATGTGGCCTCCATACCCACCAGTTAATGCTTTGCAGCCGTCTGCATTAAAAGACTTGAAAAAGGCTTAACATTTTCTTTAGTAAATGAGGTATTTTTAAGGGGTGACGTAACTCCATTGAATTTTGCTGCCTCTGTGGTCTCTTTGCTTTTGCCAACATACCCAACAGCTGATGCTTGACAGACTTTCGCGATAATAGATTTGAAAAAGGTTTAAAATTTTGTTTGTGTCAAATGACGTAGCTCCACTGAATGATGATTATCCTTTGGTTGTAAGTGGCCGCCTCACCAACAATGTGTCACCAAATTATTCATAAGATTTGTTTACTGTATCAAATCCCAGTCTTATTTTTGTTTCAATTTATTTTCATGAAACCCATAAATACCCTTTAAAACAAATAACAAAAATTCCCCATTGAGATACTAGGACCTACATTCACTACTCTCCTTGAACAATAGACTTAAAATATGTTCCTCATTTTTTGTGTTATTTTGCTCGACTAACAACAAGAGTGTGAGTATGACGAGGGAGTCCTCAGTCCTCACCACCTCTGCTCATACTGAAGCTCCTGTAAATATAAGCTAGGCAGGTGGACGGACATATGATCCATGCTCTAAATAGCCACTGCAGTGTAAGGAATCTATTGTATACAATCGGGTAAGCCAACCCCACTTTTCCAAGCCAACCATATATATAGCAATCACACTTCTGTTTGTTCTATTTTTTTCCATCTGCTTTTGCCATTTGATGTTTGTTGACCCAGCACTGCGAACTATTATTTATAGGTATCCTGAGAAGCGATGAGTTGATAGAGGATGGATAGTGTCCTCTTTTTGAAGGATTAATTAGTATAGCGTATTCAAAAGAAGGCAGAGTAGCAAAATCAAATTAGGATTAAAAATGAGGTGCACCTTTAACAAAAAAAAAAATAAAAACAAACAATCAAAAACAAAAACTTACCCAGACTCCACATATCAATGGCAGTTCCATATGGCAGGCCAAGTATAACCTCCGGAGATCGATAGAATCTCGATTGAATATATGTATAGACTTTTCGATTTACAAAACATGAACTGCCAAAGTCGATGACTTTGATTGAGCTACTACCACGTTGTTTTAGTAAGATGTTTTCCTGCAAAAAAAAAAAAACAAACAAAAATAATAAAAAAAAAAATAAGTAAAAAAAGTGAGGAGTTTATTGATATAAATGACATGTAGGTTGTGTTATTTATGTTAAAGAATATATAGCAGCAATTTCGAGCAAATTTTTGTCGGAATTGGAAGAAGCGTAGGAATTTATTACGCTCGACTTGTTTTTCTTCACCAAGACACAAAATAATAATAATTCAACTTAGTTGGAATGGTAAATCTGGGAATTATTGATTTGTATTTATTTTTTTTTGAATTTATATGCATCCCACTTCTGAGTACTCTGTAACCATTATATGAAGTGAATTTATGGTATGTGAGTTGAATTCTTTTCACATGAATTATTTTCAAAACGTTTAACAAGAATCGAATGATTGCTTGTCAGAATTCTCACATCTCTTAATAGAAATACTATAGGTAGGTATCTATAGGAATAGGTACATAAAAGCATCGATATTAGTTTCAGGGTTTCAAGTTTCATATAATATAGATTGTATGTTGATTGCCAATATCAAATAATTTCATCTCATTTTCTTAGAGAATTATTTTTTATTGTTTTCTCATCTTAATGACATTGATGATGGCTGAGTTTTATGGATTCGTTTTGTATTTGTTGGATAACTATATTGGAAGCGTTGGAGGTTTTACTTATAAATATTAAATTCTAGTGAAAATTCATTTCCCTTGAAAACAAAAATATTTAACATGGAATTTTTAACTTCAGATTCTACAAATTCTTCTATTGATTGAATCAATTCAAACTTCATATTAGAGATTTGTTTTGACTTTATAATTTTGGATTTCAGTTCAAAATTATTTTGTAATTTCAAGAGCGGTTACTTTAAAAAATTAATGTACATTCCACAATCTTTTTCACACCATATTTTCAATTTTTCAGCGTGAAACTAAAAGGAAAAAAACCGATGCATTCATTTTGTTTCATTACAGGCTTGAAGTGGAGTTCACATTTATTTCATTTCACGAGGAGATACAGCATGTTTTAAATTTTTCAACGTGAAACCAAAAGGGGAAAAGACATAGATTCCTGGAAATTGATGTCAAAAGTATCAATTGTTGACCATCTGTCATTTTTGGCTTTGAAAAAAACTCTGGTGAATTTTAATCTTTTCTTCATCTAATGGTTTGAGAACCCAGGTACCTATACTATTTGGCTCAGTTCAAGTGATAATGAACCGTTTTTGCCCATTTTATCTGTCATTTAGTTCTCGTATACATATGTCACGGTGTCTATGGGACCCATCGAAGTGTGACTGCATTTTTTTCACTGAACACTTTCAACTCGAATGCAATCCACAACTTTTATTATTCGTGAATTATCTAGAAAGATGTCTGAAGTTACCTTTTTGTCCGTCTTTTGGACCGAGTCCTTTTAGACCGAAATATGCTTTATTATTAACCCGGTTATTCTCAAAGAATTGCCTCATTAGCATATATATAAGACCCACTGAAGAGTTAAAATTTTTAGCGTTGAATCGATTTTGGTAAAGTGAAGTGTAAATTCATTGTCTATAGAAAGTTTCCCTCAGACTGTGAGATAAAACAATTGGGCTACAGGCTAATGTCCATAAAAAATGATTTGCTTCACAATTTTAAATTCCACAGCTTCTGTTTCGAAGCAAACTTTACTTATTGTCAAGTGTCTAAAATTTCCACTCTACTAGAACTTCATATATTTCAAGTGAAAAAAATTACAATGGCAAAAATATTGTGAGACGTATTCAACTTTATTTTTCACCCAAAAATTAAAAATTGAGATAAAGCCTAGTTAATACTTAGGTATGTGTGAAGTGAAAAAAAATGTTTTTTTCTTTTATAAAAATTTCACTTCATTAAGTGAGACGACACAATTTTTTTCTTACATATATGTATGTACATAGGTACTTAATGAGATGCCACAATAAAACGATTTTTTTCGAATACGAAAATTTCACTTTGCTGGCACTAAGTGAGACGACAATAATTTTCACATCATTTTTCAATTTTGCAGAATTCCACAAAAAGGAAATGCCAGAACTTAGCGTGAAATATGTAGGTTGAAAATTTTAAATACTTACAAATTTAGCTTGTTTTTTAATATGAAAATATCACATCGCTAGCACTAAGTGAAACGAAGAAATGAAAAAAAAGTTTTTTCTAATATTAAAATTTCACTTCGCTTGGACTAAATGAGACGGCCAACGAAGTAAAAAAATAATTTTTTTTTAATATGAAAATTTCACTTGTATGCATAAATGTGAGACGACGAAATGAAAAAAAAAAACTAATATGAAAATTTTACTTTGCTTAGACTAAGTGAGTCGCAGAAATGAAAAAAATAATTTTTCTAATACATAAAAAAATTTCACTTCGCTTGCACTAAGTGAGACGACAATAATTTTCACATCATTTTTCAATTTGCAAAGTTCCACAAAAAGGAAATGCCAGCACTTAGCATGAAAGAGGCTGAAAATTTTAAATATTTGAAAATTTAGCTTGTTTTTAAATATGAAAATATCACTTCGCTAGCACTAAGTGAAACGAAAAAATGAAAAAAAAATTTTTTTTCTAATATTAAAATTTAACTTCGCTTGGACTAAATGAGACGGCCACCGAAGTGAAAAAATAATTTTTTTTTAATACGAAAATTTCACTTGTATGTATTAATGTGAGACGACAAAATGAAGAAAATTCTAATATGAAAATTTTACTTTGCTTAGACTAAGTGAGTCGCAGAAATGAAAAAAATTATTTTTTTATTACATGAAAAAATTTCACTTCGCTTGCACTAAGTGAGACGACAATAATTTTCACATCATTTTTCAATTTCTCAACGTTCGTTGAAAATTATAAATACATACTTACAAAATTTTGTATTGTTTGAAAATATTTGGTGTGAAATGTCAATGCCTTGATTTTTCGCCAATGGTTTAATTTTAAACCATTCCATGCTTTATAAGCTTTTTTCCCTTCTAATAAGAAGTTGAGAATTTGAAAATTTTAATCCATTCCACGCTCTATAAGCTTTTTTCCCTTCTATAAGTTGACAATTTGAAAAAATTTTAAATTAAAATTGAATGATGCAAAATTCAAAATTTCATTCTGAAATTGTTTGTGGAACATATTTGTTTTTTCATTTCACAGAATGTAGTATGTGGATTATACAAGATGAAAACTGCCAAATTATAAACTATAATAGATAATGTCGTAGAAAGTTTTAATTTTTCATCCAAAATTCGTGAAATTAAAAACTTCATTGTGTAATGTTTGTGGAAAATATTTGTTTTTCATTTCAGTGATTGGGAAATGAGGATAATTCAAAATAAACAGTTTCGATTTTCAAAAATTTAGTGTGTTATTGTGGAAGGCTTAAGTTTTTTATCAAGAAGTTGCGAAATTCCAAACTACATTGTGTGAATTATTTGTGATTCACATATTGGTTTTTTCATTTCACATGATGTGACATCTGAATTGTATAATAAACTAATGATTGAAAAATAAAACTAAAGGTATACTTACTGGCTTGAGATCACAGTGTATGATATTTTCCTCGTATAAAAGTCTTAAGCACTTAACAATCGAATTACAAAATCTTCTTATTAAATTCAGACTGAAACCCTGGTAGTTATTCTTCTTAATCAGTTCATAAAGATTTAAACTGTAATGAAAAAAAAAAACAAATAAAAAAATAATAGAAATATCAAACACGCATTTTAGATTTGTATAAATTTTCTTAGAAAATAAAAATAAAAATTTGACTTAAATAGGTACCTATTAAAAAAAAGTAACTAAATTAAATCTATACAAAAAGCTTAGAACAAAGCTAACAAAAGTCCCCTAAAAGTATACTATGTATAATGTAGTGTATAGGTATTTAACAAGTTGTTTATGAACAAAAATGGCAATGGAAAGAGGAAGAGGAGAACGAATACACAATAGAATCTTTTCAAAGTAAAAGTATTAAAAAACATTCAAAACAACTTATAGTGAACAACATAATGAGTGATATAACAATAATGTTACAACTCCGTTTAGCATGTCAATTTAGGAAATTTATATACCCACCCCCGCTCAACCATCACAATTTTACCGCAGCGCGCAACGATACAACTTTGACGACACAAATCATAAATTTAATTTTATTATTTCTCTTCACGTTCGGGGGTGGCTTTTATGGAAACTTGGAAAATCAACTAACAAACGTTACCCTCCTCCCTCCACCACCATCTCACCCATATCCAACCTCAAACAATTCTTTCCGCATGTTCGCAGCAGCTGTATATAAACTATATGTATATATTCATGGGGGAAAACATATTTTTTCGCCATGACTCCCTCAAAAGTCAAACGAAAACAAAAAGGCGGCAAAATCCTTGCCTCCTTGTTCATTTTGTTTTTTTCATTTTTTTTTTTTTTTGAAAGAAATCAAGGAACCCCGAGATCATCGTGCGGTGCAGCCCGCGGAGAATAAAAACATTTTCAACATTTTTTTATTTTTTGCGAAACAAATTTGCGATTAATTAACTGATACCGTGTTTATTTATTTTTTTTTTATCAATTTATAGTTTATTGTGGTTTTTAACGTCAAACCCAGAAAAAAGGTATTATTCGCGACCTTGGAGGTTATAATTGGAATGTAATTTTCGGTATCGATAAATTAGGTATTGTTTGTTTTTGTTTTTTTTTTTTAGCTGCCATTTTATTGGAGAAAATACAATAATTTTCTTAAGTTGTTATTATTATTGACTATCAACTCGCATTTTTTTAACACAATTTTCTGTGGCTGTTATTGATGATGGCGAGATAGTTTCAAGGACTTCTCAATCCACCTGATTCTGATGACAGCAAAATCCATAGGTATGAGTTGGGTATGGTTACGAATATTTATATTCTTTCCATGACCTTCTATAAGTAATAGGTAAAAGTATAGGACCTATAGTTTATGGGATTTATATTTTTAGCAAAGTTTGAAGGAGATTTTATTTGGGACGTAATGATTAATATAGAAAGGTTCTTCGGCAAAAGTTCAATTAACTATTTTAGCCTAAAAGGGAAAGGAAAGGGCGATGCTATATGACTGGCTCAAAAAGTTTGTTATATATTTGTGTATATTGAGTGCTTTGGTTTGATAGAAAAATTTAACAACAAGGAAATGAAGTTAAGTTTTATGAGTTGTGTTTGGAAATATATACCTAATATAATTACTCAGAAACATGAGAGGAAAATTTTATCAATCATCGAAATTTGTGTAGGCTTAAACATAGGAAGGAAAGTTTTTTTTTAACTAGAAGTAACTTTTATGGGATAAATGAATAACCTTGAGATTGAGAAGGGTATACAAATATTTTTTTGTGCAGTCTTCTTGGCATGAAACTATAGATCCTGCAAAAAATATTAAACTTTTCCATTCTATAACTTTTTTCTGTTTTTCTTCGTTGTTAGGATTATAACGATATTTCAAAGTAAAATATCTTTTCATAAGATTTAACAAATTGATAGATGCGAAAAATTGTGGAACGTAGGTATTCATTTAAAGATTCACGAGAGATTAGTTCTTCTGTGTGCTTTATGGTGAAAAATTATGAAATATATTCTGGAATATATTTCAAGAAGTATTCTGTTTTTTTTGTATTTTAAGATTCCTAAGGACTTAAGTTTAATATAAATATACCTAGGTATATATCGTCTGGCAAAGATTATGGAACCTTTTAGTATTTATTTTGTTTGTTTAAACAAGGCTCGAAAGGCGAATTCTGAAGGGAATATAAATGGATTTAAATGAGAATATTTTATACAAAACTTGTAAGTCATGTAGTTCTATATAAAAAAAACCATTTGCCACTTTTCTTCCTCCAACTAATCGTTTAGAAAATATTATCAACATCAAAAAAAAAAAAATTAAATGTCAAGAATGTGGGTTTTTCATGTAAGACAGTATATAAATAGTCGCGTTTTATTATAACCAATAACCCATATAGTTCACCCCTATATATTATAATAAAACGATACGGACCTTAATGAAAACATTGTTGTCGTCCGTATCACTTAGACTTAAATTTCTAAAACTAAACCTTTCTTGCTATTTATTGTATTTACTTAATCTACTTACAACTACTGTTATTTAAAAATTATAATAAATTAAATTGAATTATTTTATATTCGGTCTTTAACTAAAAATCACACATTCTTGGGTATTTTTCATGTAGATACTGTCAATTTTCCTTAGACTACAGTTTTTCTCTCTACCGACTGAAGAGCCGTCTACCCGCCAGAGTAAGAACTTATTTTTGGTTCCACAAAGCAAACTCCGGTTGAAACCTAGATTTGTTTTTGTATTATGGTGTTAAAAGATAACAGAGACCCGTAGATAATAAAAAGCAGGTAACAAAATCTAAAGCAACATTTCGTACTATGTGACCTTCTGCAAGAAAATATTTACAATTTTTTCTTAAGAGTGATCATTTAAATTAAAAAAAAAATAGCAGTTTTTTCTCTCCACCCTTCAATGCCGAAGTTGTGGAAATTTAAATGAGTTAAAAAAAAGAACCTGACGGGGAAAAAATTTAATTGTACACTTTTTATTCACTATATCCGTTAGAGGGGGTTATTAGGAGCGTATATACATAAGTAATTTTTCGGTAAAATTGGGCTATAGCTTAAGCTGCCATCTTGAATTTACCTAAATTGACCTAAAATAGAAAATAACAATGTCAACACTTACAATGTCATTCTTCAATTCTGTTTTTAAATAAAATTATTCAAATGGTATTCACTTGTTTTTAAATAAAATTATTCAAGTGAATACTTTTTGAAAAAATTAATTTTCAAACTCAAAATTTTGAAAAAAAAAAATTTGAAATAATTTTTTTTCTTCAAAATTTAACATTATTAAGTAATATTGAACATTCAATGCTCTTATCAAATGCCAAAAACCAAATGCTAAAATGTCTACAAGTTTTTGAGAAAATTGAAAATATTAAAATGTAGATACCTACTTTACTACTTATTTAGTGGAAATAGGATTTTTAAAGGAATTTGAATCATGGATTGAAGCCAAATTAATAGACAGTTACCTACACTTTTCTTTCATAATTCGTTATAGGGGGTTATTAGAATCATATTTGTGGTTTTTCGAGCTGGAGCTTAAGCCGCCATTTTGGGTTTTCTTAAAAATTTACCTAAAATAGAAAAAAAATGTTTAAAACACTTCCTTGAATCTGCACCCTAAACTTAAGTTCCTTTTTTCTGCCTTCCCGCTTCGACCTCGTTCGTATGACGATTCAACTTCATAGATGAGGAAAGTATAAGATCTTATCAAAAATAATTAAATAATTAGCATCTTAATATTTGACTATTTTCCAACTTTTTTTTTTCCGAATAACTTTTTGAACTAGTGAAACTCCAAAGTGTAGGTCAAAAAATTCCAAAAACAATATTATAAATGTAAAAAATATCTGCAAAATCTGAGCCGCCTTTTGGGAGTTGCAGCGTAACAATGCTGTTCTGAATATTTTACAGAAAAGGGCAGAATTCAAAACCTCTTCCGTATAAATTGCCATACAAAGGTTTTTATTGATTTCTAAAAAAAAAAAAAAATTACAAAAACGACTTACGAGGTTCCACACTTTAACTCTTAAACCTATTTTTAAATTTTTTCAATCTTCAAGTCTTCAATTTTTCGATGGGTTGGCGATTTAATAAGCCCTTGATAAATCATTCAAAAAAGAAAAAGAAGTATTACTACGATTCAATAAGAAAGAGTTTCTATAGGAAAGAAATATCTCCGGCCTCATAAGCAAACCTCGTAACTCACAAATTTCAAATTTTTCAGGAGAGACGAAAATGTCTGCCAGGCTCAGAATAGTAGTGGAGTTACGTGCTATGCAAAATTTTTATTTAAGTTTATTTAGAGTTTAATGAGGGATACGAAATTTTCTTGGTTGCTGCGCTAACGAATTTTCTATAATATAGCATTCAAAACTCATTTTCTCTAAAAGGTGGAGTTACGAGGTCTGCTTATGAGGCCGACGATGTGGGACATTTTCTGACCCGTTTCAAACTTCTTCAAAATTAAGTTGGCGTCTAAAGTTATGCGAAAGTGAAATCCGAAGTATGAATTTAGAATTTTCCCAACCTAGAGAATTTGTGTGTTTTTAAAAATTAAAGAAATTCGAATTATTATAACGCCTTTTTCAAAATACCTAGATAACGAATATCTATTATTTTCATTACGATCATCATAGACACAAACCATTCGTTATATCAATAAAGCCAAAAAGTATGCAACTAATTATATTAGTCTTGAAAATAATGTTGCCTGCTTTCAATCAACACCATCGATAGACAGCCAAATACATTTTATGTTTTTTTGGTTTAATTGTTGAAAAAAATTGATAATAAATTATTAATAAGTTGGTTCACATAATGTGAATAATTATTATTATAAATTTATTCATATGTTAAAAATGACAATAAAAACTTAAAATTAATAAAGAAAGTAGAATCTATTTTACAAAACTTTATTAACTAAAATTTAATTTATTTTTTATTTCGGACTTTTGATGATCTACTAGTCTTGTATGAGATTAAAAGCTATCGTAAGGTTTCTAAATTTAAATGAACATTCAAAAAACTAAAACATTAAATTTTCTTTTAATGAATCATTTATAACGTCGTTAACGAACTAATACACACTTTTATCACATTCAAACAACAAATCACCATTAAACCTTGCTCTCATAGGCAATTTAACCTCGCGATAGTAAAAAAAAAAAAACAAAAAAACAAAAAAAAAATATCGAACTCCCAAAACGAAGCAATAGAAAAGTCATCAAAATGCAATAATCACAGGATATGGAGTTAAATTGATTTTTGTTTGCTCTTTTTCCTTCACTTTGGGAACCCTTGAATAACGATATGTCTATGGGGAAAAAATCATCAAACACACATTCAATATTCTTTCTTTTTTTTTTTTTGCAAAATTAAATGCAACGTTGCTTGCATATTGGAATTTCGAAAAAAAAAAATAAATAAATACAGAATAATACGCCGCCTAATTTGATTTGACTACGATAAAATTTTTTATTCGACATGCAAACGGAAATTGACGATTTTCTCCTGTAGCATGTGTATATTTGATGGTATGTCGTCCTTCGGTAAAAATGTTGTCATTGAAAAAAAAAAAAAAAACCAAAAAACTTTCGACTTTTAAGAGTTCATTGAGTGAAAAGAAATAAAACAAAAAAAAAACAAATGATAGACAACCTAATATAGAAATCTAAAATGTCTGTCTGCAAAAGATATATGAACATTTAGTCCTTCAATAATAATAACAATTTTTTATATTTCCTATCAAATGAAGCCTTATCTTATTATATTAGATGATAAAGTCAATGATCTTGAGTTTGTCTAATGAAATTTCAACAAAACAACTCATTACAAAAAACAAACACAGATTTATTTGGTGATATCTCCTTGCAATGGTATCTTGAATTATTGTACCATAAAAGAAACCTTTTATAAACGACACACATTTTAGACGCAATGCTCGTAATTCGTATATATTTTGACATTTAATAAGACAGCTCATATAGTGATGAAAGGAATGGTGTTTTTCAGGCTTTATAGACTCATTAAGTTTATATTCCATCACATGGCACACACTCAATAAAAACAAGAAAGCCACCAAAAACCAATTCCAACCAAACCACATATCCTTTTTCCTATCAAGTTGTATGTCAACCCCTAGATCCATATACCAATAATATGTTCCACAATAACAAAGAGAGGAAGAATAAAAGTGAATTTGTGTGGCAGTAGTATACATATGTGAGATCTGGGATGAAAATGAATGGATAACCGCTAGCTATACCACACACTGCAGCACAGTTTCTTGTCTGTGTGATTTGTTAGACACTTTAGCTGATTCCTTGTAATCCTAGAGTCGATAAATGCACTTTGAGAGTATATTATCACACATTTTGCCAGCAAAAACCTCATAATGTTACATTATTGAGATGGAATATCTACACCTCCATCACATCTCGTATATATGTATATCCACAAACTTGTCGTCGTCATGATTGTCGACGTCGACGTCGTTCGTTGAAATCCTTTTGCATATAAATTTACAACAAGGACACAAACTTTATATGTGCACTGATTCGTAACGAATTCAATTTTATACACTCACATTAGAAATATGTGACTTCTGAAAATTTACAATGAAAAAAAAAAAATGGAACAATTGAAATTTTATCGAATTCCCTTAGAGCATTCAGACGATATTTATACACATATTTTCAAGGAAACTGCAGGAGGATTGAATTACTGATAAAATACATTAGGTTCATAATGGAACACATTAAAGCAATGGTATTAGCTGATTATTAGGTATAAAATAGATTTATTTTTAATTTAAAAATTAGGTAAAATCGTTTCGATTGAAAAAAACTAACAGGTATTTTTCATTTCACAGCTTGTATTTTTAGACAAGTTTATTTGATTTGCTAAAATTTAGTTAAACTTTCCAATACGGTTTAAAAATGTTCTCAAACTCAATCTGACCAATTTTATTTAAATTTTTCCAACAAGCACATCTTAAAGCTTGAGTTAAATTTTTAACATTCTTTTGAGAAAATTTGGAAAACAAAATTAAAAAGGTTAAATTAAGGATCCGGGATCTTAGCACCTCATATGTGGGATATTCGCAAAAAAAAGTATGCCATCTAAAAGGTCTCTAATTGGTCATAAAAGGTCAGCTATTTTCAGAAATTGGTCAGACTTAGAAAACTTGTAATCCAAGCTTGAACTTTTTCAAGGTCATTAGCGATTTTTGGCACCTTTCAGATGGTATGCATTTTTTTCCGAAATTCCACTAATGAGGTGCTAAAAGTCTTATACTGTGACCTTGAAATTTTTTTTTTTTTAATTCATAAAAAAAAACTATGCCTGACCAATTACTGAAACTAGCTGACTTTTATGACCAATTAGTGACCTTTTAGATGGCATACTTCTTTTGCGAATATCCCATATATGAGGTGCTAAGATCCCGGAGCCTTAAATTAACCAATTATCAGGTTGTTTTTTTTTTTTTTAAACACGATCATTGCTTTAACATCGTATTAAATCGTTTAAAATTGTGTGCCTATATTAACTTGTGTATACCTTTACACTTCCTTAAATAAAGAATTCTGTAAAATCGAGATGAAAACTTAGACTAATTATCTTGGTATACATACTAAAATTGACAGCACATCTATTTGTAACGCCAAAATTTGAGGCAATCTCAATTTCAATGGCAATTATAATTTATTGCCTTAGGTGGGCCTTCTATTGCCATTTAATTTCAGTTGTCAAAATGTCAGTTTAGAAATTACGACTACTGTCAAATGTTTTTGGGTATTTTTATATCACTATTTTTGATAATAAAATACTTCAACTCACTTCATTTCTCATATTTTCATCTTTAATTTCAAAACGAACGAGAAGTCCTTCAAAATTGTGGAGAAACCATTTTGTAAAAAGGTGAAATGTCAAAGTTTATTGTCTCAGCGATGAATATCAATAATTGCCTTCCATGAGCCGAGCTATATTGCCATTGCCATTGCCAAAGCATCTCCATTAGCAATATTCAAGGCAATGGCAATTAGCCAAGCTATTTATTTCCTCTAATATTTCCAATGGAGCGGCTGGGTAATTAACATGATTCAAAGTTTAATTAAACAACAGTAGCCCCGTCAATTTTTCACACGAAGAATGATGAAATAATATGGTGGATTGTATTTTTACAAATACTCATTTGTTAGTTCATCTAACCCCATAGCTATATCAAATCTGATGACCTTGTTATTCATGTCAGGGAATCAGTATGAATCAATAAGGAACACTGTATAATTTTAACTCTTCTGTGAAACCGTGAAACAAGACACAGATCAAAGTAAACTCAAGACTAAGTTTATTTAATTAGGTAAAAAAAATTGTAAAAATAACTATATGAAAAGTTAAGTCAACAAGCATTATGTATTTATTAAAATTAAAATTTAAAAGATACCATGTTAAATTAGCCAGAACTTGGTTAATAAATCAATGTGGTGGTCATGCCTTGTGAATCTTTTATTTTCTATAAGTTCTTCATTTTTGAAATAACATAGAATTTTTTTCAAAAGCAAGTTGACAGAACTTTACATTGAAACAGTGTTCGCAGTAAGAGTTTGAAAAAATCAGAGATATTTTCAAATATGTATGTACTTTGAACTGTTTCAGTCGATTGCAAGAAATCAAATATGATAAACCTTAGTCAGCTCTATCGTGAATAAAAAATACCCAGACTTTTTTTTCCATTTTTGGAAATTTTCTATCCGGATTAATCTTCGAAATTATTGGTGAAAATATTTTTTTTTTAAGGAACTTTTTCTTTTTTTAATGCAAACATTTCCGCGAGCAAGTTTTCGGGGAAAAATTATTTCGAGGGAGATTCTTGATGGGAAATATTGTTTCCCCGGTAAATTTATTTTGTCCCGAGGAAAAAAAGTTCCCAATTAAATTGACGATAGGGCTGAATATAAAACATTATAACAAGTTGATCTTGTGAGCAAGCTGAGAAATTCTAGTGTGTACTCTACTCACTTCACTTCTCGTGAAATAAAAAAAAATAATGGATCCAAAATAACTCTTAACGGACTTAAGTCCTACAAAAATTGGGGTTTCGTTCCGGCGATCTCACTTGGTCTTATCAGTTGACTAGTTGACTAGCCTTGTCAATAAGCAATTTTGGCTAAGTTCAGTTCAGCCTACATAGATTGATAAACCACTACATAGATGAACTGTATCCAACAAGAAAACTAGAATTCCTACTCCTAAAAAATAAATAATTTATTCCACAATCTTTTACACGTTTTTGAAGTTTTTGAGAAAACGGATGAGTTTCGAAGTGAAATTTAATTTTTAAAATTTCTCACACTTGATAGACATCTGTGGGTTATTTAACTCTTATTGAGTATGAAGTTCATTGTATTCATTCTTATAAAATGAGAAATTTGTGCGTTTTAAAATCTTTTTCAGGCCAACTTTCAGGCCAAAATTCAAAATACGCAGAAGCTGTTGAATGTAAATTTAACAAAATCATGTTTACGATTTTCTATAAATAAGTCATTTTCACACAATTTTTTTCACTAGACTTTATTAAGCCCTTGTGAAATTAAAAAGAAACCTACTATTTTTCACATAGGTAATAAAAAGTTGAAAGACGTTCAAAGAATATGTTCGTTCAAACTAATTTAATTTGTTTTAAAAACTATAAATTCTAACTTCTGATCTGTAAGTTGTAAATTTCACACCAAAATTTCATTTTCACTCGATCCGTGTTATTTATTTTAAACATTTTAAAAAAAGGGACCAAATACGAACATTTTTACGTTAGAGTTAGTGAAGTTTTTATTTCATTTTCACAGTTCACAAAGGGAAAATTGAAATTATTAAAAATATTATATCCCATTGTATATTTGTCTCCATTTTCTTAAATAATGCTCCTGGACTTGATGATTTAAAACCATATTATGGAGTTTTTTGGCTTCAATTTAAATCCCCAATTTTTTCATTCTCATGTAGTTAGTTAAACCATAGTTACCTAGTTCACTGTGGACATAAATTTTACAAATTAACTCAAGAAGCAATTTTTCAGTCGAGAATTCATTCGGATCAGCTTTTTTCCTTCAACAAAATAATTATTTGATTTTCAATGTCAAACTTTTTCACTCTTATTCAGAATTTTAGCGTAAGTGTGGTGGAGCGATTGACAGTAAAAAAAAATACGTGATGAATTTTGAGATAAAACCTAAGCCTGGTGGAACGCTTGAAATAAAAAAAAATTACGTGATAAATTTTGAGATAAAACCTAAGCTTTAAGCCACAACTCTTTTCAACAAAAAAACTAAAAAGAAGACCTTAAAGCTAATTTTTACATTCAACGTCAAATTTTTCAAGGACCATAACAAAAATTTAAAGTCCAAACCCATATAAGGATGTTTATTGCTTCTGAATAACATACGAGTAATTTCTAAACATCTTAGTCTGTCTTTCTGTTTTGGGCATTTATCCACTTGAATATCAAATAAATCCTTAAATACATCCTTTTCTCCTCATTCGGCCATTTACATCATTCTTAGTAAGAAATTTTTTATTTAAAGTCAAGGAGGAAGTTTTTTTTTTTAATTTCTTTTTTTCTCATATATACCTACCTTCCAAAGAGAATTTATAACTGCCTTAGTAAAAAAAAAGTAAAGTAAGTTTGGTTCTTCATTCAACGTACTATCTACCTTTTGACCTATGATAAATTGTATGCTTTTACCTTGAAACTTTTATACACCTCCATCGCTGAAAAGGAGGCAGGGAAAGGTTTCTATATATTTCTGTACCTATTTTTTCTGATGATGATGCTGATGATGGTCTCGGAGATAATTTTAGGCAAGCTATAAAACCAAGGAGATGCGGCAGTATACACAGCACAGAGTTATAGTGGATCGATGGTGTGCTCTCTTCCTCTCTCTTTCTTTCTCTTCGTGCTTGGGTAAAAGTGTCAATTAGACGAAGAATTTTCAACCTCGTTTTTTTTTATTTTATCATCATATATATTACCTACCCTACAGTACCTTACCTATATCCTTATAGTGGTTGGTATAGATACCTATAGAGTATAGAAACACGAAGTAAATATTTTGCTTTTATGTTATATTTTTTCGTAAAATTTTATAAAAAATGTTTAAAGGTTGCCTTGATGTACATAATATTTTATAATGTGCTTTTTTACTCTTAATTTGAGACAAGGGAGTTTTTTGTTTTTTTTTTTTTTTTGTGGAAAATTTAATTTCATGTCCAAAATGACACTGAAGCAAAGCTGCTAATGGCTGTTTTTAAAAAGTTATCTTAATTTGTTGTTTGTTTGCGTGGTATATCGTTTGGAAAATTTAGCTGAAGAATGCTTAAGGATCTACAGTATACAAATTAAGAAGTTTATATTTTTTGTTTGATTTACGATAATAATATGGTCCTTCAACGGTATGATAATAATTGTGAAGAATATAGGTTTACTCATATACCGTGAATTGTAAAGAATTTTTAATATCAGATAAAATTTATGGTCACAGGCATTATGTTCCATATATTTATAAAGGGGTGGGATTTGATATCTCAGTACCGGTTTTTTAAATCCAACTTTTTACAATACCTTCTGTTTTTTTTAAATCCCACTTTTTTAATATCTCTGTTTTTTTTAAATCCCACTTTTTTAACATCATCTCTTATAATCCCATTTTTTTTATAATCCCGTTTCTTACTATCCCACTTTTGTAATCAAAACTAGTTTTTGAATAAAAAGACTGGATTAAAATAAAAACAAAAATTGCTTTAGTACCTAGATGGGATTTAAAATTTTTTTTCGAGATTTTTGAAAAAAAAAACCGGATTTAAAATTTAAATTCACAGGTATTATGTTCCATATACGAAAAGAGATAAGTTTCGATATCCCATCATCGATATTCTAAAATCCCACTTTTTTTTAAATCCCACTTTTTATATTCTCGTCTATTTTAATCTTATTTCTTATTATTCTGCTTTTGCACTAAAAACAAGATTTTAAACAAAAAGAGGGGATTTAAAAAAAACGAAATTTGAGTAGACGGGATTAAATTTTTTTTGGGATTTATAAAAAACCGGGATTTAAAATTTATGTTGACAGAAATTAAGTTCCATGCATGAAAACGCAGATTGGGTTCGATATCAAAGTCCAGATTTTTTGAAATCCTGCTTCTTTAATCCCGCTTTTTTAAAGTCTTACTTTTTATATTCTCGTCTCTTGTTTTTTTATAATCCCATTTCTTCTTATTCTGATTCTGAAAAAATTCTGAAATCCTGCTTCTTTAATCCCGCTTTTTTAAAGTCTCACTTTTTATAAAGAATATAAAAAGTGAGACTTTAAAAAAGCGGGATTAAAAAAAGCAGGATTTCAAAATATCTACACTGTGATATCGAACCCAATCTGTTTTCATGTATGGAACTTAATTCATCTGAACAATAATTTTAAATCCCGGTTTTTCATAAATCCCCAAAAAAAAATTAATCTCGTCTTCTTAAACCAATCAAGCTAGAATAAGAAGACATGATTAAAACAAAAAAAAAAAACATTACTCTAGTAGACGGGATTAAAACTTTTTTTTTGGGATTTTCGAAAAAAACGGGATTTCCCATGGAAAAGGTGTAAATCCCGAAAAAAATGAGCGGGATTAAAAAAAAAAAAACAAAATTAAAAAAATTATGTATTTTAGCAGACGGACTTTTACCAACTGCTAAAATACCGTTTTTTTTATAAAACCTAGTTTTTAAAATCCCACTTATTCAAAAACCCGATGTATTATAATATCGCTTCTTAAAATACCGTCGAATCCTGTTTTAAGTGTGCGATGATTTTTTTTTTAAATAAAACAACCAGTTTTGATTGCAAAAGCGGCATAATAAGAAAAGGGATTATAATAAATGGAAAATGGGTTTAAAAAAAAAGAAAGAATTTTAAGAAATGGGATTACAGAAAACTGTATTAAAAAATTTGGGATTCAAAAAAAAAAAAAAAAAATGGATTATAAAAAGTGGGATTTAGAAAATCATATTTAAAAAGCGGGATATTGAACTAAAAAAGTGGGATATTGAACCCATCTACTTTGACAACTCTTATATACAGGGTGTCCCGTAAGTCAAAGTCAAGCGGGTAACGGGTGATAGAGTAAGTTGTACCTGTGTAGTACATTTTTTTTTTTAATATGAAGTGTCAAAGTTCGCTTAAAAATTTTTTTTTAAACATGACTCAGTCAAACTTTATTTTTCTTTCGAAACTTACAATATTTATTTTTAAATTTGTGATTGAAGTCAATAGCATGGTTATTTAGGATTATTACGTAAAAAAAATAAACACGTCAAAATTCGGAAATTTTTGACCACAGTACCTAAAAATGTGGTCTAGGGTATCGATTTTCACTATTTTTCTAAATATATTGCTCTTATTACTTAACTAAGCGAGATAGATTTTTTTTCTTATTTTTTCCAGAACAGGTACAACCTACCCTTTCACCCGTTACCCGCTTGACTTTGAGTTACGGGACACCCTGTATAAACATCTCAAATGGCTGAACCTATACACATTTTCAAAAGCAAGGCCGTCAGCTTCAGGGATTTGAGTTTAGTTACCTATACAGTTCTCTTAACTTTGTTGGTCTTTGTTATTTAAGTTGAATGGTACAAAATGTCTAATAGTAGAAGTCGATTCGTTATATTTTTTTTCTATCCTCAGCATCAACTGCGTTCCCTTAATCATCCTTGGAGGCATTCTTTTTACCTTTTGGTTTTATGTCAACCTTACTTGTTGCTCTTAAAGCCATAGCTTATATTCTTATTATTGCAGTAGATATAAGCCCCTTAAACAAAGTGATAGAAGAAGATTATTTATAAAGATTTCCAACGCAACAAGTCTTCTTTCATCTCAAGAGTTGATGACGATTCAAGTCCTTTTGTATATTGTCTGCATTTAACCAACATTAAAATCCAAATCCTAAAATTTAATCCTGTAACAGAACAATGCCTATACCTATATATACAACAACCGCACATATAACTGAACCATAATCACACTCATCTCTTTTGTCCTGCTTGATGCTTTCAAAATTGGATCCTCTTGTATATAATATACAAAGAGGATATTCCATTTCAACAACATTTGCATATAAAATCACTTATGTTGATATTTCCAATTAGGCTTTACCGTCGCACTTAATTGTTGGGTCCTTTTGTCAATTTTATACGAAATATAAATCTCCAAAGTTTGTTAACAGTGTGTGTGTATTTAGGCACTTTGCATATTATCATGAATAAAATCAAATCTCCAATTATAGAAAATCACATCAAGGATGTCATTCTTTCTATCATCATCATCATCATCATCAATTCAATCTACACACACACCTATGTACATATGTATGTATGTATAACAAACGACGATAACGATTACCCACAAATTAAATACACCATCATTTCACTTTCCTTCCATAGCTTCCTATACCACGAAATCAAACAAACCTTCATGTCAATGATGGATCCTAAAAATATATAAGGACGACGACTATGATGAAGCCCGAAGCTCTTGGATGGACGAGGGGAATTGAGTTGAGCTGCTAAGGATTTTTTGTTTTTATTATTATTTTCTTTATATCCATAAATTATCTACTCTAAATCCCGGTGGCGATGGTGGCGACAGCGACGAAGGGAAAAAAGGGTAAACGTAGACGTATCCTTGCGTGCTAACGCAGTAAAATAAATAAAAACAAAAAAAATCTAACAACACAAACAAAAATCACTTTCACTAGTTGCTTGCAGGGTTTGTTTATCGGTTTTGGAATATATGTATAATTTATATAGGTACTTGATGATCTACAAGAAGGTACGTACCCACGTATCAAGCCCGCTTGTCCACACCCCCAATAAAAAATGAAATGCATAGATATTCCACCTAGAGCATGTTTTTTTTTTTTTAGATAAATCCTTGCATGTTTACCCTTTTTATGTTCATTTTTTTTTGTTCTGTGTTTATGTTGTGTATATATCGTTGTTCGGTTGGGAGGTTTAATTAAAAAGTTGAAATATGAAATCAAGTGCATGTTTCCGGATCCGCGTTGTGCCATTTGGTGGATGACATTTTAATGAAGGTACCTACGTGCTCTAATGAACAAAAAAAATATAGCAATTTATATATAATTAGTCTCGGGTTTTTAGTTTCGTCCTTTCTACGTCATCTTCATCACACTCACACATGATGTGCATATGTGTTCTATAAAGCAGAGGACAAACTGATATTAACACAGTTGGGAATTTTGCGCGAATTTTGAACGCAATCATTGCTAAAATGCTAAAAGGATTGAGTTTCGTTAAATGTCAAGTTGAAAGTTTTTATATTTTTACAATTTTTTGTTTTCTCTTGTTTTACACAATTTTTCTCCATGGGTAGATATATGTATGTACATATGTATTAATCACTGACTAAGTGAATATTTGGATTTGGGGTATAATTAAATTTTGTATAAATGAGAAAATTCAAAATAGACTACCATTTGTCACGAAATTTTCATCAGGATTCTCCCACTATAGAATTTTACTAACATGCAAATTGGTTGTTTATATGTCATTTGAGAGCACATAACGAATATTTTTTATTTTTTTTACGAAGAAATTTTCGATATATTTTTCTGTTGTATGTACAATGTTCTTCTTTTGTTTCACAAAAACTATATATTAATGACATGAATTTGACATTAAAAAAGCTTTTATGTCATGATATGGTTACATATGTTTGTATAGGTACCTATATGATGTGGAAACTAATTTGAATTACCTATATTTTATTATCATTTGCTTTTAATATGTGGAATATAGTGACATTCATTATATGCACTTGAGGTTGTGGTTTTAAGTGATGAAATATGTTCTTTTTTCATGACATGATGTTTTATATGATGGAACATGACATTACATAGGTACCATAAAGGTAATGAAAAAGGATTTTTTTTTTGTTGAGTTCATGTGATGATAGGTTTTAGTCTCATTACAAACATACCGCAGGTTATTAGAGTTTGACTTTCGTGGATTGAAGTAATTTTTTTGAAAATATTTCATTCTAGAAAAAGAACCTTTTAAGTGGGTAAAAGCAGAAGGAAGGTTGATTTATAAGTACATATATATACCTTCTCCACAACTTGCAATTTGTGTTGCTTTAAGTCGTCAGAATTATCAAATTTTTTGACGATCATGTGAAAGTATTAGTAGAATCGCAATAGATGTTGGTATATAGTATGAAAGGACAATATCTGCAGACTGAGAAAGAGATACCGCACCACTTCAAAATCATATCTATAGTGAATCGTGAAGGAAATTTTTGTTCAAACACAACCGCGATGAAAATCTGTAGCTTTTTAAAAATATTTGGAAAATATTTAAAACATTTTTACGCTTTTAAAAAAAACGGGACTTCTTTTAGGTGATAAATATTTCTCATGTATAGATAAAGGGTATCCCATAATTAACGTATACCAATATTAACAAACAAAAATTAAAGTTTGGCGGCCACAAATGCCATTCAAATATCAATATCGGCATAGTGCACACTGCACAGATATAAACTGCATATAATTTTGGTGAAAGTCCAGGAACATTTAAATTTTCGAACTGTGTCCGCCATTATTTCTGAAATATGGTTCAACAAAGAAAACACTTTGTTCTCTCGTGTAATGGTCCATTTTTATTAACCCTAAACTGCCAGCTGTCAAATTATTTTTTTTTTAAAGGGTTGCTACACTTTACTACACAAATCTTTTGCGTTAATGTTGGGAAGCCTTTTACAAAACAAATTACATATACCTCCCTAAATTAAACCTCACTTTGTTCTAAAAATGCGACTGAGCCGTTTTTGAATAAAGAGTAAGGCCGATGATTCCACCCCGATAAATAATCTACCCGGGTGCCTGGTTACCCGCATTGCTTGTATTCGTGTATAATGGGTATTTCCCGGGTAACCGGGTACCCGGGTAGTTAAAATTATCCGGGTACCCGTGCAGATGATTACCCGAGTGGAATCATCAGCCCTAATTCAATGTCTCGAACATCTTGACTTACTTATTTTACAAATGGGTGTGGTTCGCACCCAATTCCTATTTTTGATATTTTTTTTTTGCTGTACCCGAGTAATCGGGTAGTCGGGTAATCGGGTAGTCGCGTACCCAGGTAATACCCGGGTACCCGGGGATTACCGGAATTACTCAGGTACCTGGGTATTACCCAGGTTCTCGGGTACCCGGGTATCAACAGCCCTAATAAAAAAGGCTAAAGTGAATTTTTGTTCTTTTTATTACATTTTTTAACTGTTGTGGTATACGGCTTGCCGGGAGTCTCGGTATGGAGACAATATCGAGAAGATATAAAACTTCTGAACCATCCGATACTAACTACATAAAGACCACACCGTAATCTTTGGACTAGCATTTACCATAGAGTCTCGTTGGTCTAGACTGTGTTGTCGGAAATAAATAAATAGTTCAAAAATTGTATTTTTAGATTATTATTGAGTTAAATTTTTCAGTGTAAATAGATTTAAATCTAATAGGCTTTTCACACCAAACCCAAAATCGGGTTTTCGGCAAAAAGTTTTCAAAAACTCAAAAAGCGTTCACACTGAACATTTAAATGTTTTCGTTTGACATTTCACAAACACCAACTCATCTGCTGCAAAAAAAAACAATAACAAAACATCTCTTTTCCATAACACACTCACAATTTCTTTTGTCCGCAGAATTCAACAGTTTTTTTTTTTACATTTTATTGAGCGCTGGATGTTTCGAAAGGTTTGTTTGTTTAGTTCAACTTTGAATTCCAAGTAGTTTTCCAGAGGTTTTATATAAAACTTGTGGTTTACGAAAACTTGAGGTTTACCAAAAATGTATGGTAAAACTTTAGTTTTCGATTAGGTTTTCCGCCAAAACCGATAATTTCGCGAAAACCGCGTTTTGGGCTTGGTGTGAAAAGGCTATTAAGGAGACCAAACTTAGACTTGGCTTTTTTAGACATTCCCCTGACATGTTTGTCCTTTTTTAGGCTCAAAATAATGGTACCTGTCAAATAATTTGTATTTATCATTTTTGGAAAAACATATTTTTTCTCAAAAACTACTCCATGGGTATAAAAAAAATTCAGTTGAGGTATATATTACTCCATACCGCCAGCATAGATGTTTACACATCAAAAATTGAAAAATGATTCTATGGGTGGTGCAAATAATATAACCATTTTTTGAACGAATAATTTGTATTTATCATTTTTGGAAAAACATATTTTTTCTCAAAAACTACTCCATGGGTATAAAAAAAATTCAGTTGAGGTATATATTACTCCATACCGCCAGCATAGATGTTTACACATCAAAAATTGAAAAATGATTCTATGGGTGGTGCAAATAATATAACCATTTTTTCAAAAAATGGTTATATTATTTGCACCACCCATAGAATCATTTTTCAATTTTTGATGTGTAAACATCTATGCTGGCGGTATGGAGTAAAATAAAAACCTGAGCCTTACGTGTAATCCTTTCTGTGTCACACGTTACGTTTTAGGTACATATTATTACGGTTGTAATTGTGTACATGTCAATAAGTGATGTTTACACATCTTAACCCTTTAACCGATTTTAGCCAATTTTTTCTGGGGAATGTATTAAAAAAGTTTCAATTGAACTGCACACTCAAATTTTCAAAACAAATATTTTTTTTTCAAAAAGTAAAAAAATGTTGTTTTTTTAAAACTCAATACATTATTTCGAAAGTGACTTGATTTTTGTAAAACTTAGAATAAAGCTGTATTTGAAAATTATCTAGCAGATTTTAAGCAGATTTAAGTATTTGGAAATTATCTAGCAGATTTTTAGTAAACATTATTCTTGCAGTCGAAATTATTGTTTTTTTTTTGCATTTTGTTAGGACCAAAAATAACGATATCGCCATATTATAATTTTTTAGAAATTAATTAGAATCTAATTTTTCTCAAAAACGTCCCAAGTAAAAAGTTTTTCTCTTTATAAATTCATTAATTTTTTAAACATTAAGGCTTTTTGAAGGTTTGAATGAACAACAACACTTGAGTGAGCTACCACCAAGTTTTTATAGGCTGGAGTTATAGCTATTTCACGACTGCCACGCCGATCATCAGACTCCTTTAAGTGGACGTGCTTGGTCTTTGTTTAATTTTAATTGAAAAAACTTTCTATGTCCAGGTAGGACTCGAACTCGGACCAAGCTCCCTCCGAGCCATATGCATACGCATTGCGCCACCGAGGTCACTTGATCAAGTCGGTCCAATTTTAAGTTTTCTTGTTTTGACAATTGCATTTGAAACCTTAAAGGAGTCTGATGATCGGCGTGGCAGTCGTGAAATAGCTATAACTCCAGCCTATAAAAACTTGGTGGTAGCTCACTCAAGTGTTGTTGTTCATTCAAACCTTCAATATTAATATGATGGTGCGAAAGCTTGGCAGCCTAACTGCAAGAGTATTATCACACAAAAACCCCTTATTAAGGCTTTTTGTTAAAAAAAATTCCGAAAAGTAGTTATAAATGGCAACTTCCATAGATCCATTGATCAATTTCGGAATATATTTTAAAAAGTTTAAAAATTGTATTGTATAGCCTATTGGTATACATATGTATGTACAATGTACATAGGCATACCAAAATTTTAATTTTTTTTATTTTTTAGAAGTTTATTCTGCATATGTAGTTCGAAAATTACTGCGTTAGATTCTATAAACTTGACACTTTAGTGAGCTACTATGTCAGTTAGATCTACCATATTATTGGGACAAATTTAACGTTAATCTAGTATTTTTTTTTTTTGTTCAGCCGATTTTAATTATTTTTGTATACAGTAGATTCTTCTTCTATATAGTTTAAATAATATTAAATATATAAATTTTCAAATAAAAAAAAATTGTATTGAAAAAAAATTCAAAATAATTTTTTTTTAAATTCGAAATTGTATAGAAGATTTTTTTTTTTTTCAAAATAAATTTTTTTAACTTAATAAAAATTTAAATTAATAAATATTAAAAATTGTAGTAACTGCAACTTTTCTTCTTCTAAAAGCTGCTCTAACAATTTTAAATTTTATTGAATTTCTGAACAAAAACAACAACTTAAGGGTGCTACCGCCAATGGTATACGAATTAATTTAAAATTCGTTTTAATTAACTATTTGTCTGGAGATATATGTAGCTATTTCAAGGGGTGCCAAGCCCTATCATCAGTCTCCTTATTAGTGTTGCTGAGCTATAATCCAATTTTATTTGAAAAACTTTTTACATGTACACCATAGGGATCGAACCTACGCATATCAGATTACTCAGTCTTAGAAGTCGTATGCACTACGCATTCCACCGCTTAAGACCACTGACGTCACAGGTCGAGATGTGTTTTTTGTTTGTTTGTTTATCAAATGCATTTGGAGCATCAGCATTTTTCTTAGCGCCTATGCTGTTTTGTTTCGCCTCCATTTTTCTCCATACCTTATTTCGATAGACTACAATTCGTAGTACGTATCAAAGGGGGAGGGGTTGGAAGATGTTCAAGTCTAATAAACTGACATTCTTGATTCTAGTATGAATAATACAATAAATAATAATAATTTTTAATTTTGTTTATTTAGCCAACCCTCATGAAAAAAAAATGTGGCAAAGAAAAAGCTGATTTAGGTGGAAAGGTTTTTCATTTGAACCTTTAAAAAGCAAAATTTAAAATTTAACGTTGAGGATTTTGTATGAACTTTTTTTATTTTCACTTGAACTCTATCCTAAGGGGTTAAGGTAGATTTGTTAAACAAATTAATAAATTACCAACAATATACCTTACAACAAATCATTATTTTTCATTGTTTATACTTCAAAACTTTCAAGTTTCCATATAAATTGATTCTTTTTAATCGATTCATATCAAATCAAAAATATGAGTTTACCTGCATTTCCGATTCATAAAAAAGAAAAACAAATAATAAAATATGAAATTCTTTCAAGGTTTTCCAATCAATTAATCTATGAATAGACAATTTATATTCTATAAGTAATGTAAACAAAATATTATCTATTTACTCAAACGTCACATGTAAACACGAAAAAATAAATCTAAAAATACGCATAGGTATAGATAAACGATTTTTTGTTTTGCTTTTCTTCAAAAAAATCTATAGGAAGGTATCCTACTATAAACAGTTCAACTTGTTGCTTAAAAAGTTCAATAGGCTTCAATAAGAGCAAAATACCGATAATCACGCGATACTTTATTCGATTTGTTTGTCTTCCTGGCTCTCAAATTCAGTTATATAGCCTCCGAGAAGGATAGAAAAAAAAAATGAAAAAAAAGGAGACGAGAAGAAGATTCTAAAAGTATACCTTGGAATATAAAAACATGAACATATATGTATGTGTGTTCCTAAGTTAAGTATACATATTGAAGAAAATCCAATAAGCCGCCTACATCATTCATGTTGACCTTCTTATGAACTTGTATTATACATAGGTATATCAAGTGACACACCATAGAGATTTCAATCTCAATTTCATTGATAAACACAAAAAGTAATGAAAAAATTCCAAAAACATCAAGGATCAAAAAAGGATCTATAAAACGTGTCCTTTTCAAAAAAAAAAAAAAACACAAATTGAGATTTGTATCCAAAAGTCCATCAAGGATATTAATACCTACCTATATACTGCAGAGGGAAGAAATGAATGTATAAGGTTGAAGAATTTATTAGGTGTGATGTGAGTTTTATAAGAGATATTGAAAACTTTCCCTGTAGGCATTTATTATATGGTCAACTTTTGGGTGATTAACACGAAGAAGAAGTTTTATTCATTTTCTCCAAGGTAAAAGTGTGGACATGAAAATGTACACACTTCCATAAGAATTGCTGCTCAAGGGAAAAATTTCATTTCCTATAAAAATAATAATTTAGGCAGACATTGCATATAGGTGTGTGTAGGAATGGTAGGTATATAGGGAAGGGATACATTTTTTTTCAATAAAAGGTACAAGGGTCCATATGTATATATAGTTTGTAGGTTAGGTACCAAGTCTGTGGGGAAATTTTTATTTTTTTTTTAATGTAAAATGGAATTTTTATGAAGACTTAAAAAGGTCAAAATAGGGTCAGGTCTTTGTAAAATGTGAAGAAACACACATTTCCTATTCATCAAATATTGTCTGCAATGGGACTTGACCAATTGCTGACCTCATTTTTGACATTAAGGGAATTAGAATATTGAATTTCAGGGAACACATGGTAGGGGGTAGTGTTTCTATATAGTTTATGGTGGAATTACATTCTTCTCTTCATGTGAGTTCTGTAAGGAAAGGAAGATAGGAAGATGTCATAATTCAGGTATAAAGATGAATATGTTCATCTCTCTAGTTTTCTTGATGTTTGCAGATTAAGTTGGATGTAAATCCGCCATAAGTAAAATTTTAGCTTTTTTAAAGCGAGCATAAGAAAAATATTTTGTGAGTAAAAAAAAACCAAAGTCTGCAAAAAAAAATCATCTACCTCCCACCTCCACCAAGGTCGTGGAAAAATAGCTGTCAGAATTTTTGATGTGCAAACATCTATACTGGCGGTAGGGTGAAAAAAACGTACAATGATGTGAACCTCTCGTTACGTTAGGTATGTTTACACATCTTAACCGTGAGTCCCCGTGACTCACACTTTTTTTATATCTATCGAATATAAAATTCCGACAGCTATTTTTCTGCATATATTTGTATATGTATATGTATTTCCAAATCCTCCAGTAAAACCCGCATAAGAGAAACGGGAAAATGTCACAGGCTTTCTTTCACTTAAACGGGTTTTTCACTTAAACGAACCCCGCTTAGGTGAAAAAAAAATTCACTTTAGCGGATTAAAAATTCCAATAAACGGTTGTGACATATCAGAAATTCAAACGTCATATTCGTGGTGAAAATTTGGTGGAGGTGAAAAATAAAAAAGAATTGAAAGCATTCAACATATTTTTGGTTCTGTTCGATTAAATTTTTTTTGACTTACGAGAGTTTTTTCAATGAAAAATGTAAAATTTAACTGAAAATATGTTTCATGTACCTACCTATCCGGGTTTTTCACTTTAGCAAGTTTTATTTAAGCGGAGTGTTTTAAAGGTAATTGGTCGCCAAATACTCGGGGATGAGAAAAGTGTTTCAGATAAGCGGGTTTTTCTCTTATGCGGGTTTCTCGCGGGTTTTACTGTACTAACATTTTGGCTATACCTCTACTCTTAAAATTTTCTGACGGCTCTGAGACTATAGGTATAACTAGCTTGTTCCTGAAAAATATGTACAAAACACTTTTTTAAAATCGCTTAAATCCTAACACAGACTCACTGATGGACAGACCATCAAAATTATGGAGTGATTTCCGACGTATGCCAAGTTAGCACTACACTTTTTTCTCTCCGCAAATAATTCACAATAAAAAAATTAAAAATAATTGAATAAACTAAATTGAAAATTTTTAATATGCCTGAACTCACAATGTCAAGTTAGCATTACATACTCAGTGTTTGTTTAAAAACTTTGCCAACAAAATTTTTAGATTTTTTTTCTCTCCGCAACTAATTTACAACAAAAAAATTACAATTAATAGTTTACTTTGTTTTTTAATTTCCAAAAGTGTAATGCTAACTCGATATTATAAGTTAGCGCTACATACTATTTTTTTTATTTAGAAAAAAAATAATGGACATTTTTT
Source organism: Epistrophe grossulariae (assembly GCA_929447395.1). Taxonomy (NCBI): domain Eukaryota; kingdom Metazoa; phylum Arthropoda; class Insecta; order Diptera; family Syrphidae; genus Epistrophe; species Epistrophe grossulariae. The sequence continues at coordinate 10,216,914 of OV839567.1, read as the reverse complement.
TTTCTAAAAATTTTTTCTTTCCGCAACTAATTTACACCAAAAAAGCTACAATTAATTGTGTACTTAGTTTTTTAAATTTCAAAAAGTGTAGTGTTAATTTGACATACGTTGGTTTCCGAGACCGTAGAATCTTGGAACTTCTTGTGGTACATACAAAAGAAAACTATCGAAAATTTGAGATTTTCTATTTAGAAGGCCTTGCAAACGCCCATTTTCACTCACATTTTATTAAATTTACTGATCACTTCCAAATATTGTACAGAACCGTGAAATTTGGTGGAATGGTAGAAAATGAAAAGGTTAAAAAATTGACATATTCCATTCATAAGGCGGCCGGCGGCGTGTCATCTACCCACTTTTTCAGAATTGCATCGGAAGTTATAAATAAATGATAATAAATCGGAAAAATAGTTAATTTACAAGAGAGGCCCTAAAACTGATCCTTGTGGAACTACTTATTAACAATATGTTTTTTTTGTATTATACTCAACTAGCTGATCCTCCTGGCTTCGCACGGAAATTTTCATCAATTTAGGCATTTTTAAAAATGAAATTTATAGAAGCTTCAAAAAGAATTTCAACTTTATATGGAACTTAAGAATTTCTGATATAAGATATAGAATAAGGGCGTGGTAGGAGAATTTCCAAAAAAAACTACACATATACCTAATATATAATATATATGGGCGTGTCAGTGGGCGGATTTTACTCAAAACCACTTTCTAAACTATTTCCCTTCTACAATAGGAATTGAATCGATATTACTTAACATTCTTAAAATATTTGCCATTAAACTTGCATATAAGTTTAAAGCTTTCTGTGCTTTTAGACCTTTTTTACTTTCAACTAACGGCTGACTTGTTACACAAAAGTTTTTTATGCGTATAGAAAATTTCTCTCTTTTTTAATATTTATTTTTTTAGTGCATGATAATATATATTTTGAATACAATTTTTGACAAATATCTAATATTCTAATTATTTTTACTTACAGGTTTTATCATGCGTCAGCGCAAACGGATGTAATGTGAGTCTTTAACTTAAAATACATATCTATATTATAATAATATTATATACACTGAACCTATACAAAATTTCTCATAATTATTCGAATAACTTATCTACCAATATCTACATATTTTTCTAACTCAGAAACATCAAACCCCACATTAAAAAAAAAAAATTAAAAAATCATGTGTAGAACTAAAGCTTTTATACATATGTATATTCCTTAAAACTTACCTCATCAATTCAAATGTTATACACAAATGTGATCTAAAATACGTATAATCCAACATATGTATAACATTATGTGTACCATCGGCATCTTTTTCTCTCAGTTCGTCCAATATATTAAGTTCCACAACAGCCTGATTTAAAAATCGTTTTTTGTTTCGTATTATTTTTATGGCTACATGGGTATTTGTCTTATGGTCCAATGCTCGAATAACTTGTCCAAAACTTCCTTTACCAATAACTTCAAGGATTTCATAACGAAAGGCAATATGATCATGTTCAACCTTAAAACAAAAAAATAAAAAAAAATTGAAACAAATTACAAAAAAAAAAAAGATGATTTGTGGAACGTATTTATTCTTATTATGATTTTCAATTATAAGTCAATTGATAGTTTATAAATATTGAAATTTGAGAAATTAAAACTCAATTTAAATAATAAACTGATCAACTATTCGTCCTGATAATTATAAATTTTCAATTTATAACATTTTCGGTGATCAAAACTTTCATTAATTGATTTTCAATATTTATCAACCTTAAATTGATAGTTGACAATCGAAATAGTGGTTATAAAAAAAAAACACAAAAATTGAAAAAAAAACTATATATAATTTGTTATTATTTATTCTTTTTTAATTATCAACTGACAGTTGAAAAATATTGAAATTTGTTAAAAGATTGATCAATTACTACCCCCTGATGATTATCAAAACTTTCTTGTAATTCACAACATTCTGCACCATTTTAAATAATCAGCATTTTTATCAATTGATATTCAATATTTATCAAATTTAAATCGATATTTGTCAATCAAAATAGTGATGACTCAAAAAACAAAAATTAATACTTACGATTTTATAATTTCCATTTTCATCATCATAACCACAATTTGGATTCGTTGATAATTTTGCATATGAAACTTTAGTCGCCGATTGACCAAAATAATAAATTTCCTTGTAAATTTTTAATTCATCAAATTCCATCTCCGTCAAGTAACTATTGTACTTTTTAATCAGTTCTGAAAAAAAAAAAAAATTTAAAACACATATGTATGAGTGTCTGTGATGATGTAAGTAAATATATTTACGACCTTGACACATTCCAAGGATTATAATTATTGCACATCATAAGGACAACCATACAACGACAGAGAATACAGAGAATTTAAAATAAAAAAAAAAATTGTAAAAGTAGAAATAAAAAAAAGAATGCGAGATTCATGTCAACAAAATTGAAAGTGTGATGATGATGAAGTGTGATGGCCAAAGCCAACAGCCAAAGGATATCATCTCTCATCTGAAAGAATGCACATCAGTTAAAAAAAAAAAAAAAATTATATCAAGATATTTCCTGATGAGTTTTTTTTTACAAGGAAAACAAACAAAAATAATACAGAAACTGCCGTGCCGCCATTTTGTTGTCGTCAATTAATAAATTTAACAATCCTTTGAACGTGATGAAAGGTCAAGGATATTTAAAAAAAATGAAACCCCATATCACCTATATTATAGGAGTTTAAAAATTTATTTATTTTATTCAGAGACATTCTGGCAAATAATATTATCCTAATTAATGGAAGCAAGTCACCGCTACGACCGACTGACGTGACAGCATGACGATGACGCGACGCGACATATGCCATATGATGATGGTGCTCTTTGACATTTTCGTCGTCTCGATGGGGTTGGGTTTACCATTGTTGAAGTCATGCATTTCATTCTGTATTCTCGCTCATCTTTCAAAAATCTCCTTGAATTGTTCTATGATTAAGTCAAGCAAACAATTATATAATTGTTATTGTATCCCCCTTCTGGCGCATTTAAATCCCCCTAATCATTACGCGTTTTGTATACTCATACTGTCGGAAGGCTAATTATTATAAATTCTGCGCAACTAACGCCTGAACAATGGCAATATAATAGCGAAAAACCATAGATGGAGTATATATGTACATATAAAACTTGTGAATTGACAAGTGGCCTAAATAAACATGGCGGCAGCTATGGCGGAGCCTGGAAATGAAAAGTCAGTATAGTCAGAGTTTGAGATGGTTGTTGGCTTGGTTGGTGGCAGGAAGGTTTTTTTTTTTTTTAATTTTGTTTGCTTCTTTGATACACATCCTTGATGAACATCATTTTTATTTCTATATAAATCGTCAAAGTGACGACAGAGTCAAACATAATCTGTGTCATGCTGTCTGTGTGTTCATAGGTATAGAATTATTAGGCAGGAGGGGGTTTTATTTTGTATAGCTCGTGCGTTCTCCCCAGAAGATTCTGTACTTTGATGTCAGAGCTCAGGCAATATATGGGTGGAGATAGGTAGCTATATAGAAGGAGATTAAGTCATTTCAGCCTGATGCTGATGATGATTAAGTCAACAATTTATGTGTTATTTCTGTCTGGTCGTAAAAAAGGTCCTATTTATACCTATATAACATATATTTCTAACAAAGCATAATAAAACGTGTGTGGGATGAATTTTAGGGAAACATATGGAATCTGACATGATATGGAATCATTTCCATTCTATATCTATATATAAAATACAATATTAGGACATATACAATATACATATTTTGTACAAGAACCAGAATTAGATAAGTCTCTGTCTCTCTGACAGAGACATCTGGGCCATCAGAACCAATTGTTTGCCACATACACACCACACAGAAAATATATATATCCATATATGATTGTTATAGAATAATTGAAATTGATTAAATCAAAACTATATATATATCCTTCGGGGGTTTGTGGTGGAACATGTTTTGAAATGAAAATTCAAAGGAAATGTAATCCTTTTCATAAAACCTTATCATCAGAGGGTTGGATTGTACAATTTAAGATGAAATTTATTAATTTAAGTCTTGTCTTTCAATTAAATTGTACAATTTAAGATGAAATTTATTAATTTAAGTCTTGTCTTTCAATTGCAAAGCATCCTGAGGTTTTTTTTTCTTTACCAGATGGTACAGAATTGACGAACATTTTAAGGGAATAAGGTCCTTAAAGTTAGCATTTAAATATTAGAAATAAGCACCTCTATTCAGATTGTCAAGTATCAATAATTGATATTTGATAAATACTGAAATTTGGAACATTAAAATTCAATAGGTATATTCAGGAAAATAAGAACTCGAAGATCTCAGCAATCTCAGTTACTTGAACAGGATTCTACAGCAAAATTTCTCAACTTTGCTGTCAAAACTCTGAGTAAAAAAAATCTTGGATTCGCTTGCTCACTTTTTGAGTGAGAAAAATCTCTGAGATCTCATTTTTCTGAACACGGCAAATTTATTAAGAAAATGATCAACTTCTACTCCGTGGCAATTATCAATTTTTTTTGTAACTCACAAGGGTCTGGTCCATTCGCAATAATATAATTGAATTATGACTAATTCAGTATTGTATTGCAAGGTCACATAAATCGATAACGAACATTCCGTCTAAAAGAAAAGAAACTTATGCTGGTTTTTCACGAGTCAATTTTTGACGTGCGTCGAGTCGCCTCCTGAAATTTTGCAACTCCCCACACAACCACAGTATTATTTACACAAAGGTGTTTTAAGTCCAATCCGATTAAGTTCAAGAAACATCAGTTAGGCAGGTATTCGAACAGTATATAAAAAAAAAATGGAACAGAAAAATTCCAATCATTGGTCGCATAGAAAAATTCGGCTGTGGGTCTACTTTGGAACTAGCAACCTATAAGCTATTTGCAGCTTGTCGAATTTACATTCGTGTCAGTCTCGGATTTTTGATGTGTAAACATCTATACTGGCGGTAGGGTGAAAAAAAAACGTAACATACCTTGCAATCGTGATTGTCATTCTGTGATTTTGATTCACGTATGTTTACACATCTTAACCGTGAGTCCCGGCACTCAACCTTTTTTTTTTTTAAATCTCGAAAATCGAAATCTCGCAAATTAATAAAATCCTGCTTTTCATAATTTTGCAATAACAAAATCTTGCTTTTATTAATCTGCCATTTAAATTTAAAATTCGCAATTAAAACTGAAATTTCTTGAATTAAAATTTTGCACATTATAATTTCGCATTTGAAATCTTGCAATTAGAAAATCTCGCTTTTCATAATCTCGCAATTATAAACTCCCGGTATTAATAATTTCGCATTTACATCTCGCATCAAAAAATCTCGCATCAAAAAATCTCGCAAATATCAACAAAAATATCGCAAAATTAAATTTCGCAAACTGTTATTCAAGAAAATTGTTCACATAGGCGTCTGCCTGCCGACTTAATTCCATGGCACCACATTATATATACCTACCTACTTTGGTATGCTTAGTTGCGAAATTGTAAAATTCGGGATTTTGCAATTGCGGGATTTCACCTTTTAATTTACAACATTATAATTTGGGAGATTTTAGTTTAAAATTGAGGAATTTCAATTTAAATGCGAAGTTGATAAAAGTAGGATTCCATGATTGCGAAATTATGAAAAGAGAGATTTTTTTAATTACGAAATTTGGAATTTTGTAATTGCGAGATTTAAAATGCATGGTTTTTATTTGCAACATTTTAAGTCGACAAAAATTTCGCTTTAAAATTGAGAAATTTATATGTAAATGCGAAGTTGATAAAAGTTGGATTCCGTGATTGCGAAATTATGAAAAGCGAGATTTTTTTTAATTGCGAAATTAGGGATCTTGTAATTGCGAGATTTTAAATGCAAGGTTTTAATTTGCAACATTTTAAGTCTAAACATAATTCGCTTTAAAATTGAGAAATTTGCATGTTAATGCGAAATTGATAAAAGATGGTTTTTTTAATTGCGAAATTATGAAAAACGGAATGTTTTAATTTTGGAGGTTTCTGTTTAAAATATAGAAATTTAAATGTAAATGCGAAGCTGATAAAAGGTGGGATCTTGTGACTGCGAAATTGTGAAAAGCGGACTGCGAAATTTTGAAAAGCGGAATTTTGTTAATGTGATATTTCAAACACAGAGTATTAATTTGCAACATTTCAATTCGGGAGATTTCTCAGTTTGAAATTGTGAAATTTATAAATGTAAATGCAATGATATTGATAAAAATGGGATTTTGAGATTTCGAAATTATTATAATTTTCGAGATTTATTTTTTCGAAATTAAAAAAAAGACGAAATTTTGTAATTTTAGATTTTTGTTTTACAAGATATCGTATATCGTACCTTTCTCAAAACTAAGTTATTTTATTCTGGTGTGATACCTCATTCCTGCATTTAACGCAAACCTTGATCAAAATTTCCCCTATGTGATGGCTGTTTCTTTTAATAATATTACATTTTATAAATGAAATTTTGTTAAAATCGTATGTATTTTGACATTTCAGTATTTTACTGCGCTCCAACTTCATGGCTAGTAAGAATCGACCAAATAAAGCAGGTGAAAAAATAGTACCTACATATACATTATGTACACACTATAATTATGAGTCTGTGTCAAATGTGTCAAATTTTTTTGGTGATTTCATATTTTTGAATGATTTGACATTAGGTATCACAAAGTGCCACACAAAATAATTTTGATTTATAATTTTGTGGCCAAATATTTTAGTACATAGACCCAAAATGTCAAATGGCCCATCAAAATAATAAAATACAATTATCTCATGGGATTGGATTTAAGTTTTTTCTTTACTTTTTGGTCGACATATGTAATAGTGTCCTTTGTGACATTTTAAGAATTTTTTTTCAGTGTTTTACGACTACATTTGTTGGCTACAATGTTGAGACGTCAAAAGAATTTTTCATAGTGTCAAAAACATTTCTTAAGAATCCCACCCCAAATATTTAAAATTCGGATATGTATTATTAAAATTACATACCTGATGGTGTCATTGGCCTGCTAGCGCCCTTTCCATCCACACTACTCGATGACGACGATGATCCATTTGATTTGGCAGACATAGCTGTCATCATTCCTGATCCACCAGATGTCGTATGTGATGAGGCAGTTGTTGTTGTCGATGATATAGGTGATCCTACATTATTATTATTGCTATTGCTATTATTTGGCTGTTGCGGGCTTAATTGAGTCATAACTGTGTTATTATGTGAATCAATGCAACGTGCGTTGGTGCGCGTTGAATTGCTCGCATTGCACAAACTTGGCAAATCTAAGCGGGAACTAGGCAAACGATTCGATTCACGTTCTCGACGACACTTGTCGTTATCAATTTGAACCTGAAATTAAAAAAAGATAAAAAAAAATAGAGATTAATCGAATATTTATTTTTTGAATTTTTATAGCATACTTTGGGGTGAAAGAAAAATCAATGTATAGAGAGAAAAAAAAAGAAGCTTTTACGCTCCAACAAAGTGAATTTAAGCTTTAGATATGACTTTGTGGGAGGTTTTTGAATTATTTGTTTATTCTGCATAAATTCATGTTGGAGATAAATTGTTTAGTTTGAACATAAATTAAAAGAAACATTTTTTTGTTTAAAATTGGTATTTGTGTGATAATACTCTCGCAGTTAGACTGCAAAGTTTTCACATCATTATATTACAAATCTTCAATTTTTTTTGTCAAATCAATCAATTAAACTATGTATATGTGTGACTAATAAAAAAAAATGTCATCTCATAAGTAGGCACCTACCTAGATTAATAAAGTGTGGATCCTATTTACCAAACATTTAACCGACATTGAAATGCCATTTCAAAATTTATATATTTTATCTTATGCTGTCCTTCAAATAGAATGAGACATTTGAATCTCTACGAGCCATCATCATTATTTCGTCACGACTAAAATGTCAATGTGCAAAAGAAGATGAGCTTACCAACAACAAAGCAAAAAAAACCGAAAGGTGTGCTGTTAAACTCTTAAAAGCCTACACACAACTTACCTAACTTTTTAAAGGTTAATCGATTGCGAAATTAGGTAATAAGAATGCATTGCGAATTTTTCATGCACCTTATACCTAGTCATGATGATAAATTTGCACGTATTTGTTTATGAAATGTGATAAGCCAGTTGACAGTCCTCATTGAAGAAATTATAATTACAACAGGGTGGTTCAAATTATAATGTAGATTTCAAAAATTGATCGAAATGGTTGAAATTGTTTAAAATTTTTTATTTTGACTTACTGTGGAGTGAAATATAAGGACGTTTAAAAGTTTGTTTAATGAGTTACGAAAGATTTTTAAATATTAAGTTCGAGTGAAAAATTGATGTCCCTTATATGTAGTGAAATTCAAAACTTATACTTTTGTAGGATTTTTTTTTTTTTTTTCAAACGAAGCGTATATTTACTAAAAAATTCTTTGCGACTTAAATTTTTCTTGCGTTTCTACATTGAAAGAACAAAAATAGGGTGTGAAATAAATTGTGGATCGTATTAATATTTTTTCTTACTATGGAATAATTTTTTCCCATATGTGGAAATTCTATGGAATTTAATTTTTTCATCAATTAAAGCTTCTAAAAATACTTCAGCTTTCTTGCATGTAAGTGAAATAAAAAGCAATGTGTGGGAAATTATGTGGAACGTAATATTTTTTTTTCATTTCATGGCCGGAAATAAATATTAAGCTTAATACAAGATAAATCAGCGTGTTTTTTTTTCTAGAAGAACACAAAATGTCCGTGTGAAAATGGAATTCGATAAAAGATATCAACTGAAATGAAATTTTCACATAGATTTTCCTAAATTTGGGTTGGTTTTATTTAACAACAAAATTAATTTTTTTAGTAGGTAACATTTTGTATTTTCTCCTTGTGGTTCCACAGTGAAATCATAAAAATAGGGTGTGAAAAAAATGTGGAATGTATTTATAGGTATATATTTATCCCCAGGGGCAAAAATACTAGGTTTTATTAAATAGATTAACCAAAAATAGTGTGGAAATGTTAGAAAGAATAGACAAAAAAAAATAAAAAAAAAATATGAAAAAAAAATAAAGTGGAACGTATTATTTTTTTAATTTAACAACATTTGAGTATTTCGAAAAATCGCAAAAAATGTGAAATTTGGACCTCAAGGTATGGATTTTCTGTTTCTAAATCTAGTATAATATTAGAATACTAAAAAGCAATGCATTCCACAATCTATAAAGGCAAGGTATTGTTACAAATCTTAATATTTTTCTATTTATAAATTTGTGGAACTTAAATTTTATATTAATTTTACAATTAACAATCAAAAAAAATATCATTAAATTTTAATCTCCACTATTTTCGGGTCACACTGTTAAATCTACAAATTCATTTTCTCTTCACCCACCTGGTGTGTATAAGAAAAAATAAACAAAAGCTAAACATGGCAACAATTGAATGAGAAATGAGGTCGTTGACGTTTTTCCAAAAATATTTTGGACAATGTGTCCTCCCCCTCGACATCTATGCTACGGTATTGTTCTTGTTCAACCAACGGAAGTATATCCATATATATCTATATCTATATTACCCTTCACTTAACTGTAACAGAGAGAGAGTCCAATTTTGAATTGAGTTCACATATAGGCATTTCTGGCCAACTTAATGACAACAACACCATCACCGTCGCCAAACCCTTAAGGTTTTTCTTTTTTTTAGTGTGCTAATCGGCATTTTTTCTGATGTCGGTCAGGGTTGATGGGCTGTGAATTTCCGCCAGAGTTATAATAAATAAATCGGCACGCTACCGCTACTACGTTTTAGTTAAGTTGGTTGGGGTCAAGCTGGTTGAATTGTTTTCATTTCGTTTTTCCTCGGAGTTTTATTTTTATTTTTTTTTATTTATTATGGACGATTAATTGCCATCGATTTGAGTATAGACACGAAGTGAATAGTAGTAGCACCATACAGTGGCAATAGAGAAGAAAAATGGCGGGAAAAGGAAAACATTTTGTTTTGATTCCTCCTCATCTATAACATGACTGCTGCTGCTAAAGATTGTACAGATAGATAGGTATAGTCACTTAGAAACTCCGGAAGACTACCGGAAAAAGCGTGTTGAAATAACGCTTTATGTGCGCTAATTTATTTTGTTTTTCCAAGTGTGTCTGGGCTGTGTGTGTTTGTGTCTGGTGCGACGATATAATAATGTAGGTATTTACCTACATATTATACAGACAGAGGGAGCATGTCTTCTGGTATTAAGTTGAGCAATTTTGACAAATTACTTTTCAGTGGAAATATATTTCATTTTCGCGCCAATTGCTTTTGACATTTGTGGAATGTGATACAAGAAATATAGATGGTATTTTTAAGTTATGAAGAAAAAAAAATATAAGAAACAAAAATGTGAGAGAAAGTAAAGTGGATTTTGTCAAGGTCAATGATATACTTTAGACGAGTTGTTTCTGGCATGATGGAGGTGGAAAATTGAGAATTGAAAAATATCTGGGACGTGAAGACTAAATTAGGAAAGGATAGGAAATGTATAATATATATATACATATATAGATAAAGATTTTGGATTGGGGATTTATATCAATAATTTTTAAGAAAACTCGGAATCAGTAGGTAAGGTCTTCTAGAATCACAATTTAACTAACTGAGTTATTAACGAAGGGAATAAGGGATATGACTATTGTGATGCTCTTTTTTTTAAACTAAAAGGCAATCTGACCTTATCCTTTCACACAAATAACTTTTTTCATTAGGTACCTCACGTTGGGCGCCATTTTGTTTCTAAAAAATCGATTAAGTCTTCTATATAACAGTTGATCTTATTGAGCTACTGACACTGATGAGAATAAGGGAAATGATTCTCAGGACACTCTTGAAATGAGTTCTGAAACAAATTGTCTTATCCTAACATTTTCCTTTCATACATATTGGTTTTAGAAGACTGCAATTTTCAACCTAAACAAATTTGTTTACCCCGGCCACCACATACTTCCCCCGTTTTTGAGCTTAAAAATCACAAGGGGTAATTGCTTCGTTTAAAAGCCGTCCATATAACTTTTTTGAAGTCTTCGTGTTGGGCGCCATTTTTTTTATTCTCTAAATTTAATAGATACTTAATATTTTTGTATTAATTAAACTAAAAGCACTGTTTAATGGCTATCATTTAATTTATGTTATTTTTCTAATATGATTTTTAATCAGTATTAGTTTTTTGACGCATCTTTTTTTTACTAATATAAGTACCTAACAACATTTATATCCATCTCAGAGAATAATTTTTTCTCAATAAATGACATAAATTAATTCTATACATAAATTTGCTTGCGTAGATAAAACGTGTGACTTGTTTGGGGATTAATAGGAATTATAATATCTAGAAATGTTCATGTTTTCATACAAATACACATCACGTACAGCTGCTGCCGATGAAATTGAACACAACACAAAACAAAAAAAAATAAACACCCCCGAACCAAACTATGTTAAATTGTCATTTTCATACATGAATAGAAAAAATATGTTAAAAATAAAAATACCAATTTTGAGGTGGTTGAAAATTTTGTTTGTGTAAATTAAGCCATCAAAACCAATATTCCGTAAATATAATAATATGTCGATGACATTTTTCCTTTCCTATAGTTTGTTTAAGTTTTTTTGTTGTTTTTTTTTTTGGGATTTTTACTAATTTTTTTTTAGTCAAGACTCATTACACAGGAAGAGAAAATTCATGTTTGGCACGTTAAATATCCAAAACCATCCCATTTTATGATAATATTGACCTTTACAGGTCCGGTTTTGGGAGAGGGGATAAAAATGTTACTTTTTTAAGGCGCTTTTTAGATTCTGGGATTCACAGTAGGTATAGTTTAAGGAAATTAGAACCAAAAGTTTTGGTGAAGAACTTTATTTGTAGGTCTTTAAAAATTCCTAATAAGTATACCCTTAATTTGAACTTAGCTATTACAAAATCAGAAGCCCTGGTCCAAATTTAAAATACTTTTTAGGAAATGTTTAAAATACCTTCAAATTAAGATTTTCACAAAATTTAACTTTGACTGATTTTTTGCGATTTATGGAATTTTTTGTCTAGTTTTCCTAAGTTTTTTTTTTTTTTGTAAAAATTCTAAGGTATTTCATTTTTTGTAAATTGCTCAAAATTTGCCAATTTTTTTGAAAAAAATAATAAGATCAAAATTAAAGCTTATAAAATTCTACACAAAAAATATTTTGACACTTTTTTTCGTAAGAGCCATAGATTTTGAGAAAAAATTCTACAAACAAAAATATTTAAAAAATTTTGTTTCTAAGACTTATTTTCAGTTGTTTGTTTTAATGTAATTTTTTTTTTCCATTTTGCCACTGTTGAGATAAGGTATTAAGCTCATTTGCACACACGTGTTTCTCAAATTCTATTGCTCTTACGAAAAAAATATTTTAATCTTTTTTGCGTATAATGTTTTCAGCTATACAATTTTTAACTTAACTTTTTTTTTTTAAACGATAATTTTTGAGTAATTTACAAAAAATGATAATTTTTGAGTAATTTACAAAAAAACTAACAAATACTTTATAACTTTTGCATTAAAACTGAAAAAATTAATACTTTCTGAGAAAATAATATAAAAAGCATACCATTCACGCCCTGGTCCAAATTGTTTGCTCTTTCACGAAAATGATTGCGACATTAAAATAATGCTCACTACTGAAATTCACCTTTGTCTGAATTTTTTTGAATTCTGACCATTTTTTGCCTAATTATCCTTTTTTAAATTTCTTTAATATTTCGTAACACAAGTGAGACCTTTTTCACAGTCGCCCTTAGGGTTTTTTTTAAAGACCGGCCATGTGACCTACTATAATATTGTCATGCTTGTGTTTAACAATAGCCAAATGCCCATGCCCAGGAAAAACATAGTGTAATCATGCTATACCGTTGAATGTTTTCGTGGTGTATGTCATTTTTTTTTTCTGTCCGTTAGTTTCGTTCATTTGTTTTTGTATGTTGTTCAGTGTTCATGCTTGGTTCTTTTTTTGGGTTAAAAGCCGATTAAATTATAAAACCAGGACGTTTTTTTTTTTCTCCACCAAACTTATACAATCCTCGGTCTTCTGTCTTTAAGTATGAGTGACTCCTTTTTGTACATGGCTTACTTTCTTTTTTCAACATTTTCGCTTTTATGCGAATGATTTTTCATTTTTTTTTTACTTTTATTTTTCACTTGAGGCCTCTAGAGCTAGAGAGGATGGACGTGAAATATAAACAAACTTCTGTGTCAAGTTGTCGTTTTTTTCAAGAGTTAAATAAAATAAAAGCAACTACGTGCTATATGTATAAATTTTGCACCACGAGTTTTGAAGATATTACTTTTATGTGTGCAATGGCAGTCAGTTTGAAGGCATAGGCTTGTGGTTCTCTAGGACAATTATAAATTGTCTTACTCTATTTTGAAGGACTTTATGCTTCAGAAAGTTTTAAGGGGCAGGCTTGCAAGAAAGTTGTATCGGATTGAGTTGGAAAATATATACCTTTTTCCATAAGTGCTTCCCAACATAATAATATATAGGCTAGGTACGCAAATTGAGAGTAAACAATATTTGAAATACTTTTGGATAAAAAAAAGAAGCCATCGTAAAAAAGGTCGAATTGAAAATGTTTTAAATTTGTTTATGGGTTATTCTGTGAGTGTATTTTATGTTTTTTTTTTTTTTTGTTGATGGTTTCTTATGGACTTTATGATATACGAGTAAGAATAAAATGAAAGAATGAGCACATAAGAAAGTATTTATTTCAAAAGTCATAAACATTTTTATATGTGAAAACTTCTTTCACTGGATTTTTAGTGAGCCATCATGAAGTACATAAAAATCAATAAAAAAAAATAAAAGTTTTTTTTTTGTTTGTTATGATGTGTGTATAACTACATTGAATTCCCCAAGATAGATATTTAAAATTTAAATAAAAAATTTTTTTAAAACGACCAATAGAAAATATATTAAGTCGAAATAAAGGTCTGGATAAAAGTCAAAGTAATTTTAAGGATAAAATTAGGTATAAAGTCGATTTAAAAGAAGTTAAAGTCAAATTAAAGAGTACAAAATGGGATAATAGTCCGGATAAAAAGATGTCTCTAACAGTTGAGGTAAAAATCGTCAAAAAAAATTGTTATAATAACGTCGGGATAAAAGTCGAGATAAAAGTTTTGTTGAAAATCCGGTTTTAATGTTGTCAGGAAAGTTGCCATTTCTGTCGGCATGAAATCAGGATAAATATCAGTAAATGTTAAGATAAAATTTGTGTAAAAATTTAGAATAAAAGTTGGGATCAAAAACAAAATTCAACTTGAAATAAAAATCGAAACATAAAAGTTGGGATAAAAGTCAGGCTAAGGATAATGTTCAGTTGAAAATCTGAAAATAACACATTTAACCTCAACTGTTGTCCAACTGAGATTTAAGTCGTTAAAAAAAACCGGACAAAGTTTAAATTAAAGTTGGGATAAAAGTCAGTAAAAAAGTGGGGATAAAAGTTTTGTTTAATGTGGACATAAAACTTGACTCAAAAGTTGTATAAAAAAGTTGCCATTGTAGTCGGGATAAAATCAGAATAGAAGTCAGAGTATAGACGATGTAAAATTATTATTTCAAATCAGGATAAAAGTTGAGATAAAAGTCAGGACGCAATGCCAAATAAATGTTAGGATAACAGTCGAGATAGGAGTTAGGATAAATGTCATTCTTAAAATCGAGTTATATAACGGGATCTGGGTAACAATTAAAGTAAAGTCTTTATAAAAAACTGGACAAGACTCTAAATAAAAGTCAAGATTAAAATCAGGATAAAAGTTTTAAAGTTTTGTTAAAATATATGGACTGGACATTAAACCAAGCAGAAGCGCTGTCGGAAAAGTTGCCTTCATACAGTCCGGATAAAATCCGAATAAAAGTCTTGTTGAAATTCAGAGTAAAAGTCGACATAAAATTTGAGTTAAAATTCTGGATAACAGTTGGGATAAAAATCGAATTGCAGTTCGAAATAATTAAAGTCGATTTATGATCAGAATACAATTCGGGATAAGAGTCGGGATAAAATTCGAAATGGAAGTCGCACTAAAATTCAAGAAAAACCTCAAAGTATGATTTGGGATAAAAGTAAAGTTAAAGTCGGAATAAGAGTTTTAGAATAAATGTCATTTTAAAAATGGAGATAAAAATTCAGGATAAAAGTTATGCTTAAATTCATAACTCAAATCGGTAGTTGATATAAAAGTAGGAATAGAAAACAAAATAAGAAACGGAATTAAATTCGGGATAAAAGTCGAGATAAAAGTCAAGATAAAAATCTTGACAAAAGTTGGAATAAAATTGGGATTCAAATCGGGATACTAGTCAGGATAAAAATCGTAGTAATAGTCGAGGTTTGAGTCATTATAAGAGTTTGGATTGATGCGTTGAGTGAAAGTCATGTTAAAAGTCAGAATAAAAGCCGGGATAAAAGTTAGGATAACATTTGAAATAAAAGTCAGCATAAAAGTCGACTGTCTTATTAATAGTCAATTATCTTAATAATAGTCAGTTGTTATCTCGACGGCTGGTGGGACAAGCAATACATATTTCCGTGTGTCTTTTCGCAAGCTATGGAAGAGATTGACAATTTTCTGCTGAATTCGATTAGATGACGAAAGTCTGCTGAATTCGATTAGATGACGAAAGTTTATTGACTTCGATTAGATGACGAAAGTCACTTAATCATGACAAAAGATATCCTGGATAATTTGTCTGCTCAGTAAATTTTAGTACCGGCCAGGTAGTAATCAAGTGAAATTTAATGTTGAATTGGAGGTGAGCAATGAAGTCTGTATGTCTTATACTAGTTTTACTTCGGCATCAACAGAGAGGTCACATAAATAATTAAAAATCATTAAAATGAATAACATATTCATAGAAAATACTTGGCATGAATCTTTTAACATTCCACAGCTTATTGCCTCACACAAAACACATTACTTTACAAAATGTCTAGTCAAAGTATTCCATAATTCTTCAGTAATCTTTGAAACATGATGACAACCCATGCGCAAATTATTATATTTTACTGAACATTTTCTAACTATAAAATCACTACCATCAAAAATAAAAAAATGTTCCACATACGCCCCAGTGTCCCGGCTCATCATTATAAACATTCTTGACTTTGAAAAATCCATTTCTTATTATGAAATTCATTTTACTTCCATTAATATAAATACCACCTTGTTCTTCATAAACTGTAGAGGTATATAGACCAAGACCTCCCATATTAAAATCAATACTCAAATTAACCGTAAATTACCTTAACTCAATTTTCAACAAGCTGCCAATTTAAGCTGCAAAAATTTTCAATTTCAATAAAGCCCATATAACTACCATCAAACACTGCATCAACGTTAACGTCATCGTTTTAGTCGTCAGTGGCAGTGGTGGCGGTGCCAGCACGATACGGAGGTGTGGTTGTTGTTTAAGCCCAAACTGTAAAAGGTCAAAACTTTCGCTTATCAATCGCCGGCATCTTTCTTGCTGCCACACATAGAAAATCCAAAGCAATGCCGGTTAAGCTAAGCCATATTATGCCGTGAGCAGAACATAATACATACCTAACCAACTTAAACTTTGTCGTGCCATGAAATCAAAATAAAAAAAAAGGAAATGCTATGCGACCGACACGGGTGCATATAAACTCACGTTGATTTTTCCACACTCAACTCAAACCTGCCATCAAAAGGAGGCTTAAATTGTTCATTTTCCTTCTTTTTTTTTGGAATAATTTTGTTCAATTTAAACCCTCTTTTTCTTGCTGCTCTATGGGTATACATACATAATTCACCTCCAATTCAGGTAACTCAATAACAAAATGCGACAGAGTTACGTAGCATGTTTTGGTTAAACACGGATATGCCAAATTACCATCGACTTGCTGCCGATTTATTCGTCATATTTTAACTTCGTTTTGGCCCCCAAAAAGGCGTTTAAGAAATAATGTAGGTACACGTCCATTGTGTGGCTCTCTCTACATAGATTTTCTTTTATTTTCGGGGTTAACCTCAACCCTTAATTGACGCTTATCTGTCAAAATATATCAACAACGTTGTTATTTTCAAATTGTTTGCAACATTTTTGTTCGGAAATTCAATTCCTGTTGGAAAGGGGGCTGAAGGGGTATCGAGTCTCATAAACTTCCATGAAATTATATTTTCAAAATGCAGTAACTTTTGATTGTCAGGGGCATAGAAAGCCAGGAAAGGGACGTGGATGGTAAATTTTGAGGCAAAACACACACACACATGCCCATAAGACAAATAAAATATAACAAATGTCAAAATTTACCAGAGCTCCATATTGTGTCAAAAATCGGTGGTAAAGTTTGTGTTTCTCTGTGTAATTTTTGTGAAAATGCGATCCACACAAAAGGGTGTATGCTGGTACTATATGACAGAAAGTTGTAGCAAGTAGCAAATGAAACCCAAGTTGATTGATAGATTCACTTTATTTGAACTCAAATCACGTAGATAGTTTTTTGGTTTTTTTTTTTTCAGCAAAAAAAAAAAAAATAAAACAATATAACAAAATCCAAGGATGCATTGTTGTACATGTAGCTTGACAGATGACAGTTGACACTTTAATCGTCAAGTGACAATCAGAAAATTGGCAATTTCAATTTATATTATAAGCGCGTCGCGTCGTTCGCAACATCTTTGATTTTTTTTTTTGGTGTGATGGTGCTAGGTGGTTGCATCTTTGTACATTTTGTATGTCTGATGATTGTGTGGTAAATTATTTTTAGAATTTTGTGTGCCACAACTTGTGGTGTGGTTCACATTCGCAGTGTGACATATTTTTTTTTAACTTTTTTTTGTGAGACGTTCAGTTTGTTTTATCTTCTTGTTCGATAGAATGAGGTGAATTATTTGGCAGTACATGCATAAAGAAGTAGATGCCAAATAAATGCAAGAAAAAGAAAAAAAATTTAAGAAAATTTGTTCTAGTTACACAGTTGTTGGTCAGGTTTGATGATGATAATGATGATGATGATGTGAATGCATCCATTCGAGGTCAAAGGAGTGATATTATTTTCTTTTTTTTTTTTTTGTAATTTCTTCTAAGATGAGAAAAACTTTAAAAAATTCGTATAGGGTGGATTTTTCATTTCTAACATCACGATAACGTTCCTGCTATATATAGGTAAGGCCAGACGTGACAGTTGTAACTTTGGGGGGAAAAAATCATACGAGACATGTTTTTTTTTACTTTTCCTCAAAACTATATTATGATGAATTTCTCCATTTGATTTATAGCTTTGAATTGAAAGTGTTGTTTGTGTTTGTTTAAGTTGACAGACTTTATATTCCAATCATTTCCTGTTGACTTCATCATCATTGAAGATGCTTACTCATGCAACCGGAAGTATTTTAACGATGATTGTTAAAAGCTTATTCATATGGATACTCAGTAAATCAATGGGTCTTTGAGATGAGGCCTAATGTTTTTAGCTAAAATAAAAATAACGCTTATAATTTCTTCGAAGAGTGATAACTCTGATTTATATTCGACTAACTGGCCTGTTCCGTCTTTGCACGGATAAAAATATACAAAATTCATACAAATTAAAAAAAAAGAAAATAATGCACCCCAGAAAGTATGCAATTTCGGGTTTGGACGATTTTCCGAATTCGTCGGTCTACCAGGCTTCGAACGGAATTTTTCGCCAATTTTGGCATTTTAAAAATATTTTTCAATGATGATTGTTAGAAGATCATATCAAATCAAAATAAATCAATGGGTCTTTGAGATAAGGCGTAATGTTTGAGGCTAAAATAAAAAAAAAATAAATTTCATTTCCTCCAAAAAATGTTATTTCTGACTTCTTCATCGTTAATCAATCTGATTTATATTTGACAAGCTGGCCCGTCTCGTCTTCGCACGGGTAAAAGTCTACAAATCTCGTACAAAATTTACAAAAGAAAAAAATTCCACCCCCTGAAAGTATGCAATTTCGGATTTTCATGATTTTATAGAATTTTCTGATTTGCCAAACTTCGCATGGAATTTTTCATCAATTTTGGAATTTCAAAAATTTAAAATGAAATTTATAGGTGGCTTCAAAACATTTACAATGAATTTTTTGACACGCTCCAATAATTTGTATTCAAAACTTTAGCAGTCTTAGAATTGTGGTTGTAGATCGATATATACCAACACACAAGAATATTTAAAAAGGTTAAATAAAACTCTTAGTTCGATTTTAAATTATATTTTTTTAGTTTTAATTAACGTTGTTTGTTTGAATTTTAGAATAAGAATAATTGATTAGAAAAGTAATGAAAACAAATTAAAGTAAATGTAAGCTAAGTTAATTGAAAGTATTTTTAAGTTAAGTGTTTTAATATACAGTGTTTTTGGTCGCCACAGAATTTAGAGCGTAACGCCATCTGTTGACGATCCCATTTTCTTTAGGGACAAAATAAGCCGATTTTCAAAAATATTCTGATTTTGTCATTTATTAAAATTAATATTTTCTCCTTCCCATACAAAATGGAGTTATCAGATATCGCCTGGAAGTATGCAATTTCCAGTTTTGACTATTTTCAGAGTTTTCTAGTCTGCCCGGCCTTGCACGGAGTTTTTTTTTTATCAATTTTGGCATTTGTAAATGCGAAAATATAATTTAAAGGGGGCTTCAATCAACCGTTAATAGTGAATTTTTTATTTCAAACTTTAGCAGTCTGAGAGCGTAACGCAATCTGTTGGTAATACCATTTTTGTGAGGGACAAAATTAACCGATTTTCATTTTCTCAGTGTTTTTGTAATCCTTTAGAATTAATATTTTCTCCTTCTCATACAAAATGGAATTTTCAGATACGTCGCGGTCGCCACAATCAACTCCTGAAAGTATGTAATTTTTTTTTTTATTATTTTTAGACTTTGTCGGTCGAAATTTCAAATTTTTGGCTCCATTGTGTCTTTACAAATAATTCTATTTTTTTAAACTTACCCAAAACTGACAGATTTTAACATTCTTAATAATTTGTATAAAAACTACGTTGTTTCCTTTAATTCCTTGATCTGCTTTGACATTAGAAAATTCCTATCGTTAAACTAGATATAACCGTCAGAAGTCTGTCCCATGTGCTGGAGAAGGTCTCTTCTTTAAATATTGAAAAACCAATCGGGTCTGTTTTTGAAATAAAGCTGATGAAGAATGATCGGGACTGACTGATCTACTTAGAGGGAAATGACTTCATATAGCGTATGCATGAAGCATATATGAGCCATGAAGCATATTTGGTTCATTTAAGTGTCCAATTCCCGATATTCCAGAGATTACACCAGTCTCAAAAATATATAAATACCATTCATCAGGTGTCAAATATTGAGGTAACAAATTTTCTTTTATTCAATTCTTGATGGAACAAAATTTATGAGACCTCTAATCGTGATCTGGCCTAGTTACTTACCCCAAAAGACCAAGTTTTTCTTCATCTTCATTATTAAAAAAGCTGAAAAGTTTTCCCTGAAGTCTTGAACTCTCTTCTTGTAGAAAGAAAAATTAATGCACAATATTTTACAATACCATTTCATTTTCTCTGCGTCAATAAATAAAAAAGTCGATTAATTTTCTTCAAAAATTGACACTTCAAGGTTTTTCTTCTTCGAAATTGTATCCTATTGTCTCAAGCAAATATATACCTCACCTAAAAAAACATATAAAAACAAATATTCTACAAATTCCTTTCTCAAGCCCTATATAAGCCCCTAAACTTATGTAAAATGTATTTGTATAGAAATATACTCGTATAATACATGAGAAAATTATTCAAATGATATTTCGGCCTTAAGTGCGTTAATATGTATAGCATTGCCTCCATAAAACCCCACGCAATATTATGGTATTTACTTTTCGACCTAACATACATACAATATACTCATTTATTATTTCAACCCTGAAAAGAATATTATAAGGGTGTGAAATGGTTGCCCTTATAGAATATCAAAATGAAAGAAAGTTAACTTAACTCGTGTTAACAATTTTTTTTTTTTTTTTGTATGCAACAAGTAGTGAAGAAGAATATGACATCCGTATCTCGAATATATAAAAGAATAACAAAAAAAAAAGACCAAAAAGTATAAGAACTACAAAAAAAAACCAACGAATTGTTGCTGGAGGTCATAAATTCAAATGAACTTAAATTTCAACCACTCTCTGACGACTTTGGGTGAAATTTCCTTGTTGTTGTTGTATATATTTTATATTCATGACGGAAGATGTAATAAGAGAAAAAATAAGAAGAAAAATTTCAATGAGATCAAAGACACCACCAGCAAAGATAAACTCAAAAAATTCCTCAATAAATTCTAAACCCTCAAAGAAAGGAATTTCTTGTTGTTTGTTTTCTTTTGTGGATTGTAAGAGAGAGAAAAAAGAGCTCTCCAACGGTAAATTATACGGTTTTATTTTTTTTTAAAGATAAACGAGAATCCCATTATAGCAATTCGGACATTCATTGTCTTTCAGTTGTTTATTTTTAAAATCAAATACAAAAATAATAACTCACGATCCACTTACGTCCCACACAGTCTTCCGGCACCTGTATTTAACCAAAACAACATTTTGATGCATGGATATGACACACAAAATAACATTGTTCTATATTTATCAATAAAATTCTCAATAAGGATATTGAATAATGCGTGTGAACGAACTTGACAAAAGAAACAAAAAATACTCGCACACATTATTATGGTATTATGGCGCGCAAAAAGTCATGTAAGTTAAAATGTCAAAAGAATAACTAAGTAGAATTTTTTATTGTTTTCCATACAAAATGTTTTTTTTTTTTTTCATAAAAAAATGACGTAGGTATTATAACTCATCATACGCCCCCACACTCACAATTTGAAATCCTAAAGAATATTAAATGTGATATGCACACCCCTTTTGTTAACGTGTCGCTTTGCCACCAGCTATAGCACATGTCAGTTTTTGTTTTGCTCAGAGGTGCTCACCTCACAAAAAGTCAGATCTGGCTGAGTGTTTTTTTTTTTTTTTTTAATTTTTTTTTTGTGTGTCAATGACTCTATATATACAAGTTTATTGTTCTTGTGGTCTAGTTTTTATTTATATAAATTTTTGTCTATTTTATAATCTTTTTTTTTTTTTGCTGTCAATGCATATACAGAATTAATAATAATATAAAATTTTTTTACAGTCGAAACAAATTAAAAATAAATTAATCAAAAAAATGCCATCAAACTAAAAAAATTATTATATAGCATCAAATTGGGTGTTTTATAATGATTGATATGACAGAGGCAGATGACTTCTGTGGCATGGAAATAATACGAATTTTATTGGGAAATATGTTTAGCTGGTGAATAAATTTCAATTTTTATATAAAATAAAATAAAATATTTGTGGATCATAAATGAAGAAACCACATGTGCACTAGATCAAAGTAATGAAGATTTATGTTCGAATTTTTTTAATTTTTTTTTGGAATTCGTTGTGACAGATAATGATAAACAGTGAGAGATACTGTGGGGTGACAGGTGAAATATATAAAGTTGATTTCAAAATGAGATGCAAAGTGATAATAATTATATGAATGGATGGAAGACTGTAAAATTATTTATTTGAGGGTTTAAAAAAAAAATTAAGTGTCTCGGAGATAACTGTCTAGTCTACAAGTAGTTTAAATGTTTCTTCATGACACAGCAGTGTTCGGAACAAGATTAGTTCAGCTAATGGATAGTACTTGAAATTATATAGATATACGTTCCACTTCCTTTTAAAATGTTTGAGAGGGTCACCCTTATTATAGGATTGTCCAATTTATCAGTCGATAATTGATAAATACCTATTAAAATTCGATTATTAACAACCCAGTGGATATAATGTTTTATTGTTAAGAATAATGCAGATCGTTGTAAATTGAAAATAAATTGAGCTTAAAAATACCAAATCCAAATTTTTATCAATTAATTAATTAAAAATGAATAGTTGATCAGTTTATAAATAAATTTGTAAGTTTTAAAATGTCAAACTACAATATTTATTGATTAAATAAATTGAGTTTAAAAATACCAAATTTCAACATATTTTATTAATTGACATTAAAAAGTTGATTATAGTTATTAAATAAAGAGTTTTAAAAAAGGAACCAAATTTCAATAATTATCAATTAATTGACATTTTTAAATAAATTTTGTTTTATACAAAATTTAAAAATTTATCGACTATCAATTGATCAATTAACAGTGAATATTTGATCAATATAAATTGAATTTTTCAAATACCAAATGTCAATATTTAACAAATGACGTAACATTTTTACGTTCGAGGAATTTAATGATTAATTTATCTTTTTCCCTTTTTCAATCATTTATGAACATGAAAATGTGACGTGTTAAATATTGTGGAACCTATTTATATCTTTCCTTTTATCGTAGATTAGTGACTTTAAACAAACAAACATAGCAATACTAACGTGAATAGTAATTTTTTTTTGCATCTACAAAATTTGAAGAAAAAAAAAATTTATTTTATCCAAAATTATTTGCGAACACTTCAAAATCGCTGCAACCACTTAACCAAATCGCAAGAAAATTACATTAGCCTATAGTTCCTTTACTTTGAAAACTTTGTGCATTTCTGTGAATTTCTACAACAAAATCTGTCAAAGTTCATATAAAAAAAAACAAAATGACGTAGAAATTCACAAAAAAAGCACAGAGTTTTAAAGTAAAGGAACACGGCGCAGGGTCATAAGTCCACAGGTCATAAGTCCACAATGGACTTGGGTGGGTCGTAAGTCCATTAATCAATTGTGAACTTATGACCTGAGTGGGTCATAAGTCTATAATGAAGTGGGTCAATATTCCCTAATTTAAGGGAGGAAGTGGGTCATAAGTCCACAAATATTTTCCGGAATTTTTTAAAATTCCCCAAGGAAATGTTTTATTATTTTATTTTATCCACCCACTTGTGTGGGTCATAAATTCACAATTGATTTATGGACTTATGATCCACCCATGTGGGTCATCAGACCATTATGGACTTATGACCCTGCGCCAAGGAACACACCGATTGTTATTTCATAACATTTCATAAATTGTCAGTGAGTGAGAGTCTTTTATTTTTTTTTAAATACAAAGTAATAAAGTCAAGTGAAACACATCTCTCCTCTCTTCCGTGAAATGAAAAAAAAAAAAAACAAATATGAATAAATTCCACTAGGTACTTATATTAATTTAATTTCAAAATCAACTCAATATAGCACGTGTTGCCTGTCAACAATAACGTCCAACGTCCATCATGAAGCCCATAAGTCAAGTTGTTGTTTTTTTTTTTTTTTCAAGCTCATTTAATATTCTTATAATTTATATATCACCTTAGCTTAACATTTTCCTTCCTCCCTTTGCTTGTGGCATCAATCAAATCGCCATATGGCATCAAATTGCAGTCCATTGACCGACTATTATTATTATTATGGAATGTAATACATTCAATTTATTGCATTCATAGCAAAAAAAAACCTCCTTCTTCTTGGTTGTGTGTTTTTTTTTTTTTTTTTTTTTTGGAAATTTTGTTACACATATAAACTCAACTATAACAAAAGCAATTTGCCACTTAATATTTTCCGCACTGCACTCACTTTATATGACCACACATCACAGAGATTGCTATGTTGAACTGAGTAAACTTTTTTTTATAGTCAAAGTGCATACAATCAGTAGGTATATGTACCTTTCAAGAAGAAGACTGAACAAAAAAAGTTGCATTGCTTCTACACATATAACTTTTGACCCATCTACATAAATGAATAATAAATTTGTTCACATGTTCGTCTGGAGCCAGGTACGTAGTCATTTTTAGAGAGTGGGGGGGAGGGGCTATAAAGACACTCTCCATAGTTTATAATTTAACAAAAAAATATACAAAATTGAAAATCTAACAAATATCTTAGGCTCGTATCCTAGTATTTAATTCCTGTGTAAAACAAAAATAATAAATAATAGATACGTTCCACAACCATTTTCAAGCTTTGTTTTTAATTTAGCTATGGGCCGAATAGCTGAATAAGCATACAAAAGTTTGAAATTTTCAATTTTTTTAAAATTTAATGTGTGGAATGTAAATTTGTGAAGTCCTGGAACGTAATCATTTTATAGAGTAAGGGGTGGGCTGAAGCCGCCCTATTTAATTTATAATTTAACGAAAAATAGTACCTATACAAAATTATGAATTTAACAAATTTAGGGCTAAGGCTCCTAGCCTTTTATTTACATCCTGGGAAATGGAAAATGAATAAGTTTCACACACATATTCAAACTTTTGTTTTAAATTTTGCTCTTGGAAAATAGCTGAATAACAATAGAAAAGTTTGAAATTTTTTTTAAAAATTGTTGTTTTAGGTACATGCTAACCTTTCGTAAAATTTAAAACAAATATGTTCCACAACTTTTTTCACATGTTTTGAAAAATAAAATCTACTACTAGTATTCATGTGAAGTGAAAAATGAACTCGTTCCACAATAATTTTTAAGCTTTGTATATCATTTCGCTATGGGAAAAAGTCGAATAAGAACACAAATGTTTGAAATGTGTTTAAATATTCATTCATTTTCAAAACTTAATTAGTGGAATGTAAATTTGATAAGTTCAAGCTGGCAAATAAGCATTAAAAAAAAGCCGAATAAGCATACTAATCTTTGAAATTTGTTAAAAAATGTATTCTTTTTCAAAATTTAATATGTGGAATGTAAGTTTGAGAAATCCACTTTTGCTTGGAAACTCAATTTCTACTCGAACTCCTTTAAAAAAAAATTTTTCGATGATTTTAAATTCGAAAGAACTAAGCTCCTTGACCTGGAAAACATAGTTAGATATAATCTTTCATTAAATTTAAGATAAATACGTTCCACAACCTTTTTCACACCACATTTTTGAACAACAAACCTATATAACTCACATCCCGTGAATAAAATAAAAATAAATTGCGTTCCACAATATTACAATATTTTTCAAATTAACCATTCTGATTCCGCAAAAAAAAATGGTAAATATTTTATTTTTTCATTTGACTTCGATTTCGTCTACAAAATTTTGTCAAAAAAAAAACTTGTGGATAGTGAAGCCCTGAAACCTTTTTTTCAAGCCATCACATTTGTGTCTATCCAAGTATCTTGATCATATATCATATATTTAAATCTTAACTCACGTCCATCTAAAGCCCCCCCACCCAGGTAATCACCCTGTCTGATGCTATTTATAATTCCACACATTGCGATGGGGAATTTTTTTTTTTTTTTGTTCAATTTAAACAAAAAGAAAAAAATCCTCCCACTTAATTTCCACCACGTATATAAAAACCTAATCAATATTCAAACATTTGTAAATCAATAAAGGTCTGGGATAATTATTGTGGTATCGCTGGCTAATTGATTCCTACAAAGTGCACCCCCGATGTGACGCTATATCAGCAATTTATTACAAAATTCACATAATATATACCTATGAATACCTTATCAGCTGCTGCTGTTTCCCACCGAACTTATATCACTATATAGGGCTGGATTTGTTTACGATTATAAGTAAGACCACATGTAGTTCGATGATGGGTGTGGTTTTTTTTGTTGTTGGTTTATGGAAAATATTTTCACTTGTTGTTTGTAATAAATAAATACATATTAGCAATCGCCTGCCATATTTCTATCATATAACAAGAAAAAAAAGGAGATACGTTCCACATTAATGAAAAGTCATTTCGACGAGCGAAAGTACGAGTAGGTACTTATTGCTGGGTATAATCTGGTTTAGTTGGGAGTTGGGACATGCAAAACCATGAAGATTGCACACATAATGCACAGCCATGCAACAATCATTAGAGTGCAAATTTTGCAACAAAGAACCACACGCTCATAAAAATGAATTAAGGCAAAGATTCAATTACAGAAATATTAGACGAGGGCTGTATGATGGGCTGGCTGCACTGAATTCTCTCTGTAAAGTGCTGATCGCAAAATCACAGCATGTGCAACATGTGGAACTACAACAACGACGACAACACACAGCTCAGGTTTATATGGATTATATGGAAAGGGAAATGGGAAGAATATTGCAATTTAATTAAATGACAATGTCTCGTGGATTAGAGCTGCGAAGCCATCATCGGTATAGAATGGAGGATTTTCAATCAGCCCCCTGTGGAGAATTATTTAATTTTTGCATCCATGGACACTTTTGAAGAAGCATTGCATGATGTTATATACCTATGCTTGCACAAATTACAAATGCAAATATTGGAAGATTTAAATTATATGGCGAAAGGAATTTTATGATAAAATGTGTTTTACATAGATTTAATATTTTGTGGAATGTAATTATTTTTTTATATGCAAATTTATATGATAACACTTGACGAAGTTCCTGGGTATAGAATGGGTAGTTTCATACAAACATTGATATAATATCGATATAAATATTGCAAAAAAGCAACGGCAAAACTGCGAAAATGAAAATTTGTAATAAAAGAAATTGTGGAACGTATTCATTTTTGTATTACTGTAGCCCAGGTAGGTAGACGTATGTAAATATTTTAAGTTTGTTTCAATTGAAATTAATATTGAGATAAGAATAAACATGTTCGAAACCCATTTCCTAAAGAATTGTAATAGATACAAGCTGGAAAAATTCTATAAATCAAAATAGATGAATATAAGAAAAGGTTTGTTTAAGTAGGCGTGCTAAGAGGTGGGTTTGAAAATATCTCAACATCGATATTAGAAGCTAATGTGCAAAAATTCAGGTTTCTAACTTTACAAGTTCAATTGATACACATTTTTAGGGCATTCCACCCCACTGTCCGTGTGGAGGAATATGAAATAAAATATTAATAGACAAATTAACGAGTTAAGTTTTAAACTTTCCAGAATGTTAACATATCTGAGAATATTTCCCTTGTAATAACTAGCTGCGTAAATGAAAATTTGCAGTGGAAATAAATGTGGAACGTATTTACTTTTCATTACAGTCGGTAGCCCAGGCAGGTAAAGCTATTCTAATATTTTTCAGCAGAAAATTAATTAGAATATAAGAATAACAAAAAAAAAGAAATAATTATTGTCTAACAAAAAAAACAAACAATTTTGTGGATTTCTTTTACAAGTTTGTATATATGTATATCCAATTTTTGTGGAACTTGTTTGTCTCTGTTGGGATGCTTCTTAATAAAATCTATTATCATCATCGGCTATACACAACCGAGATCTGGTCTTTCCTTCAAGTTTGAAAAAGTGAAACATTTTTTGATCAACTATTTTTTAGCAAAATAAAATCTGTGGAATGTAAAATTAAAAATATTACGACGCAGATGTTTTGATTATATTTAATTTTTGCTCAATCTGTGTACCTACTATGATTCACGTGATAAAAAGATTTCAACCAAAAAATATCATCATTAAATTCACATTCCACAGCTTATACTTAAACAAAAAAAAAAATAACAAGCTTCGACTTTGTTTAAGCTTAGGTATTCAGCTTAACCTTCTTGTGGTCAAATATGGCAGTGGGGTTAGAAACACGGATTGGAACGTACAAATTATTCATTTCAGAGGAAGTTTCTTTCAGGCATTTGATTAAAGATTGAATGTCCCATACAAAATGATTTATGTTAATTTCACAGATTTACGTTCCACATTGAATTTATTTGTTTGAAAAATTACAAAATTGACAAATCTTCTTTCCTTCACGCTATAGAGGCAAGATGTTGACATATAACTAATGAAACATTTTAATGGGTCTTAAAAATAATTTGTGTATTCTCTGCGTTCAATTTCTATGGATCTATAGTTTCTGTGATTCCACAAGAAAACTTTTAACAAGAAAAATTCATATTTAGATGTCACTGCTCTTGAAGAATTATTCCTAAAATCATTACTCACAGAGAACAAAGAATTTTGACATACATTAAGTCAAATTCCTAATTTTATTTGTTTACAAAAAAAACTGTCCTACTCTGCATGTAAAGCAGAACTATATCATTATTAGGATAAATGTACTTAAATGGGATAGACTGAATAACGTCTATAATTATGCCCCAGAATTTAAGTGTCACCAATTTTAAGTCGTACTTTGTAAACAAAAAAAGAATAAAAACTGTAAAAATTCTTTAGGATTTTTTTTTTCCATTTTTTTTTTTTGTCATAAAATAACATGCATTCCACATCCATCTTTATTGCCATGTGTAGGTTGTACTTTTTATTCAGAAATCTGAAAGTGATCAACAATGATGGGATTTCTTTTTTTTTATTGTTTGAGGGTCTTAAATGTTGACACAATTCAATTTTTTTTTGGATATGACCCATATTTTTGATGTAGGTAATTTTAAGTATAGAGTTCCACATAGTAATAATAATTTACTCTGTGCACTTAGGGCCAGCAGTATGACAAACATTCATTGTAAAACTGCCAATTATTATTTAAACACAACAAAAAAAAATATTTCTTTTTTTTAAATTGATGTTGACATGCTATATTATTTTTTATTTTATTTTTTTCTTGTTAAGAGGTCATATTATGCGAGCACTTGAGCAGGTCTTTTTTTTTAAATGGCTCGTGTTTTTTTTCTTTCTTAATACATTTGTTTTGACATTGACATACACGTCATTATGCTGCAATTTGTCAGTTTATATACACTTGACAGATGACGTACATTCTTTAAAGTTTTACTTCTTTTGCCAATGTATGTGGAGAGTTTTTTGTGTGTGAATTGATTAAAAAATATTTCATTGCATGCAATATGTGATGGTTTAATTTTAAATTTTTTTTTTTTTTTGACGGAATTCCAGAAGGTTACATTGTTGTTGTTTAGCTTTTAATTTTATATCGTCAATATGAATGAGTAGTTTAATGTTTAAAGTTGTGGATTGTATTCCATTGAATAGGCGAAAATACTTTCCACTATATTCTTAATTGTTTATGTTGACGAAAAGATATAAAATATGAAAAGTTTTGTAAGAAAATACACACTATTTAATGAAATTTGAATTTAATTACAGTTTGTGGATTGTATTCATCCAAACCTTTTCTAATTATGTAATTTCTTTCTTAAGTTATGCAAAAATGTCCTTTTTTTGTTTTTATGCAAAAATAGCTCTTGTTAAATTAATTTTCTGTAAAATAAAATGTTTACTTCAAGTACCCACCACACGATCCAAAGCTTGTGGATCGTATGTTTTTTTTTTCAAAGAATTCTAATAATTTCAAAGTTTCTCTCATCAATCAGCCTACATAATATAATCTGGTTTGAATTGCTTTTTAAAATTATTGCACAATCGTATCGGAAATAATAAAATAAAAGAAAAAAATAAAAAAAAAATACAAAAGAGAAGAACAAATCAGCACACGCTCTGAAGAAATGAAGAAGAAGCCGCATCGATTAAAAATAGAACTGAATCAAGTTCTTAAGAGGCCAAGCTATTAGTTGCTTGTTTTAGTTTTAGTTTTTTTTTTTATTATTTTTTTTGTCTACACACGCTTCTCATTCGAATTCATGCACACGTCGTCGTCGCTAGTCGATAAATTGCACCACAATCGAGAGTCATCACTCTTAACGTTTGAGTAATGAGAAACCACTTCATGGATAGGTATATATGATATGCTCGAGATATGACAATCCGTCAAAGCAACAATATTAACAACAACAACAAAAAAAAACAGCTATATATTTGTGACCACCTTTATTGCATCTAGGTTGCGCACTATACGTTGTATGAACAACATAGTTTAGATATTTTTGTTATTCTTGTTTTTGTTGTTATTATGTTATAAATGTTTCCATAAAAATATGTAAGTATTGACGCATTTTGTGGTCAGAGTTATGCAAACCCCAAGTCGATATATATTTATTCTTTTATTTATTACTCAAACCACATGCCCACATGTTTTATAGCATTTTGTAGACAATGGTAGATGGTAGTCAGCAGCAGCATGTGGAATTCCTGATGCTAGCTAGATACTTTGAATTTATTAGGATTTAGGTTAGTTGGTTAGTTTTATAAAATTCTAGATTGTCTCGGATATGCAATTATTCTTGTTTTATTTCTTCTATGTATAAATGCGTTTCAGGTGTTTGAAAAAAAAAATAATTGTTTTTAAATGTGGTTCATTTTTAAGTTATGAGGTGAGATGGTTATCAAATAATGTGGAACATCACCTGGGTGATTATGATAATGCTTTAATATTAAAATGAGGGCAAAATTCCTATTCGGATAGACTGTCTTTAGGCTTTATAGCGAAATGTAAATAGGTATATATAATTTTTGAAATAACTTTCAGAAGATGGATTGTTATTGAATTGATACAGGATGTTATTTCATGACAACTGGTTTAAGTTGTTGCCCTCCCCCCATAGGGTAAGATTTGACTAAGCCGAGAGGCAATTCCTAATACTTGAAATTAAATCTATAGAGCTAAACGATCGGGAAACTCATTTATGTAAAAGGACAACCCATGGTAGATTTGTTGAAGTGAAGTAGAATATCACTTCTAATTACCCTGAAACGCTCGTAAATTCGGAGTTCGTAAAATTCTCTAGATACAATTTACGGTAGCGTCAGCAGTTCCAGTTAGTTTGAAATACCTGGTTTGTTACTACGATATATTGGGAGTTCAGGACTATAAAGAGTGATTTATCCGGCTTCCTACCCTTGGTTTGGGACTGTGAGTCAGGGTAACTCCCATGGAAGAAAAAGATAATTCAGCCAATATTCACATGTTTTCCAAGCACTACGTCAACATTATTCATGGCGACTTTAACGAAAGAATCATAAAGGAGGGCTCTTTGATTTAATAGCTGAAGGTCACAGCCAGCAAGAATGCATTCTACGATATTCTCGAAAGACTTATAATGTGTTCCCGAAGTATTGTATATTGAAATTTAAAACCTACATAAAAGAAGTGGTTTATTCGGCTCTCCAGCCTTAGAATTGTACTAAGAATTTGATTCTCAAGATTTTGAGGCTGTGCGTCAGGGTAACTCCCATGAAAGAAAAAGCTGACTCAACCAAGAAAATTTTCTACGAT
This sequence comes from Epistrophe grossulariae, assembly GCA_929447395.1. Classification (NCBI taxonomy): domain Eukaryota; kingdom Metazoa; phylum Arthropoda; class Insecta; order Diptera; family Syrphidae; genus Epistrophe; species Epistrophe grossulariae. Next base: position 10,184,708 of record OV839567.1, on the reverse strand, counting down.
CTTCCAAAGAACACGTATAATAAATTCTCGAAGTATTACTTCAACGTAAGAATCGAAAAGGAAGAAAAAGATGACTCAACTAAGGAAGCTTTCTACGATCTTCTTGAGAAAATGTATGCTATATTCCCGAAGTAGTACGTCAAGATTATTCTTAGGCAACTTCAACGCAAGAATCGGAAAGAGGGCACCTTTCATATAATAGTTCGAGGGCACAGCCTGCATGATAACACTTTAGACTGATACAATTTACAGTTGGGCAAAATATCGTTATAGCTTCCATTCGATTCCAAAATCCCAATATTTAGAAGTAGACTTGGCTCTAGACCAAACGATTCATCAACTAAATTGATCATGTTGCAATAGACGCCACACATGCTTCCAGTATTTTGGATGTCTTAACACTTGGAGGGGACGACATTGATTCCTACCAATACTTGCTAGAAGCTAAAGTAGAGATGCAAAAATCTATGACACCAAAACGCTGAGTAAATTCTGTGAAAAGATTTAACATCGCGAAGTTACAATCGCAAGAAACCACCAGAACTTTTACTAACTACGTCTGTCTTAATCTCTCAGCCATCCCGAAATAAACAGCAAGTGAAAAGGACTAATTCGGAAACACTGCTTACAAACGTCATCTAGCTATGGACCGGGCTGGTTGCGTTCCTGGTCCAGATAGGATTTTAGCGTGTTAAAAAAATTTTTCAAACAAATCTGTGGAATGTAAATTTTCCACAATTTTTTATTTTCAATTGTAGTCCATTTAAGAGCGTCCAAAATTCAGCACAAATATTATTTTCAATTTAATAATAACACTACAGAAAATTTCTCAAAAGACGTGAAGGCATCATTTTCATGAAATTAATTTCGAAGTATATCACCGGATGTGGATGAAGTTAAATGTTTGATAAATTCATATGTTGTGCAATTATAGACTTATTGTACCAGTTCCAAAAATAAACAAATCAACCTTATCACTTTCGTCGAAAGAAACCGACAATGCTTAGTTTCCAAATAACTAAAAATAACTTTATTTTCATGTGGAATGTATTCAAAATGCCAAGAAAGCATTTCGTTCAATTGAAAAGTTTCAAAGAAATAATTTCCTCTTAAACAAATAGAATAAAATTATTTAAAATGATCGTTCTTGAGATTCTCTATAAGAGGAGTGTCTTGCTATGCCATTAAATCTGCATCATTTGGAACTGGGGGTCAATCGTCTACTCGAGTCTATTCAATCCACTTTGTCTAATTGAACGACAAAGTGTCAAATAAGATAATATGCACAAAAAAAAAAAAAAAAAACCCAAGTCTTATAATAATTGAGGCAAATGAAGGAATAAAGAAGTCGACACACAAATATGGACTTGGACTCTTAAAGAAATAGTAAAAAAAAAAATATGCGTGCAAGACAAAGTTTATTCGATGACGGTCGTTGGTACTTAAAAACCACTATAACCAAGGATTGAGTCCGAGAGTCGAATGAAGTACATACATAGTTGGCTAGACCAGTTTAGCTGGTTGGACAGCCATCTCATGATGAAAACGATCAACAAAAATACAAAAAACAACAACAACATTATATTATATGAGCATCTTAGTATGTGTGGACATATGTGGATTGTAAGTTCGATGCAAGAGAGATACATCAGCGAGGTAAGGTATATCTTAGATACTTGTGAAGCGACAAACAGCGCGACGTGAAATCCAAATGTGACCAAAGACCATAAGAAGAGTATGATGATGATGATGATGATGGTATGCGCAAAATCATGTGGAAAAAAAAGGTGGATTGTAATGCACACACAACAAGGTTAATGCACTTTGGGGGTCGATGGATTCAATTGCTCTTAAATGCCCAGAGATGGCAACAAATACTATATACTCGTAACAAACCCCGCGTCAACCATCATCATCAACCATCATCAATATAAACTTATAGCAGTAGTGGCAGCGGCAGCAGCATCAGCCAGAAACGGCCAGTTAGTCAAGTTTTCAATTATGGTTAAGGCATTAGTGATAATGAATGGTTTTTTGCGCACAATATTGCTACTGGCCATGGAACTTATGATTGTACATTAAGCCACTTCTTGGGCCAGGCCAAGGAAAAGAAAGTTTTGTTATGTGCAAATGAAATATTTTTTTGTGTTCGTTAGTAATTTTATTGAGGTGAAACATTGTAAGGGTTAATTAAATTGAAAGCATCATCAGAGTTTGGCAAATTATGTATATGTTCCCTCCTATTAATAATAGTAATTGTGCTGGGTTACTGGGAATTTATAATTCTTTCAACGCAATTATTATATTATGAAACGGAAATCGTGTGTACATAATTGATATTTTGATGAATTCGAGGTTCAATATTTGCCTGAAATTATTTGAAATGCAATCATGTTTCTGCATTTTCTCATCTAAAATATATGTGGGAGGGGGGCACATCAATCATAGGAGTGGTCGTCTTTTGCTTTGTTTCTTGTGATGCATTCAAGATTTTTTTTTTTTTTTTGTATGGTGAGTTTGTGAATGAATGTGTCAGAGAGGTATAGCTGGTATGATTGCTGCTGATTGATTGACTAACTATATTGAAAGATGTGGGTGTGACAACATAAATAATCGTGGGCTTATTACAAGCGCTACATGGGATTCCACAAGACATTGTAAAGAAAGTCAACTTGAGAATCAGGATGGTTTTTTGTTTGTTTTGAAATTGTGTGTCTGTTTTTTTTCAGATTTACGGATTTGATTGTCTTAAATATTTTCTAAAGCAGGAAAATTGCATTTTACTTCTAGTGGAATGAAAAAAATAAATACATTCCACAATCTTCTAATAACCATATTTTAAATTTGTATTTTTCAATTTTTATCGAATTCAAAAATATATGTTTTACACCAATTTTAATCTTCGAATTGTTAAATTAGTTTAAATTTGTAAAGTTCAGTAAGTTTTCAAGTGAGTTTTTCTGTTTGGTCAAAATACGTTCCACAGTGGATTTTTAAATGAAATTAAATGAAAAATAAAACTTTTCTTAACAAATACAATCCACATAAACTTCAAGTTTCATTTTATTGAAAAATATTCCCTAAACATCGTGAGAAAATTTTTGTTCCGAATACAATCCACATGGAATTACAAGTAAAATGAGTATTAATTTTAGTTCCTCTGTCAACACATCACCTATAACCACCTCCCACCACCCAAACACAGTAGTTCACTTCTATCCAGAATAAATTATTAAGTTTGAGACGAAAATATGCTCTTGAAATACGATCCACACTCAATTAAAGCTTTAAGATTAATATTTTATCGTCAAATTGAAATATTAAGCTGAGTGTCATATTTGTTTTGTCGACTAAACTGCACTAGAATTTAAGGTTTCAAAAATTTGACTTTAAGTTCTTAAAAAGAAACAAACGTAAAACTTGAAAATGTAATGAATATAATCCACATGAACTTAAAAGTCAAAACAATTATTCAAGTTCCTATGTAAACGGTGCAGTTTAACCCTTTACTAAGAATTAATAATTTTTATAACTTTCAAAGTATTTTTTTAATAATCCAGTGTGATAAGTTAATTTTATTTATTTTTCTTTTTCTTTATCGTATAAATTTTTTTACCGAATTAGCTAAGAATTGTTTTTTTTTTGAATAAAAATTGTTTTTGGAATACGTTCCACACCAGTCAAATTGTTTAAAAGATTATGAACTCAAAATAACACGTCAAGCATTCATTAAAAAACTCTTTGATTTTTCAAATACAATCCACATACAATAGAATTTCGAATAAATGTTTTTAATTACTTTAAATTTACATTAAAATATTATTTAAGAAATTAGGTTTAAATACAATCCGCAAGGAATTTAAAGTCCAACAGATGATTCCATTTCCCCTACCAATTAGCATATTCTTGTCCCAGTTTACTCATTTGCTCATTACCATGGTGTTTCATTCATTCTTTTTTTCTAGAACCCAAAGGAATTTATTAATTCTCTTTTTTTTTCTAATTTTCCTTTCCTCCAGACTTATTAATTCCACAATAGTTTACGGTGCGTTGCAGCAGTTTATTAAAAGCTACACTAATCATAAAAGAAAATGATTTACCTATAGCAAAGTACCTATAAAGTAAATAGCACAAATGATTCTAATAATAATAATAATAATAATTAGTAAACAAAGTGCATGACATTTTTTATAATTTACGATTTACTAAGGCAGTAAAAAAAAGAGTTAAGTATAAAATAAAACAATGGAAGCCCCATTGTAGCCCCCATCGAATTGATTATGAGTGTTCCGTGTTTACATTAGAAACAAAAAAAAAAAATGAAACGTAGCCAAACGAATGTAATAACAAAAAAAAAAGAACAGAATATTAACAAACTCCCGACAAACAAGAGTTGCATAGTAAAACAAAAAAATATAATTTTTCCGCTTCGTTAACCTGACTCCCTTGTGGCATTTTTGTTGTATTTGCTCTGGCTATTTGGACAATTTATGCAATCGCAACATAATTTCAACCATTAAAAGGGAGAAAGGTTTATTTGTATCGTATTTCTCGTTTCTTGCTACTATGCTATGTACTTGCAATTGGGGGAGTAGAACAATGACATTCCACCATTGCATCGAAGCCAACCCAGCAGGCAGCACCAATGCAATTATTCGCTAACTTTGAGAATTTGATATGCCTCAAGGTTCCACTTTGGGGCCAGAACTATTAAGTACTCCTTTTGCAAGATCAGAATTAATTATACCTACTTGGCATAGGTTAATTGTTTATTTCAAATAGTTAATTGTATAATGAACTTACTATATACGTAATCTAATGACCTGTGACAAAAAAAAAAATTACATCGCATAGAGCCAGAGAGATGCAGTAAGAGTTTGGCACCGAGAGAAAACAGAGAAATAAGTGAACTTGTCTAACACGTCTGACACGTACCGGACGTGGACAGACGGACGTAGCTACATTTTTTTTCTCTTTAGTATATTTTTCAGAGGTCAATTCATCACATTGCGGAAATTTATGACTCAAAGCAAATAAAAAGTTAATAAAGCATTTGCCTTTTGGAAGCTATATAAACGTGACATCAGAGAGAGGTAAATTGATGTAAATGCATGATGTTTGTTTGATATTATATTGTGTCTTTAAACATCAAATACAAAACACAACACTGACATGACATAAAACAACAGACATATAGCTATAAGCTATTTCATATATCTATACCTGAAATAAAAGTGTTATTTTAAGCCAAGCCACCGCTGCCACCGCCAGCTATATAAAACGTTTTGTATAAATTGTTCATACACAAAATGCTATATGTAAACGATTGGACTCTGAAGAGAGTGATCTTGACTGACCTCAAAGTTGTTTGGATTCAAATTCAGATTGTATAGATATAGAAACAGATTTATATAGAAAACAGAAACACTATATATATACAAACTACACATCATTTATTTTCAATTTTTTCCTAATTTTGCTACTTTTATAGCCAAGTTTATGGATATTGCGGAGAAATCTAGTGCAAAGTTGTTGAACTTATGTTTATTACTACAAAAGTTATAATTGAAATCTGTTTTAATGTTGATTCAAGGAAAAATCATTAATGAACAGGTAGATATACATATATAAATGATTTATATACGGGTGTGAATGATTTAGGGGATGATTCATACTAATTGCATTTAATACAACTAAGATTTTGTTTTCTTGATAAGATAAGTCATTGACACATCATTTTTTTTTTATATAGGTACAGCTGAATGTTTGCTTATATTCAATGTGTTTCATCTACATACATTTGTGATCCGAAGAAAATTGACGAATTTTTAGTGATATAAAATTTAATGAAATTTTGATTTTTTTGTAGACTTTTGATTTTTTGTAGACTTTTTTGAATTTTTGAAGACTCTTAAAAATTTTTGTAGGCCCTTTTCCGCCGCACTGACTTTTCCCACTTAACCCTCATACGCAGTTTGCGCCAAAAATTTAGCTTCAACTTTTCTCTCCAAACATCAGTTAATTTTTAAAATACAATCCACATACAATAAAACTTCGAATAGTTGATTATAATAACTTAAAATGTACATAAAAGATTAAGTAAGAAATTATGTTTGAAATACAATTTACATCGAATAAAAGGTCCAACAGATGATTCCATTTCCCCTACCAATTAGCATTTTTTTCTCCCGGTACCTACAGTCATTTGCTCATAACCATAGTGATTCATTCATTCTTTTTTCTAGAACCCATTGGAATTAAAATTTTTGTATATTTTTGTTGACTTTTTTCGATTTTTGTTAGATTTTTTTTTTTATTTCTTGTAGACTTTTTAGATTTTTTTTAGACTTTTTTTATTCCTTGTAGACTTTTTTCGATTTTTGTAGACTTTTTCGAATTTTTATAAGTAGACCTTTTATGATTTTTTGTAGACATTTTTTATCACTCTGACTTTTCCAACTTACCTAACTTCAATACGAAGATCTCGCTAAATTTTAACTTCAACTTTTTGCTTTAAACATAAGCTTAAATCGTAGCAAAATTTTCACATAAGAGCATAGTGGGGATATTCCCTGAGAACAGCTGTTCTGTGAGAAAAAATAATAGGTATTCAAACATTTCCAAGAATTTGTTTTCATGATTTAGACACAAACTTTTTTTCGCATTAATCGTTTATTTCCAAATATTCCTCATTTTACATTTTCACAAAGCAAATTTCAAAAAAAAATCAAGATTTTTAGAATCTGTCAAAATTTTGCTTGAGAATCAATATGCCGAGTTAGTATTTTGTGCCCTATAAATTTCGACAAATGAGTGATTTATATAATCAGAAAAATGAGATCTCAGAGATTTTTCTCATTTAAAAAGTGAGCAAGTGAATTCAGATTTTTTTTTCCTCAGAGTTTTCACAGCAAGGCTGAGAAATTTTGCTGAGGAATCGTGTTCGCATTTTCCTAAACATGCGCCTATTTATAAGCGTTTCTTATTCATAACTGTTTTATGCCAAAATACTGTTTCTTTATCATTAATTTTGTATTGTATTGTGTTGTATTGCATCCCCTAAGGGTACAAGTCTCCCATCCGTCCCTTCTTACTCGTTCTCGCAACCTCTAGTGCCTTTATCCACTCTTCCCCCCTCCCTCCTTCGTCCATTTGTTTTCTGTTTCTTTATCAAAACATAAAAATATTATTGTTTATTTATAATTTCTCTTATCAAAAAATAAAAACAAAGTGATATCATATTCTGATATTCATCATTCTTAGTTTGAATTTATTTTATCAAAATTGTTTTTTTTTTTGTATTTCCATGCGCTATCAATTGAGGTTATCAACTCATAGAATCACTAGAATTCTTTCGCAACAAAATAAAAGCTAAATTAGTAATAATACTTTTAGGAATTTAATTAATAACCTACCTTAACTTTTTCATTCTCGATAAAAACTAATATTGGTTATGGATTGAATCATTCTAAATACACACATACTAAAGCCAAACGAACTTTGGCCATTCTTTACAATATGTTATTATTGTATATGTTATAGTATTGTGCACGATTGGATCGCAAGAAGTTGCTCTTGTGAATGTACATATTCCTTTATATCCGTCATGTTAGAATTACCACTTTTAAATTGAAGGTTCTCTAGTATTCGGATTAGTGTCGTGAATTTGTCGTGAAAGATGAAAAAATATCGTTTTTTTTTTTCAAAAATAACCTTTCAACAGTCATGTTAGCATTATATGTGGTGATTAATTAAAAAAAAAAAATGTGCGCGACAAATTTTTTCCTTTCACAACAATTTTACGACAATTATTTACACATTTTTGTTTCTGTTTTGAGTTCATTTTACCCCTTTTTTAAGTTATTAAAAAAAAAAACAAGCGCAACAATCTTTTTTCTTTCATGACAATTTTACGACAAATTAAATTAAATTAATTTAAAAAAAAAACGTACGGAACAATTTTTTTCTTTTACAAAAATTTTACGACAAATTTACGACAATTGTTTACACATTCCTTTTAGTATTTTGAATTTCTTTGACTATTTTTTATGGGGTTGATAATCCTAACTTGACTCTCTGTTTAGCATTATTATCGCTTATTTTCAAAGAAACAAATGCAACCAGTTTTTTTAATTCACTGCAAATTTACTACAAATTCACAACAATTAATCCAATTAATAGAATTTTAAAAATTTGAAGTGGTTATGCTAACTCGACGGACATAATTTTTATCAACTCATCTGAAGTATCAAATTAAAAAGTTATACCTACCCAAATCGATTGAGCTATTAACGAGATACTGAGGAGTGACCAAAAAAATAGAAGGGAATTTAATCAAAAAACCTCAAAACTCTATTTCAGTTATTTGAATTTTTTGTATTAAAGCCTGAAACGCAGTATTTTTGTTTTTTTTTTTTTTAATTTTTTAGAGGTTTCAAGCTTAATTGAAATAATTAAACACTGATTTGAGAGAATTTAAAATCTTATCAAAGATGTACCAATTTTCCTGAAAGATTAAAATTTTAAGCAAATTGGTTTACCCATTTAAGCTCTAGTCCAATGAACACACTTAGGTGGACAGACAAACAGACTAGACAAACGGAATCATCACTTCCATCCCTTTTTGTTCGATGCATCATTTGTAAAAATAAGTTAGGATTGAGAGGATCAAAAATAAAATTTACTACTCAAATGGTTGTTTTCTGTCTTGTGGAACGTATTCCCAATTGAAAATTTTCGCACAAGATTCCACTCAATCTGTAGAAAAAAATGCCTCCTGACAAAAAAATAAAATAATATAAAAATCTGACTGGCACTTTTATCTTGATTATATTATTTTTATCGTTTTATTTTCAAACAATCAATTTTGTTTATCAATCTATATCAATAAATATTGTTATACCTATGTATAATCAATTCTTTTTCATACGAAAACCTCCTACTCTTATCATTTAGAAGACAAAAAAAATTATCAGTAAAAAATCTCAATAAATATTGTTTTATATCTTGTGGAACGTATTCTTGGAATTTTTGTTTTTGCTAAAACTTTTAATAAATTCAATTCATCGAATTTAAGTCTGCAAAAAAAACAAAAAAAAACTCCCTTAACGATGATGATACATTTTCAACAGAAGTAAAAATAAAACAAAACAAACAAAAATATAAGAATTCATTCCCACGACTTTATGTATAAGAAAAAATGTGGATTGCAACATGTCAAAAATCACATCATCACCCGTATATCGTTTATATTATATTATCATGTGTATAGTTTGGCTTGATGTCGCATAAATTCTTCATATCGATTTGTGGTTTCGATTGTAATTTATTTATATATTATTATTTCTTCAGCTGCTGCTGCTGTTGCTGTTTTTCATTATACCTATATTGCAAAATGCAGGCATGAAATTTCGAAGCCTACGCCGCGCCACCATCAAGATCTGTAGACATTTTGTCATTTCTTTTGTGTACCTCTAAACTAAAACAAAGACTTGCATTGCATTGCATACCACCAACGACCGGAGACAACAACAACAACGACGATGATGACGCGACGTGACATTACCACCGTGACGATGACAACAACGTTGCGCAGCAGCACCCAACATCGCATCGCGCATCGCCTTCGCAGCAACTTAAAACTCCTCGACTATCGTTTAATTATGTAAATTTGGATTTAATTACATTAATTGTCTGGGAATAATCTGACTGCATCATCATCGTCATTATCATCATCGCATCCGCACAGAGTTTTGACTGAGATTAAATTAAATAAACATCAAATAAACTCCTCATTTTAAAAAGCACCTTAGGGCATGTGTTATACAGCTTGTACTACAATTAATTGAATAATTGTTAAAAAAATTATGTTCCACTCTAACAAGTTTCTGGAGGCTTCGGAAGTATGTAATTATGAAGTTTAAAAGCTGACCTAAATTAAAAACTTGTTCGATAAAACAAAAAAAAAAATGACTCATGTGGAACGTGACATTGAATGAGGTTTTTTTAATAAAACCTTCCAATTCTGTTTTGTTTTGATGCAATGTTGACAAATTGTGAGTCCTTAAGTCTTGTTTTGAAGAGATAACCAAATTTACCCGCAGAAAAACTCATTGGGCACATCTATTGGTTAAGCATCATAAAAAACATCCTATGTGGAACCTGACATTTAAATGAAATCTTTATAAGTGAAGACAACATTTGCGTATTTTTAAATTTGTTCCCTTTTAAAAATAAATCATAGTTTCTTTTTTTCTAATTGAAGCTAACCTACAAAAATAAAAAACAAAATCGAAGCCTTTTTATTGTTCAATAACACAAGAAATTCAATAATTTGTGGAACCTAACGTATTCAGCTTGTTTTTCTTTTAATGCTTTGATATTCTTTTTAGCTTAGGATTTTGTGCTCTGGCTACCCATCAGACGAATCAGAAATACCAGTGAGTTCTTTTTTGACTCAATTTAATAAATAATGACTTTTGTGGAACCTGACATTAAATGTGGACAGAAATTGGGCTACCTTGAAAAGGGTCGTATTTTTGTTTTAATATAAGGAGACAGAAATTCGTTAATTAAATAATAAAAGTTGACATAGACGAATCTTAACAAATCATCCTCCTTTATTGTTTAAAAGTATACAAAAATCGTAATGTGGAACATGACAATTTAAAAATTTTTTTTTTTGTTAAATAAAAAAATTTTGTTATTAAAATGTTTAAATTTGAAACTAGTCTTGTATTTCCCTAAATAAACTCAATCAGAAATATTGGCTTGATTTTTCTATTTTGTATGCCCAAACAAATGGCCAAAATGTGGAACTTGAAATAAATTCTTTAAACGCTCTGAAATTTCCTTCAGGTGAAGATGTTATAAGTTGACAAAATATATGACTGTCTTAAAACCTACAAAATTATTCACAAACTGCACTTAATTTTTTTGTGATATAAATTTAAAAAAAAATATTAATTTTGTGGAACCTGACATTCAAAATAACATTTTTCAATATATGGTTATTTTTTGTCTAAATTTTTCTTGTATACTTACACAAAATTTGTAATCTTGTAACACCTTGTCATTAATCTGACAATCTGACTGTTTGTATTCTTCAATAACACAAAAAAATTTTTCATGTGGAACCTGTTATTTAATTTGTTTCTGATTTAAAACTTTGATATTTTTTAAAGTGCAAATTGAATAAAATGTTTGTCTTTGAATAATACTGACGCAAATTATTCATAAATACCTAAAAGTTATATTTTGTGGAACCTGAAATTCCATTGGTTACAAATATTAAGGTCCACAAAACTCATGTGTAAGAATGTATTTTCTATTTAAACCTCGTAAAAAATTTAATAAATCGGTAAATACTTTATTAAAATTAGACATTGTGGAACCATCATGTGGAACCTGACATAAAATTGTTTTTTGGTTTATTTGATATTACTGTAATGTAACTTGTCCTTTTTTTAAGATATCAAAATTTCGTACAAACTTTATATAAATTAGGTATAACAAATACACCCTTTCACTATTCACAAGATCAAAAAATACCTTCATGTGGAACTTAGGCATTAATTTATGTTCTTTTGTATTTTCGCATCTTGGATAATGATGAAATTATTTTTTTTTTATTATAAATTTTAATTATGTAATAATATTATGACCTAAATTTTTGCAAAAAGCCTTCTGACTCTTTCCATGGCTTTATGTCAAAAAAAAAAAACGCCTCTTGTGGAACCTGCGACACTCAAGGCCAGTGATTGATTTCTTTTTAATTTTCGCTTTTGTCTTGTAGGTGGAATGTGGATTTTTTTTTTTTACCAAACTGTACTCGAGTACATAATTACTAAGCTCCGAATACTTATTTCCATCGATTTCATCATTGAACATTAGAAAATCTTTTGACAAAAAAGGTCATGACAACAAAATAAGTCTACCAGCAGTGTAGGATGCTAATTTTTTTGCAAATCGAATTCTTCGTGGTTGTCATCGTCATCAGTTGGCGGCGCAGCATTTAAAAATAGCCTTGAACTGCTTTTTGTTTCTTGTCTAACCTGGGGGATTACTCTTACTTAATTTTGTTTGATTAATCACATATTGAGTATGATTTCATTTAAAAAGATTATCGGGGACACATACAGAAAAAAAACTAAAACTTAAACTAAGGCCATTTCCAGCAGACATGTAAATAATAAAACTCGCGTACATAGGTAATAAGTTTATCCAATTAACAAACAACAAAGAAAAGGTAGGTCTATCACATACCTACATTGAAAATTCACCAACTTTCCAAAAGCCCATACAAATGAAAAGGCAACATAAAAAAAAAAAAAAAAAAAAAAAATAAAACAAAATCAAAGACCAAATAAAAGTCTATTGATTTTCGAAACCTTCTTCTTTCTAATGCATCTTTTGGTGAATTTAGCACACAAAACAATATACCGAACTAACGATACCGACGACAACGACGACGATGACGACGATGAAAAGCCTCCGTTGGAACAATTTAAAAATAAAAAAAAAATAAAATTAAACTTTGTGGAACAAAAAATAAAAGAAGAAAAATCGATTTGCTTGCGCAACTTCCAATTAAGTTCGCTTTTCCCACTTCGATGGATTTTTTAAACTATTTTTTTTTTATTTTATTTTTCTTGGTTGAGATACTTCATCTCTGATCTATTGTTCGCATATAGTGAGGCACCTTAATATTGTTGTCTTGACATTTACCAAACTGAAAGAGGAAAAATCAAAATAAAAAACAAAAAAAAAAAAACCGGCAAAAAATTTCTCTCAATTATTATTTTATCGTACAGTTTTATAGAAGCTGATGATGATTATAAAGGAAAACGAACGCATCATAAATCACGTATACCTACCTACAATCTACATACAATTTTATATCTTCTTTGAAAAAAGATTAAAGCTGTTTTGATTTTGTTATTTTTTTTTCTTATTTTTTTTTTTAAGATTTCACATAGACATTATAGGTATAAGACTGTTTATATAATGTACATAGAGGAAATTAAACTTCCAGCAATTTAAATCCAATTTAATTACCTGTCTTAAGAAAAGATACGACAGCAAACACCACAAAGATAAACCTCAAAATGTTTTAAATGTTTTCCTACATGTGCGTTTACCATCTGTTTAAAAGGCTTTCACTTTAATCGCCATGCCTTGCAAAATAATTGAAAATCATAATTTTAAATGAATTGGCAATATTCAGCAATAACCTACACACGATCGGGCATTCTCAATTTTCAATAAAACACCATCGACCACCCGAGTGGACAATGTGGATCGTATTTATGGTAATTCAAGTATCTTGTGAAAAATAAATTTGAGATTTTTCTTTGCATCAACAGGATGTGCAGATGTCGATCGATTTATGTATAATTAATACTGCACATCAAGGTCTCTGATGACCTTTCGTAATGAATCGACTTGGCTGATTAAATTTCATAAAGATAAACAATCATTGAAGGGAGCCACATAGGAGGAAGAAGAAAAAAAAAAAACAAAATTGCTTCCCTCTTCATAACAAAAAAAAAAAAAAAATATTCTGGATAAGAAAGTGCTGGATGGTTGGTTTCATATTGAGTGTAGGAAGATATTATACATACACATAATACACATAGGAGTGGAGTGAATGAATACAAAAAAAAAGAGAAAAAAAAAAAACTGGTCTGGGCCAGTACCACTTCTAACAAAGACATGCCATGCAACCACCTAAAACTCACCTCCTTCATTTGCCACCATCATCGTACCTACTACTCGTTCTACCTATGGAACAAGAATTGTGGAAGAACTCATGAAAGTGCAGTGGACCAAGAATATTGCGTTTGAGTTGGGTTATTTTTTCAATTTTTTTTTTTACTTCTATACACTACCACTAGAGTTAATACTTCAAAAATAGCTAGTACTAGATAACCGGTTTTTTGGGTGCAAGATTCTCCATTTACCAGGAAGCTTAAGCCAGTCAAGCAGGAAAGGGCAGAAAAAAAGAGGGAAATATGGGGAATATATGTACATACAAAGTAGAGTTGCTGGTGGAACAGAAGATCAACCAGATTGGGAATAACTATAGGTATACGAGATTGTTTTACAATAAGGTGTGTTCTTTTTATTATTTTTTGGGCTGCTTTATGGATTTCGATCGGAATGTGTTTTGGTTTAAGGAAGTAAAGATATAAAACATAAACAAAATTGGTTTAAATTTAATTCAAATACAGAGGTAATTTAAACGATGATGAGGTAGAACATACTAATTTAGTACTTCTTTCGAAATAGGTATACAAATTGAATACCTTCCACGAAAACTAATTACGTTCCACAATTTTTATTTTTCGATTTAGAACCATTTGAAAACATATAAAAAGTTAAGATGTAGAATAAATGTTTATTATTTCTTATTCAATTTATTTTGTTCCAAAAACAGAAGTTATGGAATGTTGAGTTAAAAATTTCACACCGACAGCAGTGAAAATGAGAATTTAATTTCACACACCAACATTATGTAAAATAAAATATATTGAACTGCCAAAATTTTAATGCAATTTCTCTTTAGTTAGACATTCTAGAAATAAAAAATACAGCGTGAGAAAAATTGTGGAACCTATTCGTTATTCATTTCAAGAAAGGGTTATAATTTTCTGTCTTCACTTTTTAAACAGAATATTCACAGTCAATTTATCACGATTTAAATATTTCATCATCATTTTAAATTTATTGGAGTTTATTTTTCAATCAATTTAAATGAGTGGAATATGAGAATGTAAATTACACACTTACATTGTTCAGTTGATATTTTTCATTTTCACTAATATGTATTTCATATAAACTACATATATAAAAATATGATTTTTTGTTTTCATTTAAAAAGAACAAAATACTATCATCCAAGCCGTACAAATATGCTAAAGTGAATTTGAAAAATTAAGTTAGTGGGTATCCAAAGTCTCCAGTGAAATGCAAATAAAAAAAATTACAATCTATTCATTACATTCGATCTCAAGAGAGAATGCTCAATTTTTGTAAAAAAAATGTTACATAAACAAACTTATTTCCTGTGAAATAAAAAATAAATACATTCCACAATTTTTTTTCATTTCATTCGTTCGCAAGGAAAAAACTTAAATTTGATCAAAAAGTTTCCCGCTTATTAGACAAATTTCCACAATTGTTTTCACTAAATTTTATTACAAGGGAAAACCTAACATTTGAATAAAAAAAATTTTTCACGATTATTTCATGTGAAATAAAAAATATATTTCACAATCTTTTAACTACAACATTCCATCGTAAGGGAAAAAGGTTAAATTTGGAAAAAAAAAAGTTCCCGTGAGATAACAAATGCATTCCACAATCTTTTCACTTCATTCTATCGCAAGTAAAAAATTTAAATTTGTCAAAAAAAGTTTGCGTAGCTATTTGTCAGGCTTATTTTCCGTGAAATACAAAATTTATTCCACAACTTTTTCATTACATTCTTTCGTAAAGAAATATTTTGATAAAAAAGTTTGCTTAGTTTTAGGTTTATTTCACACCAATAAAAAAAAAGATTCCACTACATATGTACATAGGTAGGTACATTCTATAGCAAGTGAAAAGCTTAAATTTGGATAAAAAAGTTTTCCACTTATTATATTCACTTCCCATTTGATAACAAATACATTCCACAATCTTTTCACTTCAATTTATCGCAAGTAAAAATCTTAAATTTGGAAGAAAAATCTTGCGTATTTGTCAGGCTCATTTCTATTAAATTTTGATGAAAAGGTTTGCCTATTTGTCTGGCATATTTCACGTCAAATAAAAAGGATATTTCACAATCTTTTCATTTCACTTTTTTGCTTATAAAAAATCTTAAATTTGAAAGAAAATGTTTGTAATTTTGTCAAGTCCATTTTTACATGAACACATATTTTTCCAAATAAAACATGTATTCCACAATATTTTCACTACATTCTATCGCAAGGGAAAAATCTAAAATTTCGATGATAAAGTTTCCAACTTATCAGACTCATAATTTCCCGAGTTAAAATAAATAGTTAATAAAAAATCGTCCACGTGAAATTTTTATTTCACAGATTCCATTTTGAACCTAATTGTGTTTTAAAAATTTCCACACAGCTATTTCCCTTGTTATCACTTACACCAAAACATAATATATTGGCTTTTAAAACTTGTTCATTTTTCATTTCTCTAGAGCAGAATTCTAGGCTTCCGAGCAAAAAATAAAAGAAATAATAAGTTTTAGGCATAAAATGAAAATCTTACACTTGGATCCTTCAGATCAAATCAGGTATAGTACCGAGTACCGCAACCTTCAACAAGTCTTTCAACATCGAGAATCGATTTCCAGACCCATGTTCCAACGGAAAAAATTGTTATAATCTTTTTTGTGTAGAATCTTAATATTTTACAATAATTGTCTTGAAATTTATTTTTAAAAAATTGATAGTTTTGACGACCCTGCCAAGATGGGCAAGCAAAACTTCAGTTGGAAAACAAAAAGAACATCATATTACAAAGGTCTATAGTCTGTCTTCAGACACACAAAATTCTGAGACCTAATTCCAAGTATTTTCTTCGATCTTCATACCTAATAAGTCTCATGCTTGAATTTTGTTTGTATCCAAATCTTCGCTTATAATAGTATCTATAATCATAAGAATCAATAACAATATTTCAAAAGAAAGTTATTTGAATATTCTTTTAAGGCCATAATAACCTTCAATCATTTAATGACCCAGACTCTATACCTACTGTCCAGTCCATTGTATATATACCTTTGCCTTTACCGATGACCTAAAGAAGACGACTCCCCAATTAACATTATCATCCACTCAGCGTCGCGGCACCGCCACTGCCGCAGCTGACGTTTGTCTTGAAATACAAAGCGTTTTCTTTTTTGTTGTTTCATTGGCTTTATCTACCTGCATCCATAGTCATAACAAAAGATTAAAGTTTAAAAACATTTTTTGGCTTTGTTGTGTTCTTTGTCTGTTTCTGTCTCTGGCGACCGCGATGGCGATGGCAGTGTTGTGTTCTCCTTGTGGTTTTCTGAAGATTTTTGGCATACCTTGTGTCGGTCGGCTGCTCGAATCGTTGTCCATTTTTAATTAGTCTTCTGTTGTGTTTAATGTTATCATTCATAATTCCGTTAGTATAATATAAATCCTTTTGTGTATTTTTTTTTTTTTATTTTTTCATAAAATAAATCAGACGAAATTCAAGTCACTGATGACGGGTCAATATGGAACAATGACCGTTTTTTTGAATGATTTCATCATCATCATCATCATCACAACCCTGAGGCTTGATACCGACTCTAACTGAGCTGATGTAATTTGATCGAACTCCAATAGAGGTCATATCAAAATTGAGTTGAGGAAGCAATTTATATTCTATCCACCCTATCGTTCAATCAATTTTGTTTGTATATAAAGATACCCAGGTAGAAAGATTCATTTTGAAAAAAAAAAAAAAAAAAATCTAAACAAGTTCCACACTTTTTTTTTTATTAATAACTTGATCGCACCAAATTAACCCAAACACACCATTTCGGTCATTAATCAAATTCCTAGACTTTGTATCTTTGTATCTTTCTAGTAAACTGATCATCAGGGAGAGAGACATTTTTCTTTGTTTCACAAATATAAACAAAAAAAAAAAAGGTAAAAAAAAACTTATATAGATACTAAGATAGAGGTGCACCTGGTCTCGATTTAAAATGCAATAAGCAGCTTTGTTCCTTTGTCCAGAGCTTGAATATGTACATATATACCTAGATATCTTTGTTGAAAATATACGTATATGTGTAAAAGATACAAAGGCTAAAGTATAACACTATACACACTCGCTCTATCATCAAGCTCCTTGAGGCTTGAATCTTGAGTTTTTGGTCTTTTTTTTTAATTTTTTTCTTCTGGGTGTGGTGACCAGTCAACGATATTATGTTTTGTGGAACGTATCTCCACTTAAACTATCTTTGTCTGCGATGGAATTTATTTATTGTCGTTTGATAAAGTTTTGTATGCTTATCATAATTTATGGTAATTAGCGTCATGCTTTTATGCATTATTTCTGCTTTTCTGTTTTGGTATTTTTATGCAATTTTCTATGAATATAAATATTTTTTTTTTGTATTATTTTAATGTCTCTCTGGTGCGCATGAAAAACCTCAGTCAAAGTGCATTTTCGTTATGCGAATGTGCACTTAATAAATGCGTACTTACTTCATTCAGTTTTTTTTTCTAGTAGGTATATATTCTTTTTCTACTTTGGGGCTTATTTTTATTTTGTATGGTTTGTTTTTTATTCATAATATTAAGCATAGCGTATAATTGATGGTAATTATGCCGGAATCGAGGAAAAAAATAAAGCTATTATTTATGTTTGCAAAAAAAATAAATAAACATAATTAATAAAAAAAATTAAAAACACTCTCGCTTTGACTGAATTCCATTAAAAATCATACGGTTGATGCTTGGAGATTCTTGAGAACTAATGCGCAAAAAAAAAAAACAAATACCTAATATTTTACTCGACAGTGAGATTTATACAATTTTGTTTGCATTTTTTTAATGACGTTTTGCATCCGCCCCTTAATCATTATTTGTTTTTTTTTTATTATTATTTTTTTTTTTTATTATTATTTTTTTTATCAAGGAAAAACTTCAATGAACTTGGATTTATAATAAGGAATGCGATAAGGTCATATATAATATGTGCAATATTGAGAGGCGGAGTATTTACGTTCTAACCCTGTTAAGTTTAGGTTATTAGGTATCAAACCACTCGTGAAATTAAAAATGAATATGCATTCCACATTCTACCAATATGGCGTTATTTTGAATGTTTGAGTATTGATTAAAAGGAAGAAATCTTATTCCGTATGGAAACGTTTTACAATTGATCATTAATAAGGTTGTGATTTAAAATCGAATGTGTGGAACTTATAACTAATAATTTCACCCTGATAAAAATTTGATTTTCAATCAAATTGTGCATACCTCGAAGGCATGAGGTAAATATTTTGACTAAAAATTCACATTATATTACATATATGAGCTAAAAAATATGGCTAAAGAAAAATGTTGGAACGTAGATATCTGTTTTTTTGTGTGTTAATTTGTGGTTCAAAATTGAAGCTGTGGAACGTAACATTAAAAATTTTACCTTGATGAGTTTAAACAATTATTTCAATTTCACACGAATTGTGTATATTCGCATTTACTATGTCCGAAAATTACATATCATCAGAGAATAAATAAAAACTTATTTAAAACTATCTTACGATCCACAGCTTTTTTTTTGGCAAAATACAAGCTATTTAAAGTTTATTTAGTTAAGAGAAATAAGAAAATAATCAGGTACACATTTTTTTAAATTGCTATTTTCAGTTTGTGGACAATATTACCCACTTATCTTAGACATTTGGGAATGAATTAGCTTGGATTTAAAATCGAAGTTGTGGAACTTAAAATTGAAAAATTTACCCTGATGATTTTGTACGAATATTTTAATTTCATACGAATTGAATGTACCTACAAGGCCTAAAAATTAATTACATATATATCATCATAGAAAACAATCGAAAAAAAAAACAAATTAGAAGTATCTTACGATCCATATCAGAAATTTAATTGTTTTTATTTTTTCATATTATGTGAGCCTTCTATTTATTACTTATACTTTTCGTCAAAAAGTCTATTTAAATACATTCCACAATCTTTTAAAAGTAGTATTTCTATGGACACTGGAGCATTTGTATAACAAAGTACATACTTGAGTCAGTGCGGCAAAATTTGACGTGATGATTTAAATTATTTTAAATTAAAAAAAAAGTTGTGGAACGTATATTGTTGAATATTTCAAACTGACAATTTTCTATGAATATGTTTTTTGTTTTTAAAAAATAATTGAATCCTATTATATAATAATAAATATATTTTTTTTTCGAAGTTTGAACAAGGCTTAACTTTGAAATTAGAACAGGCAATTAAACTGACATTAATTGATTTGGACTCAAGTTCCTCTGGGGATAAATCTTCTTCCACAGCTACTGAATTCACAATATTTGTACAAAAATTACCAACTTTGATTTATGATCTTAAAATATTTTTTTTTTTTTATTTCAGTTTTCATCATTTCATAAGAAATACAATTCCTTCTATCTATATACATACATCCGATAGCATATACAAACCCAAACAAAACAAAAATCATCAACAAAAAATGTACCTATATAACTGGTATTGTGCAAAGAGGCCTCTTAAATTTTCTTATCGGGTTTTTACTCATTTATTTTTTTGTTTTCAAGAAGCAAACAACTTGCTTAAGAAGTTAATCAAGGAGTCACCATACATATACAAGTAAACAAGTCATTTGTTAATGATCAAAGCGGTCTTATCTTTGAAATATTACGTCCTAGTTGTCGCGTACTAATTAGATAAAAAAACAAAAAAAAAATCAAAGCGCGCCTTCTCACAACTTTTTGTTTATATATTTGTCATCATAGGGGATTTGTAATAAAATACAATGTTATAAGATAAGTGTCTATAAGATAAACTGTACCTGTACATTTTTTTTTTAATCAAACGGGATTGGGAAAGCCCTCTTTAGTTTCAATTAGTCATTTATTATTATTTGCTTAATTTTATTATACCTAAAATGATGGGAACCTTGTGTTCTCTTTTCAATAATCAAATTGATTGATTGATTTTTTGTGGGGAAAGTCTTTGAATTGTATTATGTAATTGGGCCACTTATCTGTACATTATTCCAACAACGATGAAAGTCTAGATTAATTAAAAAAAAATTTGTTCAATATACAAATACAAAAGACATACATAGGTCATGATATTTAAATCAATGCCACTAAACAAAAAAACTAATGAAAGCGAATTCAATAACGAAAAGTGTTTTTGAAGGTCATTTTTGTGTATTTTTTTTTTTGTTTGTCTGAAATCTTACGATCCACACGATTTAATTAGGAATCTCAAGCTTCTTCAAAGACTCAATTAGTATAAAATATATTCATTGGAATAAGTAGCTTTCATAAAAACTGTTTTCAAGATTAATTAATTAGTTACAAGCTTAGATAACCACAATATAATTATCAATGTTATTACTACTATACGTTTCTATAATTTTAATCAAAATTGTATTTACTTTGTGTCAATAATGCAAATTAAGTGAAACTATTATCGCATTATTTATACACACCACAACAGGTCAAGATAAATATACAATGGAATATAGCAAAACCGTTTTAAATTTGCATTTTGTGGCAAAAATTGAATATTTATCAATCAATTTAAAAATAGATAGCTTATAAGAAATTCTGTAAATTACGTTCCACATTGGTGCATTAGTTACTTTGTGGTATTTTTTTTATTTGCAAATATAAAACTACTTTAATTTTTATTTGTTCATTCAATTAATTAAGTAAATAATAAACTTTTGATGATTTATAACCAACATGGGCGCCACCTGGTGTACTATGCAATTATTTTGTATTTATTGTGTCATTATGGTAATGATGGAATCATGGAAAACAAAAAAGATGTAGCTACCTTGAGAATCTAACATTGAATTGCACCTGCATGTGAAATGGTATTTGATTTATTGCAACAACAAAAAAAATCAAATAAATATATTTAACACAAATACTCACAGCACTTAATGCAAAAACAGAAAAAAAAAATAAAAAAACAAAACAAACAAATCAAAGTCTCTGCATTGTTGACAAAACTTTCTGTTTGTCAAATTGACATATATGACATCTCTATATCGGCATACAACTCGATTGTATAAAGTGTAAATTTATTTGAGGATTTCCTTATTGAAAAATTTACACAACTTGTTTAGGTTGTAATAAATTAAATGCAGATGTCAAACCTATGACTTAAAATTGCTTTGTTTTTCTGTTTTTGCTTCTGTTTTTTTTTATTATTATTTTTGGAATGAATAAATTGTCCAATGTCCAGTAATATTTTTTAAACTGCAAATTTTACAGACTGTCGTACGTATGTACATACATGCATTCATTTGCTTAGTTTTTTATTTAATTATACTAAATGAAGCCATTGGTATTTAGTTGTATTGCAAACAAAGCACGTGCTTTAAAAACGTGCGTCATAATTTATATGCAAACAAAACGTTGAGTTATTCTAACATGAATGCTGCTGTACCTACATATATAGAAAAATAATGCTGATTTATTCATCTTAGATTTTTTTTTTTTTTTTTTTTCAAAATTGGTCTTGTTATAGGTCTCCTCTGATGGCGTGAGAATTGTGTTGTCTATAATATTCATTTTAGTATGAGAAAAAATTAAGATTGCAAAGTCTTTTCTTTTTTTTTTTAAAGGAAAAAAATTAATTTTATGTATTCTATTGACTTTCATGATTGTGTAGGAAGAGAGGATAAAACTTTTCCACAGAAATTATGTAGAAAATTATAAAATTAAATATAAGCTGCTTTTCAAATTCGCGTGATTTTTTTTTTGTATTTTCATGTCTTGTCCTTGGATAAATTTTGGTCCAAATGACTTACTTGGAAAAACTTGAATTTATTAGAATTTTTGATTTGTATTTCAAAATTAAAACTGTGGAATGTTAAATTGCAAATTTTCACGGAGATGTTTATTTTAATTTTTTTTTACTTTAACTGCTAAAGCCTAGAAGGTCACATCTCGTGAAATAAAACAAAATTAACACATTCCACAATCTTGTAAGACCATATTTTACTATAAGATAACAAGGGAAAAAGCTGATGCAATGCCGACGAAATTTGCCTTCAACAATCAATTCACTTTTGTTTCAAATAAATTCTGTGTAATGTAAAGTTCATAAAATCTGACTCTTTTTATACATATTATTTAAAAATAAATCTTCAAAAGACGCCACTGGGTTTGTCAACAACAATGAAACGTCATAGGGTTTTATTGCAAGAATCATCCATCTGAATAAATATCAATTGCTTTTTTGTTAATATGAAGATCTAATTTATATAAAATTAAAAAAAACCTTGGCAAAAACAAAACAGATAGCAATTCAGGGCCGGAGTAACATCAAACGAAAAATACAAAAACAAGAAGCTAAAAGGGGGTGGCTTCTATCGCGTCTGAAGTTGATATATTTTAATATTTCAGTGACTTTAAGATTGAAGTCCTCATAAGAATGTTTTGAAATCATCTCAGGGACTTCTGATTGAATTCTCACCCAATACTCCGGTTTTTTTTTAAAGTGCCCTAAATTTAGACCAAGTATCATCTTTTATAAAATTATATTTGGAAAAAAATTTATTTAAACAAACTAACGTATTGTTGCGTTATGTCAAAATTGTGTCTGGACCCCCTCGCAGCTAATTCCTCGGGTTCTTTTATTTCGGGGTGAATCACGTCGTCGTTCTATGAAAACTCCCTAAGTCCAATTTTTAAAAACTGCGATACCACTTTTTAAATTCGCCATATAGTTAATCAAATATCAAGAGTTAAGATTATGTAAGTCTCAACTTTAATGTTGTTTTAATTCTTAATTCAAAATTACTCAAACACCAAAATGTTCGAGTTTTTGTCTGTAAAATATCCATAACTAATTCAAATGTTTTCATAAAAAAACAAAATGGACTTAGGGAGTTTTCATAGAACGACGACGATCAGATCTTTTCAAAATCACTGTGAAACAATTCGTCCCCAATAGATTTTATACAAAAAAAAGATGTCAAAACTAAATTATATTTTAATGATTAGAAACTAAATATCTACAAATAAAAAAAAAATAGAAAATTTTTTTAAATATTTAATTATAATTAATTAAATAATTTTAAAAAAAATTCTAAACTACGAATTTCGGATATTGGTCATCCATTTTGGGGCTTATTTCTTGAATTCAAGAAATGAAAAGTCAAAAAATAAGTCCGAAGATGGATGGAAGATAGATTAAAAATTAAAAAAAAAATTATATATGTTGTGAAAATTTAACAATAAATTAATTAAAATAAAATTAATTTTTTTTACAACATAGAGACCACACCAAATAAAAATTAGTTTTATTACGAACTACCTACTATACTGTATAAGATGTTTATTTGTCATGATTTAGGCTTCTTTATGTCTCAAATCCTTCACTGTCGTTTTTTTTTAAATAATTGAATTGAGTAAATATGATTAAGTTTCTATAGGACAACTTTGAAAAGTCAACAAAAAGTGTGACTGTACAATCAATATTTCAAGTATTAAAACTGCGAAACAAATTTAAATATACCTACGTAAATTTTCTTTTTAAAGTCTATGAACCAATTTCAAGTGTAAATTGAATATTTGTTTGAAAATATGGCGTGAAAATTAGAATACGACTTTATACCTTCCACAGCTTCGTTTATAAAAAAAAAAAACAAACTTAAATGTTTTCAAAATCAAGCCTTTCTATAATTGACTCTTATAATATTTGTCTATTGAGGAATTAAAATTATATATTTCTATTATATTGTGGAATCCATTCATTTTTCATTCCCATAGAGGTGAGTTTGTGCCCGTCTTAAACCTGACCTCTCAACATAGAATTGATTCTGTTGTTAATTTTTGTGTATGAAATTATATAAAAAAAAATACAAATCCGATAATATTTATTTAGTAGATGTCATACACAATTTTCGAGTGGAAAATTTATTCGAATACGAATAATGATTTAAAATTATCATCACTAGCTGAAATTAACATCACTAGCTGAAATTAACATTTAATCAATTGAGCATATGTCATTTTTATTCTCATGTTAATTTATTTTTCATTATCTAACTTTATAACAAGGTTAAAGAAAGTTTAAAGAATCAGAACGTATGTGTGAAATTAATTTATTTGAAATTAACATTTATAATGTTTTTTTTTACATTCATTTTAACTCAATTCTCAATTATGTTAGCACAAGGTAATAAGAAATAGAAAAATATTTATAATAAGAAATACAGTCCTATCGCGAAAAAAATGTCCTCAAAGATTTCTTCTCAAATTTGGTGAAATTTTCTATATCATCAGGAATTATTTTCTTATAGCTACCTATTTTAGGAAAAATATTCGTTCAAACATAATAGCTATCGTGAATAACTTTCCCAGAGATCTTTTTCCTCATTTCAATGCAAACATTTCCGCAAGTTAGTTTTCAGGAATAAATTATTTCGAAGGAAATTTGCGATTGGGAAACATTTTTTCCCAGATAAATTATTTTTTCTGGAAAAAAAAGTTCGATGGACTGATAAAGTCTTTATTGCAAAGAAATTGTAAAAACTAGTCAATTTATATACTTATACCTTATACCTTGATAACAAAAATTGTGGAACGTAAAGTTGTGAGATTTACTCGATGTTTTCCACAGACAAATTATTATTTTTCACTTCAACTGTGGATAATAAGACCCGCTTTTTTTTAAAAAAATTTTTAAATACAAATTTAAACAAAAATTTGGCTTAAAAATCTCAAGAAAAAAAATTGTGAAAAACGTAATTGTTTGAGGATTGTTCAACTTTTAAATGAAATTTCAATTGAATTTTTCACGTGGAATGTACGAAAATATTCCATCTTTTCCACTCAATAAAAGTGTAATGCCAACCTAAAAAGACTTAAACCAAAAATTCACTTAAAATCATATAATTTGAATGTTTATATACAAACAACAAAACCTAACAATAAATTTCAAGGTAAACCTGTCATATATATTTTCATCTACTTACATTGTGTATACTTTAATATGCCCACAAAAAAATCTGTTGAAGCCAATTTAAATAATGAAAGTTCAAGTACCTTTAATGATTTTATGCATGTCATGCCACCGCAGCACTTAGTTTATTTAACAAAAAAAAAAATAATAATATTTCCACACCAAATACATAAAAATCTTGTTATACCCACAATTTTTTTAAACGAAAAATTATTGGAATGATGTTGTTGAATAAATTATATAAATTGTTTGTTTTCTTTTTTTTTACATTAATAAGTCTCTATAGGTTACCTACTTAAAGAATTTAATAAACTGAAACTTATAGACTTTTTGACTTTTGACTTTTTGTTTGGTGCAAAAAAAAGCCGGTACCTATGTATATATTTTTTTTTTACCGGTCGATTTAGAGTAGTCTAAGAATCAACATTGAATCTATAGAAAAAAAATAAATTGCGGTGGCGCGACAACTCGTGTAGAACCAGGGCCTATATTAACTAACAACTCTCAACCGTTCCTGTGTGTGTCTCATTGGCTAGAATGGAGGGGACCTACAATGTTTTGCCCAACGAATAAGTTAAGAAGAACTTTTTCATGACAAGAGAAACTCAATTCCTCGCAAAAGGCAGCAACTCATGAAAAAATATATTTATTTGTAGGTGGAGGAGGGGATTCGAACTCAAGACTTATGGCGTGACAATGCTCAGGCAGTAATTATTATTAAATCTATACGAACTACTATACAATTTCCCTCTTATATAAAATTTATTGAAGGAAATTTATTATAGCTCCTAAGCTGAATGGGCGAACATTCTTGTGTAGTCACATTGTTAATTGATTAGTCAAAGTGTGATCACCGGGACGAAATGACAATTTTACAAAAACAGACTAAATTCCAATTTAAAAGCTATTTTGAGTCTTTCGTATTTGTTTTCTTTCAGTCCTGTGAAGCTAGCAAAAGAATTGTTTAAAATTGAATAAAAAATGATAGTTCCTGGTAGCAAACGAAGAGTTCTGGAGTGCCTAATAATTTTTTTCTAATAGTTCTGGCGAATGAAGTGTTGAAATTCGAAAAAAATTGTTTGCTAATTTCACGCAGCAAGGACTTTTTTGAGAAAAAGAGTTCTGAGGATGTTTCTCAACTTAAAATAAAAAGTTATAGCTCTTACCTGATGGGTTTTAGAAAGAGTTCTGCAAAATTGAAAAATTTAGGGAAAATTAAGGTGCCCATTGACTTTGAACTAAAAATTTTCAAAATCTCAAAAAAATAAAAAAAAGCAGTTCTGATAAGAGTTCCCGATAGCAAACAAAGAGTTGTTAACATTTTCCTAATATCTTTTTTTGCTAAAACTAATTTTTAAAAGTTATTCGCAAATTAAGGTGCCCATTGACTTAGAACCAAAAATTTAAGTCAATGCGGGTACCTAAAATTAACTTTTGTAAAATTAGTTAAAGAAAAAAAGTAATTAGGAAAATGTTTACAACTCTTTGTTTTCTATCGGGAACTCTTATCAGAACTCTTTTTGATTTTTTTGGATTTTTAAATTTTTGGTTCTGCGTCAATGGGCAACTTAATTTGCCCTAACTTTCCAATTTTGCAGAACTCTTTCTAAAACCCATCAGGAATTTTCTGTGAAATTAGTAGTTCTCGAGATATTGGATAAAATTCCATTTTAAAAATAGGTGAAAATGAAGTCTGAAACATTCAGCTGAGTCATAAATACTTACTTCAAACAAAATTGAATTTTATGAGCAAACACTTAACAGCAGTCTATAATTAAAACCTCCTTTACATATATTTACCTATAACCAAAGACGTCATAAGCTATTTGTCTATTATATTTATTGTTCATTCAAATTTCGGCGAATTATTAATATATTCATTGAAGCAAACAAATAATTCCCCAATTTATCTACCCTTGACACCATTATCATGCCTACTCACTAACAAGGTTTATCAATTTATTAATTAAATTCCTGATAAAAAAAATAAAAGACAAAAAAAAAAAAGAATATCCGTTATGACTGTGAACAGATTTCGCGTGAACATGAATTTCCCCCAACCACACCATTGATTATTCAATTTTTATTCACCTGTCTTATCATAGTTATTTCTTAGGTATTTATTCAGACCGGAAGGGTTATTCATCGTGCGTTGTGTGATTCGATGTTAAGATTCATTTGAATTCAGCCTTAAACTTGATTTTTTTTTTCATTTATAAATAACTTAACTGCAGCAGCATCACGAATATGCAGATTATATAGAGTCATTAAAATGTGGCGCGTATATATATAAGATCTCCCCCAGCACAACAGGTGTGGAACATAAGTGGAACTTATGCAAGAAATTCCCTTTTCAACTCGAATTTCAAATCATATAAATTTTTTATTGTGATCACGTTGGATTCGTGTCTGAGCTGGCGGATGCTGAGAGAAAAAAAAATATCAAAAAACGTCACAATTCTCTATTTGGTTTTAGATGGAAGCTATCTGTAATAATAATGGGGCGTATATATAAGTTTGATGCGAGCTTGACGTAGTTTCTCGTCGCATGATAAGCGATTAGTGTAAATGTCACATCAGCATTAAGTATGAATGTAGTCGTCTTATAAGACGTCTAAGTGAAATTCAACAAAAATATCACAATCTCTGATTACAATTTAAACAATCTTCCCGACTGACTGATTACATATACATATGTTTGGGACAAAAGAGAGAGAGAGGGGCAAGGTGCAGACACGCGTTTGTTATCTCAATTGTTTTTGCATTAACTATCGGTACAGACAAAAAAAAACATGCGAGTTATAGTAAAGTGAGTTCGCTTTAGAAACTGAGTTACTTAACTTTGATGTTTATTGTTTTATTAAATTTTATTTTTTTTTATTTTCAACAAAAAAAACAACTGATTTGTTGCTGATTCGGTTAGAATTTATTTAAAAAAAAAAAGAAGCAAAATCGCACATGTTTATGTTTGGTGGAATATTCATTGGATTTTTGTTTTTTTTGTATTATTTCTTTTTTTTTTTCGTACTAAAATTGTTTACCTACTTTAGAATTCTATTTGTTTACATTTGGAGGAAAACATTTTAGAGAAAATAATTATTTAGCAGCAAATGGCGGGTCGAATAGCAAGTGTGTGGTTTTCAATTAATTGCTTAGTGATCTTGTGGATTTGGAAATTATAAGGAGGCACATATTATATATACTGATTGACCACTTATTGTGGATTGATGTTGAAGTATTAAAATTCCTTTTTAACAAAGAATTTTTTTTTTAAATAAATGAATTCTAAAAAACAAAACAGTGTTTGTTTTAGGTTTGGACTTTAGATTTGTTTTGTTTTTTTTTTTTTATTGGACTCAGGTTGGAGTGAAAATTTGTATTCTTAAGAAGGCTTCAGAATGAAATCCACAGCTTTATAGGTTCCACATATTATATTTTTAATAACGAATGTGAAGAAATTTAGAAAACTACTTCTGTTTTAGTGTCTGAATTTAATCAAATTCCCTTAGAAATATAAAGTTCACAGTATATATTCATGCTGTGGGTTTTATAAGACTCGGTAATCATCGACCATATAATTTGCGTCTTAGAAGGGTATGATAGCATCTAACTGATAAGCCCAACTGTCGTACTTAGGCGTAACGCAATCTTTGGAGTTGAGGTCACTTGAACTTATTAATTGAATTATGTATATTATATTTTTAAACAAAATAATCTTCATAGAGAAAAATGTTAAAATTTCCGCTTGATATGGCTTTAAAGTCTAGAAGGCAGCTTCCTTTCATTACCATGCTCAAAACTTTTGTACCATATCATGAAAGAAATTTTCCCGGAGTTTTTTTCCCATTTCGGAAATTTCCTATCAAGAATCATATATTGGGGAAAATATCCCTTTTGACAATATAGTGTGAATAGTTTTTTTTCTATCAGGGAACTTTTTCCTCATTCCAATGCGAACATTTCTGCAACTAAGTTTGACGGGAAAAAGTTATTATATGAGAGATTGATGGGAAAAATTTTTTCATGGGAATTTTTTTTTGTTGGGAAAAAAATTCCTATTAAATTAACGATATAATACGCTGAATATGATCATTAGGAGATTATGGAATCGCTTCATTTTTCGTTTAACGATTTATGTTCAATTGTTGTGAAATGAAAAATGAATGAATTTAAAAAATGGGGATAAGAAGGAACAATTCTAAAACTACGTGAAAAAATTTTACATTTGGAAATCATTCAATGTTTGGATTGAAATATATAGGTATAGAAGCTTTAGATCGTAAAGTTAAAAATGTCCCCTCGTAATGTGTACCATCAATGCTTAAATTGAAAATACCGAAGTTTAAAGTGTAGGACCTCGTAAGTGGAAAAATTCCAAAAAAATATTATTAATGCGAAAAATTCTGTCGAATCAGAACCACCTTTTGTCAATTTCAGCCTAACAACAGAAAAAGTCTAATTTCAGCCTAATAACAGAAAAAGACCATCTATAAATGGCCATTCAAAATTTGGCAGGTTTTTGTGATATCTGAAAAACATACAAAAACGACTTCTGCATTTAAATAATCGATATGTACCTATATAATTTAGTCAAATTAAAAACACAGCTTGAAAAGGATTGCCAAACACTTGTATATTCATTTTTAATTTCAAAAATTTTAATGTACCTTTTTTGTGGCTTGAGCTTAAATTGACAAATTTAAAACCCCAATATAGATATTATTAATGGTTCACCTTGTGGGTTTTTTCTTTTTTTTATGAATCAGAACTCATTGAAATACCATTTAATTTTTAAATAAAAAAATAAACAATATGAAATTTCAAGAAATTTTGCGGTTAAAACAATTAACTTTAAATTTTTCTGCAACCTGTTTTGAATTCTCCAAACTAATATTCGATCTTTTCAGTGGAAGCCACAACTGAATGCATAACAAGTTTAAAGGCTATAACACTTTATAATAAGAAAAAAAAAACTGTATTATGATGTTTTATTTTTAATTTATTATAAATACATATAACGGATGTATAACTTATAAAACCCCTTAAATGTATGGACTTATACTGTGCTGATGTCGTAAATTCAAATATTTGTATACTTTTATTCAAGTAGCTAATTTATTTAATTATTTTTGTGATAAATAAATAATTTGTAAAGTTCTTCATTTCTTTCCACAAAAACACAAAAATGCGATAAAGCCGAGTCGAGTCGAGACGAGACGAACTCATATACCGAGACGATATTCAAACTTACAAAAGTCACGTCTTGTCTCGTCTCATTGCCAGCCATATAAATTCCACAGATTATCATTAATTTTAAATTTATTTTAACTTGAAAATCTAATTTCTTCAACAATCTATTTCAGTTTAAATTTCACATTATAGTTTCAACAGATTAATCGAAGAAAAATGTCAAACTTTTCATCACAGTTTTCTCTTGTGGTTTTACATAAATAAATTGCTTTTAAAAAATTATGTGGAATGTATTTGTTTTTCATGTACAGAAGGAGGTAGGATCTGGGAAAAAAATTTAATATTAGAAGAAGTTAATATAAGGTGTGTTTTATTCATTGCTGCATAGCCAGCGCAGCAAAATTTCCCTTGGCAAACAAAAACAATTTGATTGCTGGCGAAAAAGAAGTCAGTAAAAAAATAAGATGGCTGTTCTGGCGATAGAGCTTTCAATTATTGAAATGAACGTATATAGAGTGAGTGATCGTGACTTGTGCTGCGCTGGCTATGCAGCAATAAATAAAACACACCTATTGTCTATAAATGACAAAACAAGAAACAGTTTTATATTTTCAGGAGGAATTTATTCTAAAAATTGTAGTCACAATGTTGCTAAATCTTAGTGCGTTCACAGTGGTGGCGCGGCGTTATGGGCTGTTTTAAAGTTGGATATTTTTATTTTTACATATATTATATCAATAAAAGAGAAAATTTGCAATAGAGGTTGCGAGAAGGAGTAAGGAGGGACGGATGGGAGACTTGTAACCCTTAGGGGATGCAATACAACACAATACAGAGAAAATTTGTATTTTCAAACACCCATCACAATGACACTTCTGTTAAACAAAATTTGTACATACAATAATTCAATAATCCTGCACTAAAAAATATTTTTAGACGGAGGCCATTTGTCCGCTATAATCTCAGAAAATTTTTAACCGATTTAAATAAAAAAAGTTTTAAAATATTCCTTAATTTCCTATTTGTGTTTTAAGATGTTTTATTAAATAATTTTTTATTGTAATTGATGATGGGAAAATGATATATATAGATAGGTAACTAATGTTTTGACATATCAAACATATTATATCTATACCAGTCAAAACTATTCACAGAATGATTTGAATTTGTGTACAATAGTTCATTTTGCCCGCAATTAAAATAGGATGAATTTGGAATTCGTCCCATTTGTCCACTATAATCTCAGAAAATTATCAACCGATTTGAATAAAATAAGTTCAAAAATGTACCTTTTTTCCATGACAGTGTCTTAAGCTTTGTTTTTTAATTTGTTTTTTGTTGTTTTTGGAATTAATGATGTGGGGAACAATGGCAAAACATGACAAAACAAACATAATTCTATCCACCATAACATTGACCTAACTTCACACATAATGATTTGAGTTTTTTACAATAATTCACTTTGCCTGCACTGGCTGGATTTTAAAGAGGGCTCGTTTGTCCATTATAATCTCGAAGAAATATTAACCGATTTGAATGAAATAAATTCAAAAATATTTTCATGGCAGAGTCCCCTTTTTTAAATAGTTTGTTGGAATTAATGATGGGACGACAATAGTTACATATAACCAGTGTTTTGATAAAACATATACATATATTCTATATGATACCATCACATCGACACAACTATTTTATAGAATCATTTGAATTTGTGTACAATAATTCATATTTCGAGCACTTAAAATAGGATGTATTTTGAACAGGAATCATTTGTCCACTATAATATCAGAAAATTCTTAGCAGATTTGAATGAAACAAGTTCAAAAACATTCCTTATTTTCAAGTCATTGTTTTTAAAGAATTATTTTTTAAAATTGATGATGGAGAAGTAATGGTAATTTTTGATAAAATATAACAAAACATCTATCTACCATTACATAGACACAATTGTATATAGAATGATTCGATTTCTTTAAAACAAAAAAATTTGAACAAAAATTTATTTTGCCCACTGGCTTTAAAACGGAGCTCCTTTGTCCACTATAATCTTGGAGAATTCTAAACCGATTTTATTAAAATAATTTAAGGAATATTCCGTATTTTCATATCGATGTTTAAGGATGTTTTATTTGTAATTGTTTTTTTAAATAAAGTTTTGCTCGTGCAGTTTTAAATTTATCCTTTAAATTTTATTTTTACACAAAAGTTTTATGAAACAACACAACCCATACCAAAAGACCATTTAGTTTATTTTAAATCAAAAACTTTTCCACATTTAGATGAAAATTAATTCAACTATACATAAAAAAAAAAAAATAATTAAATTGTGTAAAGTTTCAAAAGTTTACAATAAAAATTGTTTTCAAACAAAAATATTCTAAACTTTCTGTAGTTATGTACCTACCTACATGGGTACACAATGTACTTGGACATACTATACATTATGTGTATCAAAAATTATTCATGTAGGTTTATAACCCCAGGGGGTTGAAAACTTCGACTTTTACAATTTAAAATTTAATGTGTACAATGTTGTAGGTTGCTTTCATCATTTTCATTCAGTTAATTTGTTTATGAAATTCTTATTAAAGTATCAAACGGATGTTGCAAAAAAAAACAAGAACAACGAAACCAAAACATCCCCAGGGAAGATGGTTTTTAATTACACAACGACTTCAACCACCTATATACATACATACAACTTATGAAAACAAATTTCTCATAATACCTCTTAAAAAAACCTTCTTATGAAAATGTAAATACAAATAAATAAATAATAATCATCCCCAATCTTCTTTTCCATGAAATCCATTAAGTATTTTAAAAGAAAAAAAAAATTATTGAAGCATCCCCCCTCCATCGGTACGCAAAATCCAACAATAAGACCGCACTTAACTAAATCGGTAGATACCTATAACACAAAAAACCCTTAAATATTGTTTTATACTAAAAATTCTATGGAAGGTATGTAGGTGTATGTAGGTATTGGGAAGGACATTTATAGTAAAGTGAGTACTTACGCCGAATAACATCACACAGGTGGTGGTGTGGGTTTTAGTGATGCTTGTCAAAATGTATTATATCCTTGATATCCTCTTAATCCTGTATGGGTTTACTTTTATCTTATAGATATTGTTTTTGTATTTTTGTTTATTTTATTTATTTTAGTTTAAATGTATTTTCAATTAGAACTTTGTTTTTGTTTTTTGCATACGTTGTTTTGTATTTCCTCGTCGTCTGTGTAGCATATTATTTATTTTTTATTCCAAAAAAATAGATTTTTTATTCCTATGGTCGATTACATATTTATACAAATACATTTATATGAACCACACACTATGACAGACAGACAGGATGCTGTATATTCCACTTTTATATATTTTTCGGGTAAATATCTACTTTGTATTTTATTTTAATTTTTTTAAGGACAACTCTATAGTTACACCTGCACTAGGAATAAACTTCAATTTATGAAGGATGCAACAGAAATGCGAAAAGTGGTTACAACAAAAATTGTTGAGATACTTTTGTATATTTGGATCTCTTCAATAGCATCCGAGTTGGGGAATAAATATTTTTTTTTCTCTCTTTTTCTCTCTCTTGGATTTGGATTCCAAATTTTACTCTCACATCACACAGGTTCAAAAAAGAATCCTTTCAGGTGGTGGATGCTGGCTGCGCGAAAATGGGTGTTGCAAGCACGAAGAAGAAACGATTTAAAAAAAAATTCATATGTAGGAAATTTGGTTCTATTTTTTTTTCACAAATATGGCTGTCTGCACTTTTTTTCTTTTTTTTTTTTTAATTAAAACTAACGCATTTTTTCTTTAATTAATTTAATTTCTTTTAATTAATTTAATTTCACTAAGGATGATTTCCTCTTAAATTTTAATTCCATAATTCTTAAGTACTTGTTTCTTATTAAACTGTCCGTGTTTGAAATACTTTACATTTGAGGTGGAAACAAACAAACAAAAAAAAATTTATTATGCAAGCGCTTATAGCCAACCTCACTGGCGTACGATTCGTCCGGAACTGGAGTATCAAGAAAAAGTTTTTAAGTTGTGTAGCTGTTATAGCAGCAAGCAGCGTATAGCAGTGCAGTCATTGTGTGTGCTGCTGGCTGTTGTGCTTGTTTTGCCCATAGCCCCAATGCCAAATAGCTACTAGACCAAGAGACCCCCAATTGATTGTGGAACCTAAAAAAGCTTTTTTTTCAAGACTCATTCGCACACTAAGTTAAAGAGCCACAATTTGCTTTAATATTAGTGATGTGGATTTATGTTTTATTTTCTATATCTTTCTTTCCATGCGCTTTTTTTTAGAGGAAAATATACATTTTTTCCACAAAGAAGGCAAAGTACGTACGTACACTATGTGTGCGACTGTGACGCGGAACGAATTTCATATCAAAACAGAGAGTCAGAGAGAGGGAATTCCATCCACTGCCTTTGCCTGATTTCATGTCGATGAGACGATGATGGTGAATGTGATTAAAGCAAAGCGCACGTTTGCATCCACAACAGAACACAAATTTAATTTAAAAAAAAAAAAAACACTACACTCGTTTTACTTGGTCTCGCTGTTCTTCCAGATTCAGATACTTTTTTTTTGTCAGATGGAGGAAGTCGTATTATGAAGTACAAAGTGTTTTTCCTCATTTCTCTTATGTTCTTCTGTTTTGTCAGTAAAACAAAACAAAAAAGAAAATAAACTGCTTTGTGTTCTGCCAGTCAACATTTTTATCTAGATAGGTAGCTTTAAAGAGAATTTGAAATTCGAGAATCGAATATTTGTCTTTGTGTTAGTCTTGGAATTCATTATTATGGTTTATCACAAGCTCAACACTTTACTGGTTAAAATTGATACCTTCTCGTGTTTAATTCGATTTTTCAATATTTATATTTTATTTTAGGCTGCTTTCAAGGATGATTGTAATGCACTCGTAAAAATATCAAATGTTTATAGATGAGTCGTAAGTGTTTACCGTTATAGGTATACATATTTTACAGCAATCTACATAAATTAAGTTGATACATATATTAAAATTTAGTCAGTCAGCATCAAAAGACTCACCTTAAAAAACATATTATTGATCTCAACTTTCTGGCGCCCAACGTGGGAATTAACAAACATATTTTTTCATCCTCGTAGTTAGTGGTCTTAAACTAATAAAAAATTAATCAAAACATTCAATACCACAAAATGACTATTAATATAGGGATTTATTAATAATTACAGAAAATTATCATTTAGTAGGTAACTAACGCAAGACGTGCTTAAATTTTGAAGAAAAAAATCATACAAGCTAAAATTTATTAGATACACGAGTGTGTTCTTTGCAACTCACGAAACATCATTCTGAATAATTTGTTCTTCCAATTTTTTTTTGACACGCCCATTTTTGAGGCATGAAAAATTCCAGCAAAAATGAAAGCGAACAGAACAAAATTAAGCGAATAATAAATTAAGACGTTCCTTTTTAACTTCATTGGAATTTATTTTAATACGGATTTATTTAAAAATAATTTTGTGCAAAAAATTATTAATTTATAATTTTTTACTGAACCAGTTTAACCTTCCCAGTTGCCATACTTCGCTGTGCCACCTTCTGAACATTAAATTGTTAAACTTAACAAAGAAACGTTTATTATAGATTTTATATAGTTTATATAGAAAAAAAAATTAGAATTGTCTCTATAGGCTTTAAAAATTTCAATTACAAAATTTAAAATTTCTAGGGATTAAAGTAAGAAAAATATCAAATTAAAGAAAAGTGTTTGTGGTAATGAGGGATTTTCAGCCTTCTAAGGAAACTAAAACTATACACTATACAGGATTCACGATAGAATATTAGCAATACTTATTGTCATGCCATAACTTTCTGTTGGGATCTGTAAATTAATATAGTTGTTCCTGAATTTATTACTTGCGAATTATTGAAGATCCCTTCACGAACCGTTTAAATAAGAAATTAAATAATAGTGCCTTTTTCAAAATTTTTGACCTGTCTCAAAATTTTTCACTTTTTTTCAAAACGTTAACCTTTTTTTCAAAATATTTGACTTTTTTTCTTTTTTCAAGATTTTTGACGTTTTCTTCAAAATGTTTGATTTTCTTTCAACATTGTTGACTTTTTTCAAAATTATTGACTTTTTTCAAAATATTTGACTTGTCAAAATTTAAAATTTTTTTTAAAACGTTCCACTTTTTTTTCAAATTATTTGACTTTTTTTTAAAATACATATTTCACTATTTTAAAATTTTCGACAATTTTTCAAAAATTTTGCATTTTTTTTATTTGTTCGAAATTTGACTTTCTTCTCAAAATTTTTCACTTTTTTCAAAATGTTCCACTTTTTTCAAAATTTTTCACATTTTTCAAAATTTTTGATCTTTTTCAAAATCTATGACGTTTTTCAAAATTGTTGAATTTTTTAAATAATTTTTAACTTTTTTCAAATTTTTGACTTTTCTCCAAATTTTTCACCTTTTTCAAAATTATTCATATTTTTCAAATTTTTTAATTTTTTTCGGAATGTTTGACTTTTTTTTTAAATTTTCCACTTTTTTCAAAATGTTTCACTTTACTGATTGGATACTTGAAGAATGATTTGTTTTAAGGATCTTTTAGGGTCCTTATCCTATCTGAATTTTTTTTCCATCTCTTACGAACGAGAGATACATAAGTAGATACAGAAAAAATAATTTAATTTGTTCGTGAGAGAATATACATTTTTAAATATCGAAAATCGCGAACTATATTTTTTATGGTTCTTAAGTAAATCGATAAAGAATGCTAAAAATCCGGATTTAATGATTCGCGAGCGATATTTTACGAGCACTGCTTTTTAGTTAGGTATAAGTATATTTACATTTTCTGAATAACATAATAATGTAATTTTTTTTTGTTTTTTTTTTCTTTTGTAAATTCTTTTTTAAGAGGGGGCACAATAGATCTTCAGGTCGCAGTGTATTATACCTACGGTGACCATATTTTAGAATTTCAAATAATGAAAATGTGAAAAAGGCAACAAAATTCAATTCAATTTTAAATTATTCCATTTACATAATTAAAAAAATATCTCCTTAAAAATGAAGGTACACAAATCCGAAATTCAGTCTTTGTTTGCATAAAACTTAAATTAAAAAAAAAAAAAAACTTTATTAACATACATATTTCATTTTTACGGATTTTGATATTTTTCTGAAACCGCGAAGCGGGCCATTCAAGGTATCTATAAAACTATTAACAAAGTCAAAAAAATTTTCGCTTTAAAATCATTAATGGAAAAATATTTTAAAGCAAAGTATGAATAGTAACTTTAAGTGTGGGTCTTAATGCCAATTCAGAAAGACAAAATCTATAAAGGGGTTTTAATGCTTTTTTGTTGTGGGTCTTATTGCCACTCCACTAACGAAAAGTAGCCTGCAGGTGGTATTTACATTTTTTTGGAAATGTGATTCATGGGCTTTATTTCCGCGGGTCTTATTAAACTGTACCTAGAAAAACCTCTTTCTGCAGGATAATTTAACAAAATAAAATTGTACTAGATGTCTTGTTCGTTCTTTCAAGCGGTTAGGATACGTTAGCATCTTTATTTTATATCGTCTTTAATAATGTTAAAGATTTTATTTGCCATTGAATTTTGCTTTAATATTTATGTTATTGTTTTTAAGAATTTGTACTAAATACAAAAAAAATAATGAATAACTTCTGAAATACTGAACATTTATGTGTTTTTGTTCAACAAATAATTCATAATGAACATTGTCTTCAAATACTGAACTGTTCATTATTATAATGAACGGATGGTCATCGTAATTATACCCCAATATACCTACTATTCATTCATTCATTCTAAATAAATATACGAAATGATTCAAAAGTACGAATAGGCTAGTTTCTTTTAAAATCAAAGTGGTAACCATAGATATATAGGAGATTGGAGAAGGATAGCTGGACTAGTCTATTAAGTCATCTAAGAACCAAAATGTCAGAACCAACATTCGAGTATCGAAGTTAAAACTCCATAAATATTCAAATACAGTGTTTAAAGTTTTATGAGCGATAGTTTCCACAACATAGTCTTTGTGTATAAAAAAAGCTCTCTCCCTCTCATTCTCTCGCTCAATTTTCTCTATATAAATATTTTATTCCACAAAGCAACCACCAGTATCTCTATCAGTTTTCCTCTTCACGTATTTTTGTTCTTCGCTTTTCTTTAGTATTACCTTCCTCTATAGATACCTCATGGATTGCTATGGGGATTTTGAAATTGAAGGTGGTAAAAAATTATTATGATTTTATTTTACCCCTATATAGATGCAAAGCATATAGGTACCTACCTAACCTGTACCTAGATATGTATATATATTTACACTTCCATCGAATCTTTACACGTTTTAAAGAGATTCCTCCGACGCACGTCCATCCCCGCATCATGTCGAGCAAGAGGCACCGAAATTAGATTTGTTTACATTCCACTTTTTTAATTATTTATCCAACTGCGAGGGATTATTTTGAAAGTGGTGAAGAAGAGGCAGGTTGCAGAGGCTTATGATTTACATACACGCTTGGTTGCCAACCAAGGGTGCTGTGCTGGTGATGCTCGAGGCAGCATAATCTGTATGCTACTTGGTCTCGTGATGA
This sequence comes from Epistrophe grossulariae, assembly GCA_929447395.1. Classification (NCBI taxonomy): domain Eukaryota; kingdom Metazoa; phylum Arthropoda; class Insecta; order Diptera; family Syrphidae; genus Epistrophe; species Epistrophe grossulariae. The sequence goes on along the minus strand of OV839567.1, from coordinate 10,145,141 downwards.
TGGTGATGATGATGTTGATGATGCTGCTTCTGCTGCTGCAACATAAAAACGAGTGTATCATCAACGATGTCACAGTTGTATATGCAGGATATATACACATACCTAGACATAAACAAGCAAAATATTTTGGCATGCAATTTCACTCTCAACTATGTACATAGATAGGTATACGAAGTGGTAGGTTGTCTGGCTTGGAGCTAAGCTACCTATGCATATAAATGCAACCTATGTTTGGTGCTGTTTTTGAAGGATGCTGATGGAGCTATGGTTGAATAGAGAATGCGCATTGCGTCCATAAAAATAAATTGTCTCCATATATACATAAAGAGATAGGTACACCGGATACCTACTATACATATACTATAAAGTTTATCTCCTGCATCCTTGCGTATAAATTTTTGTAGGTGAAAAAGCCGCCAATAAACTAAAGTGGAAGGCAATGGAGATGAAGTCTGAAAGTGTAATCAAGATAGTTATATGGGTATGGTATATTCAAGTTGTATCATTTTTAATTGAAGTCATTAATATTAATCAAGCTGAGTACATATACATATATAGATATCCATGCATTTCATATAATATAGCCTTGATGATGTGGACCATCAATAATATATTTATTAATTTTTCGTAGGCGTTATATTTGTATAGGGAATATAGCTGTTGTGCCATCATCATCCATGTCCAGACCCTGGAGAGCCCTCACGATAACATAAGCAACTTATTTTCATTGTCACTTTTGTTTTTGTTGTTCTTCTTTTTCTACTTCTTCTTCATCTTCTTGTTTATTTACCCTTAGCAAAGTTAAACAAGTGCCAAAGCCTTTAGCCAATTTTATATTAATGTGTAGTTTTGGTATAGAGGATCCTCAAAAGTTTCGCATCATATTACCTATATGAGTACAATGTGGTTTGTGTGTGTATCTGTAACCGCAGGGTTTGTATCTATTTGGAATTTATAAACTTTTGCAAAAAACAGATGTTTCGTCGTGCTATATAGCCCCAAGAGGGGTGTTGCTTTGCTATAAAGTTTCTAAAGTCTTGTAAAGCGAGTGCCAAATTCACTTTTTGGCAAAATATATTTATATAATTATAATTGCATTTCATTGTAGGAGTTTTTGGCTTTCAGTATATAGACCCCTATATTCTGGTAAAAAAAATATTGATACTTTTCCTTTTCAACTATATATTCTTGTGGTGATTGTATACGAAGAAAAAATATATATCTAGAATTAGGGGAAAAGTTTGTCTGGTTTATTATAGATACCTTTATATTGGGGAAGGATATATAAGGAAAATATTATTTTTGTAAATAATTGAATTTATTTATTTCATAATTTAGGGTTGTCAAAAAGTATAAATGTCCAGACGTCCTATATAGACTTTTTTGAGGAAAATTTATTTTTTCTACCAAAACAAATTGCAATGTTATTTTTATTTTTAAAGTTTTGAGTAGGTAAGTTCATACCTACCTACCTACATACATATATATTTTTGTTTTTCTTCTTTGTTGAAGTGAGTTTGTTTTATCGTAGGTTTTTTTCTCGCCTCTTATAGTAAAACTTTATATAGGAGTGAAGGCCAAATGTGGTTTTAATTTATGATTTGTTGAAGAAAAAAATTGTCCTTGAAGTTGTAGGTATTATGAATTAGAAGAATTTTTATTTATAAATGCAATCAAAAATTATAATGACAGCTTTTAAGGATTATTATAACTTTATTTCTAAAGGTAGAGAATTATAATTTCTTCAAAACTTTTTATAAAAATGGAAGGCAGTTTTTGAGCAATTTGTAAAAAAATAACATTAACAAATTATTTATGTACATATGAGGCGCTCAGCGCCAAAACGGCCTAACTCAAAAATTTTCGAAATGAGATAAATGAGTTTAAAGAGAAGCTTGTTTGAAACAATTTTTTTTTTAATTTCCATTAAAAGTTAAATAAAAATTGTTTATTATTCTTGTTTGAAATAATGAATTGTTTAAAGAGTCATTGTGTACTGTTGACTTAACTTATGCAAAGTTTTTTTTTGAAAATTATATTTCATCTTAGAAACCTAAACCATTTTATCTTCGAGCCTTTTTGATGTTTTTTTATGCATTACAAACATTTTTCTGCAATAATAACAAAACTATTCTACATAGGGCTTCGGTTTTTTTTTGTAATAAGTATATAATTAATGATTGAATTGTGGTTCGATCTGCGTATTTCGTTTATTTTTTTGGAAATGTGGGTTAGGCCGTTTTGACGCTGAGCGCCTCATATGAGGTTGTCAACCTACCACAAAAAACACTCATATTGACGCAATTAGTGTAGAGGGTGATTTTTATAACCATTAATACATTACCGATTTGACTTTGTTCTTGCGCAATATCGCATAATCTTCAAAAATATAACAAACATAATATTGGAAATTTTGTGCTTTTATAATTGAGACATTATTTTACGTGAGATCCTTATTATTCAGTCCATATATGGTGCTGAAGTGGATTTTTTTAAGGACCAAAAATAAAGATTCCACTGTCACATATGTTTTGTAGCATTTTTGGAGAATGTTTTACTTTTCTCAAAAATTGCCCCGTATACAGATTTAAAAAAAAAAAACTAATTCTTAATAAGTATATGAGTTAGATCTACCTTTTGGTGAAAAACAATTTCAAAAAAACGGTTATAATTACAATATTAACTTTTTTTTATTTTTTACAAAACCATTTTTAATTTTCACTTTTCTTGAAAACGGTTCAAACTGATTTTGACCAATTTTCTTATGAAAAATGATTTTAGAAGTTAAAACAATTATTTTTTTCTAAAATTTAAAAAATTAGTTGGGATTTTTTTTTACAAATGTTCAACATATTTTTTTTTAAACTCAATATTTAAAAACGACTTGATACGTTTTTATTAAATTAGTCCAAAACTGTTTTTTTTCATTATGAAGCAGATTTTCAACAAAAATTATTTTTATAGGAAAATCTTATTTTTCACAAAAAGGACAAAGGACGGTTTCAATTTAATTTTTTTTTTTTTGCTAATACCAGTACGATCTACGATATTATTGGAACTAATTTTGTATTAATCCATTATCGGTAGGTGTCTTTCATATTTTTTTGGTTTTCGACCATCTGATTATCTGTTTAAATGATAATTAAATTTTTTATACAAGTGCTTCTTATAAGTTTAAATAATATTTAATATATGTATTTTCAATACAAAAACACAAATTTTGAAATAAAAAAAAATTGAATTATATTTTGAAAATTCGACACTTTAAAAATGGGAACATTATTTTTTAAAAATTAATTTTTTAACTCCGCATTAGCAAACACTAAAAAATGACTAACCAATTGTTGTTAGATAAATAATTTTAAAAATATTAAAAACTACTGTATGATCGAATAGGTAATTAAATGCAAGTTCGTGCGACCCAGTCGTCAATATTTTTATAAAAGGAGGGAAGCACTGGTGGGGCCCAGGGCCCTATTTCATAAAAATTGACAGGTGACAACTCTACAAATTTGTCACACTTGTGACAAATTTGTCAGAAAAATACAATGACAAATTTGTCATGACAATTTTGTCATTGTCATATATTGACACATTTGTCGTGACAATTTTGTCATTGTCATACCTACCTATACTTATTGACAAATTTTTCGTGACAATGACTACATGGTATGTACTGAGTTCCACTTCCAAAGCGAATGTAATGCACATAGAAGTTGGGTTTTAGCATCTAGAGAGTAATTCCTCTTTGATGGGATGCTGTAAATGTGAACCAATTCTCGATAAATATATAGGTATTCCGCGGCTGTTTTTCCGACACGAAATTTTTTTTACGATTCGAAATCATTATTTATTCTCTGTTTAAAATTCCGAGGGCTGAGAATTCCAACTGAGAATGTCATCACTTTCACTTTCACTTGAAAATATATCGTTTATTATTTTAGATCAACTACTGTCTTTTCACTGTCCACACTTGACCGTAACTGAGTTGTCGCAATTGTCATTTAAGTACTGACAAATATGTAAATTGTAATTTTTTTTTCATTTCATAAAAGAATTGTCAGTACAAATTTGTCGGAAAATTCCTGACAATTGTGGAAAAATACTTGACAATTCATTGTCATGACAATTTCTTTATGAAACGAAAAGAAGACAATTGTCGGGTATTTTCCGACAATTCTACAAAATTGTCAAATTGTTTATGGAACAGATTTTGACAATTGTCAAGTTGTAAATTAACAAATTGTCACCTGTCACCTGTCGCAATTGTCAATGTTTATGAAATAGGGCCCAGAAGGATACTTTAACAATTTACAATTGTTTGATACGACAATTTACGACAAATTCACGACAATTAATCCAATTATTAGAATCTTAATATTTTGAAAAGGTTTTGCTAACTTGACAGACATCAAAAAACGTGATTCTTCAGAAAATGAGTTTAAAGTTTTTGAGTCACACGATTTGTCATAATATTTTTTTTTTTTAATTAGATTAGCTATTTCCGTAGCCGTAGCCAGGACCTAATAAGTGGGTGAGCTCCAAGTTTTTTTTTGGTGAGCCGAAATTTTTTTTATTGAAAGTCAAAATATCTATAGTCTAGAAAAATTTGTTTTTTATTAAAACCGTAATTATAATTTCTAATCAATTCAAACTTCTTTTTTTCAAATACCATAAAAGAAATATTCGCAATCGTTGATCAGTCATTATAGGCGTTTTTCCTTTTAAGCCCCGAGCGTCTATTCTCTAAAGTCCCGAAATGATGACTTGTTCAAAGATGTACTATCACCAAATTTCTTGACAGCTTCAAAGATGCGATAAGTTATAGAAAAAGTGATTTTAACAGGAAACAACAACTGAACTATATTTTTATTTTGCAAATCCAGAGATATTTTTTCCATTGAGCAGAAAATTTGTTAAAACTGAAATTTCTTTGTGTGAGGGCAATACCAAATTTAATTTAATTGGTTTTAAGTCGTTGTAGTTAAAATTTTCACTCAAAGTGTCTGTAGTAGAATCGACAGCATTCAGTATGTTATTATTGTGCTCAAACCATTTTTTTTTTCGCCCGAAGATGGAGAAGCACCTCCGAAACGCGTCGCAGTAAAACTTTATTACAAAAATTATAAGTTGTGAAATTAAAACCAAAATAAGAATAAAATCAAAATATATAAAAGCAAATTTATTAATATAGTTTTTTCTTAAATTTTTAACGTATTCAAACCATTTGTCATTTATCTCTTAAATAACTGAGTCGATAGTTTCAAAACAAACTAGCTTTAATAATGCTACAATTCATTGACATTATCCCTTTTCCCAAGTGATGACAAAACAATGGTTTCGCATAATCGGGTAGATCGAATTTGCATTCTCCTTGATACAAAGAGGAACAATTTTCAACAGCATTCTGTTTTTCATCTGCTGTATTCAAAAACTGATTCATCACTTCGCAAATCTTTAACTGACTGAATAATTGGCATTGCACTGCGATATAGCCGATTGCATTTATTTGCAAAATTCTATTTGATTCAATTATTCCCTATAATTTAAATAAAAATCAAAGCAAACAAATTTATTTGAACTGGGTTTTCATCAGAGAAACCAATATGAAGTGGAACGTAAAAACTGTGTAGGTATTCCATAATTCTAATCTGCCTCAAAGTATTCAGCGCATTTGACTTTTCACAGAAAAAAAAAAAAACAATAAGGAAGATGACAACAGAAACACACAAGAAGAATTTTAAAGGGAAATTCTCGACTTGTTGATGAAAGAAATTAATGTGCGGATTAAAACGGGCAAAATTAAACTAGTATAATTTAATATGAACAAATATTTTATCACACAAGTTTAACCCTAAAAAGCTAACGTTCCAAAACTACAATGAAAAGCTAATCATTAGACTTTTTGACGAACATTAAAAACTTTCTTTTTTTATAAATTAATAATTTTTATTTAAATTTATAATTTTAATAAGAAAAATAGTTTATAAATTAAAGATAATTATCATAAAAATAAATATTCCTTTCATTTTTAAATACTTCAATCACATTTTTAATGGCATATGTTTCTTTGAGATCATTTTAGCACTTTAACATGCTCGTCATTTTGACGAACGTTAGCTTTCTAGTGGAAAATTTTTAAATGTTTCAATTTTTTTTTTTTTTTGGGTGAGTTCAAATATTTTTTGGGTGGCTGGCTACGGCCGTGTTCCGCACTCTCCACTCCGCACTCTGCTCTTACTTTTTGCGCAACAAACAGCAAAACTTTTTAGAAAAACTTAATTTTAAAATTTTTTTTTAAGAATTTGACAGCAAAATTTTAAAATTTTTCTGAGGAATCATATATGTATTTATGAATCTGATATAGCTGAGATCTAGAATAGCGGGTGTTTCTTTCATGCACAACAGACCCGCTTTTTTAAACTTTGGAATGTTAAGATAACAATTATTGTGACATAGACAAAAAATTTATTTTATTTTTCTCTCATGAAACAAAAACAACACAACTTCAATCCAAAACCATATAACCATGTGGTATAATAAATGCATTTAATAAATAAAACTTTACTTTCAGCATCTTCATTTATTTCAATTAAAAGATAGCCTCTTATATGCGTCACATATTATTAATTACCAAAAAAAGATTGATAATCTTTCTAATGACTTAATTTCATCATCATCATTAACATCATCATCAGAAAGAATTAATTTCCATTTCTAGTCCAAAATAACAAAATAAGTTATGTTACATTAACAATAATAAATATCGATGACCAATTAGTAATCATGTTGAGGGAGATATTTCTATTTACAAAATAAATATTTGAAGCACAAAGATTGTAATATTGAATACAGTGACTCGAATCGAAAGACTCTAAATTAAATGTTCTATTTTAGACCTCTGTTGTAGACAAAGTGGCTTTGTCATGACAATAATTATGTACAATTTTTCCATCATTAAGAATATACCTTGTACACTCCCACAAGATAGAGAAACAGACTGGTAAATAAAATTACATCAATCCCACTTCTGATTTAATTGCTATATTGCCCTCCTGTGATAACCTCTCTCTCTCTTAGTTTCAAAAAATTAATGTATGTAATCTGTATCTATATGGAAAGGGAAAGAAATTTATAAAGCATCTTCTTGAACAAAAAAAAAATAAATTAATCAATTTAATAAAAAAATTTAATTTCTTGGGTAAGACGACACAAAAGTCAAGACAAAACTAGACAAGAGACTTCAACTTTACAACATTCTTACTTCCTATATAAACTAGACAGCACAGCCATAATGAATGCATGCTTATCAATCGCTTCTGACAGAAGAAGGCTACCAAGCTTCTACAATCAACCTACTCACATATAACATTTGAGAGGAGACTATGGCAGCTTGAGGTCAATGGAACGCGTCATCTTCCTCTTTCTCGGAGAAATATACAAATTTAAACGAACGTATATGGAAATAAAGAATTTCTAATTTGTTTACAACTGTGTACTTGAATTACAAAGTGGTGGCATATTGATTGTGTCAGGTTTTGTGGGAGAGCCCGAGAGTCTGGGGTGGATGTGTGTAGAATTGAATATAGATCCCATTTGTGGTGCTATAGCTAGTCTGGTCTGCCTTCTTGTGGACCATGACTAGACATAGAAATGTAAAATGCATTTATCGATGTCCGCTTTGTACGTCAGTCGTCATCGTCTTGGTTGTCGTTGTTTTCAACAATTACTGACATTGAAAGGAGATTAGGCTTCGGAATTGTTTTTAACTTTTTAACTTTTCCATCGATCTTTTTTTTTCCCTCAGGGAGGGTGATGTAAAGCTTTTAATCACTATCAAACTAGGGACATACATACCTATGAACCTATATAAAGGTACTCGTATAAGAATCCCTCCAACCGAATGATGATGACAGAAGGCACTTCATTATTTCCATTAATTTATGATGCAAGTCTTGAAATAGCAAAACTACAACCACGATGGTTCATTAATTCCCTTGTCATTGCTATACGATGGAATTATACTTACGAACGTGATGCAGAGGTACGAACACACATGTCACGGATGATAGCAAGAATATACAAGGGTTGGGCGCCATTTAACTCATTACACTGCAGTTTCAGTTTGGCACAATACAAATATAAAACTACAAAATAAACAAAACATTAAAACCGCTGAATGAATTCAACACGCAATGTGGTTTGTATATTATATGTATATAGTCGTGGTGAAGCCCTGTCTCTGTCTTTGTATATTAGTTGTGGTATCAATCAATAATCGTTAATTTTATTATTAATGGCGTGCGGTACAAGCATTTGGCAACATCCTTTTACTTTTTTTTTTTTTTTTTTGAAGGAGCTCATAAGTTAAACGACACTATGACAATGACAACGAAGACGACGACGACGCACGATTATGACGACTGACGCACGACGCACAATGTTCACGGATGGGACTTTCAATCAAATTTACGAGGCACTCTGATGGTGTTTGAATGAAATTTTATGATCTACAATGTATATAGCTAATTAGTTTCAGGATTTATTGCAGTGTGGAAAGTTCAACGTTCAAGGAAGACTCTTCTGTTGTGGATCTTTGACTAATGTGACTTTGTTAATGTTTAGAAAGTTACGAGGACAAATAATTTGAAGGTTACTTTATTTTGGGCTCCAGGGGCATATATTATGGTGAAATAGGGAAAATCAAAAGAAGAAATAACTATCATTAATTCAATGGACCCTTGTGGGCAGTAGTAACATTATATTATATGAAAAAAGCTTATCGCTAAAGTCGAAGGTTAAAATATTTTAAGCCCGTCCTCTAGGAAAATGTATAAGAAAGCACTAAATCAATGGTGTATAGCTGTAGTAGACATTTTTTGCCACAGTCAGATCTTCTCACTAAAAATTTATACACCTACTATTTTTGATGACGATTTTTAAGAGGATCACAAAATCTACCACAAACTTTGCATGATTAGGTATGTTTTTAGGGGGTTTACTTAAAAATCCAACATTTTTATCGTGTTTAGTTTCTTTTAAATGCCATATTATCTTCTAAACTCTACTAAGTGTTAAGAACTAATTTGTAAAAAAATACAAGATCTACAAGTTTTTCATAAAGTACTTTTCTTTAGGTTTTACCGTTAAAAAATTTGTATACGAAGACAAACTTTGAAAAAAATTTGTTCCAGACTGACAAAAATTGCAAATTGCCACGAATTGTCAATAATTGTTCCCAAATTTTGTTCCACGCTCTACAAATTGGATATAGGGCTCACTCTTGACTAAGAGTTGCCTAAGTGTTGCCTAAGTGTTGCCTAAGTGTTGCCTAAGTGTTACATTTATTTAAGTTTTGGAAGATGTGCCATTTTGTTTGTATATTATTTATCAATTCATTTATTATAGATTTGTCATTCATTAAGAAGATGTTTTGTTGAAAAAAACAATATTCTATTAACAATAATCATCATTTTCTTATACAAGGTGTCTCGAATTCATAAAATATTCATACTTTTTTGATTATCCTTTATTTTTTGGTTTCTATTTTTTTTAATAATTTTAGATGTATTTTTAGGTAAAAAATGTTAAGAATTTTTAAGAACACATATTGGGCTTTAATAATAAAAAGAAAAAACTTATAATTAATAACGTGTTTTTTTGAAAAAATCATATGGAAGTCAAAAATCAACCTTAAAATGCTTGAAAAAAAGTGTTTGATAATAAATTGCGGGAAAACAGTTATCCACACAGAAAAACGTTGTATGGCAGATAAAAATTTCTAACTGTTTTTGTTTAAACAAAAAAAAAATATCAAAAATCGGTTGTAGTTTGGCAAAGTTAGAGCCAGTCAAAGGAAAATAGAATACAAATCATAAAAACCGTTATAAGTCGAAAACGAAGCGAAAACGAGAAAATTACCTCTTAAGTTTTTCGACTTGAAATGACCTCAGGAACTCATGGTTTTCTTCTGAGGCGGTGATTTTGGGACACCCTGTTTAGTGTAAGTGATTTTTGACACCAGAATAGATTGTAATTTAATTTAATTTTAAATTAAAGAAGGTTGTGTTTTTTTTTGTTTGCAATAAAATTTATACGTGTTTTCAACATTTTGTTGCTTTTGTTATGATTTTTTGAAAAAATTGATAGTGATTTATCAGGTGCCTACTGGGAGTTAAAATTACTCCCATGACTTTGAAAAAAGAAGAGTTAACAAGTAGGTATTAGCTCCAAAAATGGCGATAAACAAAATTTTATCGTTGTGTAATTGAAGTCATAAGAAGTCTGTTCTGAAATTTGTATTATGTATTTCAGTTTTTGAGAAACTTCGAAAATACTCACAGTAATCGAAATGTATCGTTGATGTTATTTTTTATTCTGTTTTTGTGGCCCTTAAATTTAAATAAACTGCCTGAACAATAGTTTTGTTTAAAGTGTCTGAGAGTAGTGTGCGTTAAAATAATCTTCTAGGGAACCATCAGCTTTATTCTCATTGTGGGACCCTTAATAGAGATGTGTGGGTTTCCCGAGATTCCTTTGGGGGCCATAAAAGCTGTATATATATTTACTGTGAGGCCCTAAGAAATCAAATTCTATATGATAAAGTTTTCTTTTAAAAGAACAGAATGTACTGCTGTGGCTTTCATGCACTTTTTGTTTTGTACCAGAGCAGAGGTGGACTGGGCCGCCGGGCAACCGGGATTTTGCCCGATGGGCACCTGGCAGAATAAAAAGTGCATGAACGACCCTACAATACTTTCTGCTCTTTTAAAAGAAAACTTTCTAATAAAATTTGGTTTCTAAGGGCCTTACAATAAATATTCCCAAAGGAATCTCAGGAAGACCCACACAAATTTCTTAGGGGCCCCCACATTGATGATAAAGGTTTTTAATCCCTACAAAATTATTTTAACGAGAACTATAGGTAGTTTACCTGGTGGGGCCCCCACACTAATTATAACTGAACTGTGAGCTGTTGTAGTCCCAAAAGGACCCTCACAGTGCTCTTAAACGAAGTTGTAGTTGGGATCCCATCGGTAAATTATTCTTAGTTATAACTTTATATTCTATAGGTTTTTGAAGAAGTTATCTACTTTCAGTTCGTTTAAAGGAAAGCCTTCATACGAAATTTCAGGGCTGAAAAAACAACATAGAAAAGAACAACAATTATATTTCGGTTTTGCTGTGAGTATTTTCGAAGTTTCGGTAGATTATATTAAATTTTGTATTATTGTAGTAATGTTTTCAAAAATCAAGTTACATTTTTTGTTAACTCAAATACATATAAATTTCGGAGCAGACTGTTTATGGCTTTAATTATGCAACGATACAATTTTTTACAGTCGTTTCGGAGCTAATTCTTTTTAGGGTTGGGTTCGATATCCCCTTTTTATAATCCCGTTTTTTTAAATCCCGGTTTTAAAATCCCGCTTTTTATAATCCTGTTTTTTAAAATCCCGCTTTGTCAAGATCCCGCTTTCTATAATCCCGTCTCTTATAATCCCGTTTTTTATAATCCCGTTTCTTATTATCCCGCTTTATCAATTAAAACTACTTGTTTTAACTCCCACCAAAATTTCGTTGGGACTTAGTTCATAAATTTGCGAGTTAGTTCATTTGGGACTTATTTCGTTATGAAATAAGTCCCAACGATTTTAATAAACAGTGAGGCACATTATAGGATTTGGGGTAGGTGCAAGGTTGGGTGTATGCAAATTTTCTTTTTATCATTTTGGTAGTTGGCAGTTAGTTCCTAAAATGATGGGAATGAGTTCATAATTAACCAAGTTTAATACCCAAATTAATTGCGAAAAACGGGATTGGCGGGATTTGGCGGGATTTTAATACATTGGGATTATGAATAAGCGGAATTTTAGAAGACGGGATTTTAAAAAAACGGTATTTTAGTAGACGGGATTTTAAAACTTTTTTTTCGGGATTTTCGAAAAACGGGATTTTAAAAAGCGGGATTCCGATACGCTCCCATCTTTTTCACTTCTTTTACTCATTTTACTATTTTGTGGCCCTTTTTCTTAAATCCCGGGAGGCCCTTTGACTTCCAGTCTGCCCCTGTATCGGGCGAAATCCCGGTTAACCGGTGGCTCAGTCCACCCCTATTTATAAGCAACTCGTGCCAACTCTATTCAATTATAGAAATGACATTTTGATGTTTAAAAAGTTTGTAAAATGTTTTGCTAACAATTACAGTTCCAAACCTTTTCGGCAGTTTATTTTCTTCTGAGTGAATTTCTTCTAAAATTTGACAAACTATAGGTAACAATTTCTGCCCTAAAAACAAACTTTGTAATCCTCGTTTACCTACCAAGAGAAGGAATTGTTTTAAGGTTCACTTTTAAAGTGTGTTAAATGTCATTGAATAGATGAGTAACGTTTTTCGAAACCATTTTACTCCACAAACATATACACACTTATAACAGATAAGAAAAAAAAAGAAATATAACCCAACCGGAAGTGTTTTTCCTTCAAAAGCTCTATTCACTATTCCTTCAATTACACACCCGCCCCCTTCCCCTTCTCCTTTACACTACAACACAATCGCAATTGTCGCATCATAAAACAAACAAAATACCCTTTTTACAAGACTTTATACTTTCTTTTTTCTTATTCTTCTATACGAGTGTTGAGTATATGACAAAATTTCATCAGAGAAAAGGAATCCTTAGAAGATGTTTCTAGCTATAGCAGGGTGTGTGTAATCTACTGTGTGGAGGCAATCGATGATGGATTTGTAGCTTTTCTACACTCACTTCAGATTTCTATAGAAAAAAAAGTTATTTGCAAAAATAGTTGTTGGTTGAATGGATTAACAAATGGATTGGGTTACTTTGAATGTGCGTTGTTGTCAGTGTTGTCGTTCGTCGTCATTTTGTCTATAAATATATGTATAGACAAGATTGTCTTCGTCATTTATATTTAAGATTCAATTTCGCATCCTTTGAAGTGAAATGAACCAAAAATATATATTCTATTTCTTTATACAATATAGAGATGTTTATTTTTGTAACATATTGGAACCCATCATCAAGGAAGTTTTAAGAAAATCACATTTTACATCTTTATCATCAAATTCAACCTTTTTTTTTCTTCAAAGTCAAAATCGTCTGGAGGGTTCCTACCTTTTTCAAAATAAAAATAAATGTAGGTATTTGTAACAATAAACATATAATATATTTCAATAAGACGAAAATTGCCAAAATCATTATCGATTGATGTCTCGTCGTTAATTTTGATGTGTAGGGGTACACGAGTACGATATGACATTTTTAAAGTGAAACATTGATTGAAAACAGATTGACAAATCGGTTGCAAATATAAAAAATGCACGACTTACTCTTGTCGTTCAAAAATAATTTAATGTGGCTTGACATTGAAGATGGTATGGAAGTAGTTAAATATTTAAAAATATTAGGCCATATTCATATTTAATTTAAAAATGTTGTTAAGCTAAAAGTGAGTTGAAATGAATTTTCTGAGATCAATTTTAATTACGTTTGTTTGTCATGCTTATATATAAAAATTCAATTTTTGTTGGTCCGTAAAAAAGCTGTATAATAGATTTGTAGGCAAAGCGCGAAATCTGTTAACTTGATTTTCGGCTGAACTGAGGGCCAGTTTGTTCACATAAAATCTGAACGATGATTTTCACAGATTCTAACTAAATGGCGCTCATCAACCAAAATCGGCTGATTAGCGATTTCCATGATTAACAACTTAAATTATCGATTCCTCGAAAAAAAATTTTATTACCTTGCACAAATGGTGATTTACCAGTTGCAATAATATCCTTGATTAAAGATGATCAGCTGTGAACTAACTGGCCCTTAGAGTTATAACAATTTATAAAATATCTCTAGAAACTTAAAAACATCATTTCTGCGATCTAAAAATTACAATCTTTACATCTAAGTAAAACAAGACCAACAAACTAAAATTTAAAAAGCGTTCACGGTTAAAAATTCTGGCATTAATTTTAATATTTTCAGGGTTGTATATATGACAACACCAAAAATGTATTAAAGTTTAATACATCGCAAATATTACATTTTTACTTTTAATACAAAAATTATTACATTTTTAATAGAACTTTATTAGAAAAAGAGAGGAAATAAATTGAGGAAATTTCTCACAAAGAAATTTCTCACAAGAAAATTTTCTCTCAAAAGGATATTTCTTTTGAGAATTAATGCAACACAGAAAATATTATGAAAACATACTCGTAATTCGTAATAGCTATAATAATGAATGCCGCAAAATTTTAAACGATTTAGTAAGATGTTAGAACATTTTTAGTTTGATCAAAATGCTTTAACATCATACTAAATCGATTAAAATTTTGCGCTAATGTTTTTTTTTGCAAGAGTACCTATTTATCTTTGTATGTCAATTTATTTCCATTTGGGAATAATTATTCTTATTATTTTTATTAGAAAAATGACATTCTTTTCTCCATCGTTTTTCACAAATGAGAATAGAAATCTTATTGCGATTGAAATTTTGTCTACTAATTAACATATTGTGCCTCGAAAAACTGCAAAGCGCCTTCAAAATAATGCATATTTAAATTTTTTTATTTTTATTATTCTTGCTTTTTAATACATTATTAATAAATTTTAATCTTGGGTGTATTAAAAAGTGACGCAGTCTGTTCAAAATGTTCATATTCAATATGGCTGACAAAAAAGAGCATCGAAGCAAAAAAGGGCGAGGAGGTATTAGAATGTAATCAAAAATTATTAGAAAAATTCTCATATTTGAAATGGCAACTGAGAGAGAAATTTTCCCTCTCTACAAGGGATATGTTTTATTCTTTTGGGTTAAAATCGACTCTTTTTTGTATTACAAATCTTATTACTTTAAACGAGTTATTCTTGTATATTTATTTCTATATTTCTATATTTATATATTTATATATATTTGGTTTCTCGGAAATGGCTCCAACGATTTTGATAAAATTTTCAGAGTTTATTACGATGAACGAGAAAAAAAATAAAAAATAAAATTTAGTAAAATCCGCCCACCCCGCGCCCACTTTTCTTACTTTTAAGTATGACGGAATCGGTCTGAAATATCTTTATTACTCGGAAACGGCTCCAGCGATTTGAATAAAATTTTCAGAGTTTACTTTCATGGGTAAGAAAAAAATTAAAAAAATAAAATCAGTAAAATCCGCCTACTACCACGCCCACTGTTATTAGTTATTGACTATTCGAAAACGGCTCCAACGATTCGGATGAAATTTTCAGTGTTTATTGTTATGATCGAGAAAAAAAATAAAAAAATATATTGAGTAAAATTCTATGACTGCCACGCCCACTTTTATCATTTCTTAGTTTCTCTTAAACAATTCAAACGATTTCAATGAGGTTATAAGAGTTTATTCTTATAACAAAAAATTGGAAAATTCTTTTACTAAAATCCACCCACTGCCACGCCCACTTTTATTATTGCTTGCTTTCTCGGAAACGAAGCTAGCCATTTTAATACATTTTTCCGAGTTTTTTTCTCCTCAATAAGAAGAAAAATTTTAAGAAAAATTTAGTGAAATCCGCCCACAGCAACGCCCACTGCACCGCCCACTTATTTCGTTTTTAGTTTATCGGAAACGGGTCCGACAACTTAGATACAATTTTATGAGAGCGTTCTCGTTTATAGGTAGGAACAAAATTTAAAAAGAAATAAGTAGAATCCACCTACTGCCACGCCCACTTTTATTATTTCTTAGTGTCTCGAAAACAATTCAAACGATTTAAATGAGGTTATGAGGTTATAAGAGTTTATTCTAATAACAAAAAATTGAAAAATTATTTTACTAAAATCCACCCACTGCCACGCCCACTTTTATTATTGCTTGGTTTCTCGGAAACGGAACTAGCCATTTTAATGAATTTTTCAGAGTTTTTTCTCCTCAATAAGAAGAAAAATGTAAAGGAAACTTTAGTGAAATCCGCCCACAGCAACACCCACTGCACCGCCCACTTATTTCGTTTTTAGTTTATCGGAAACGGGTCTTAAAACTTAGATGACATTTTATGAGAACGTTCTCTTTTATAGGTAGAAACAAAATTTAAAAAGAAATAAGTAGAATCCGCCTGGTGCCACGCCCACTTTTATTATTTCTTAGTGTCTCGAAAACAATTCAAACGATTTAAATGAGGTTATGAGGTTATAAGAGTTTATTCTTATAACAAAAAATTGAAAAATTCTTTTACTAAAATCCACACACTGCCACGCCCACTTTTATTATTGCTTGGTTTCTCGGAAACGGAACTAGCCATTTTAATGAATTTTTCAGAGTTTTTTCTTTTTTTTTGCATAAAATTTTCAGTGAGCGTTCTCTTTTATAAGTAGGAACAACATTTTAAAAGAAATATGTAGACTTCGCCTACTGCCACACCCACTTTTATTAGTTTTTGGTTTCTCGAAGACAATTCGAAATTTTCAGTTTATTTTTAGATATGAACAAGAAAAAAAATTGAAAATTGATTTTAATAAAATCCGCCAATGTCACGACTACTTTTATTATTTCTATTTCTCGGAAGCTACTTACTAGTTACTCAAACTATTTGAGTAAAAGTTTTAGAGTTCATTCTTATGAGTGAGAAAAATTGAAAAACAAAAAATATCCGAAACGGATCCAACGATTTGCATGAAATTGGTTTCAGCGATTTGGATGAAATTATCAGGAAGTGTACTGATAAGCAAGAACAAAATAAAAAAAAAAATTGGAAAAACCGCCCACGCCCTTCCACGTCCACTTTTGTTGTATCACCCAGGCCCTTAACTAAAGGGGCGCTAAAGCAACAGTTCTAACTATCTGGAGGAAATTTTGTATTTAATATATGCAAGTGGAGGAATCTGCAAATGTAACTCCACATATTTATCTCCACCAAATTTATCCAAACATATGTCGATGCATCAATGTATCTCCACATGCGTGTAGGTATTTCCACATTATGTCAAACTGTCTACATATTTATCTCCACGTACATAATATGGAAGCATCTCCATTGAACGCATTTATAAAGTGAACAAATTTAATGGATGACATATGTTGTTTTCTATTAACTGCCATGTCTATATTTCTCATACATATTTCACTTTTTTCAATTAGAAAAAGCCGAGCGAAGCTCGGTCTCCCAGGTACTGATATTTTAATACACAAATATTAGAATGTAATAAGAATTGATTAGAATTTTTTGTTAATATTTCCCTAGTATTAAAATGTAATATTTGCTGTATTGCATACGGCTGTAATACAAGAGCTGTATTAAAAAATACCCCAGAATTTTTAACCGTGTTGCAGCTGTTTTTAAAAAATTAATTTTAATAAATAAAATTTTCTAAACACATAGTTGCCACCCGACTGGAAAGTCAGGGAAAATCAGGGAAAGTCAGGAAACGCGAATTTGTCAGGGAAAGTCAGGGCTAGTCAGGGAATTTCGAAAGTGGTCAGGGAAAATTTTTTGAGCACTGAATTTTTTTGGACAATGACAAAAATTGAATATTTCGTTGAACTCAGGGACCCTACTCTGTATTTTGTTCCGAAAGTCAGTTGTATTCGAAAGTGATTTTTCGTCCCGTTTTTGAATTGGAACTTTGTAAAACTTTCGAAGGGCAAACAAAAGTATTTAATACTTATGGATTATTTTTTTCAGATTGCGAATATTTTTGATTAATTTTTGTAAATCCTGGAAAATGTTTTTGAAAATAGGGTACTTAACTCGAGCTAGACCAGCTTTTAAATAATCAAAAAAAATTTGGGCCGAAAAAAGTTAAATTGTTTAAGAATCGAATTTAAGTTATAGTACGAGACCTAACAACGTCGACAGAAAAAAGCATTTCAACAGTCATGATTTTTTTTCACTATCTCGAGTGAAATTGAGAAAGTCTGGCTGGTGGGATGCGTTTTTCTGTACGCGTCACTTTTGAAACCGTAAAAATTGATTTTTAAAGTCATTTCAACAGTTTTGGCTTCTTTTTCATTCCGTTCTATAAACTATTTTCCATATGAATTACAGGTCATGTAGGTGCCAGCGGTTGCAAAATACGTATGACAAGCTTTTTTTTTAATAAAAAAAAATAGAATATGAAATTTTAATTTGGAAAAAAATTATTAAAAAAATAATTGTAACATAATATTACTATAGCTTTTTGAAATCTATTCTTTTATTTCACATTTAAATTACTATATTTGAATGAATAGTTTTTTCACATTAATTTTCAAACTTGAAATTAAAAAAAAAAAAAAAACAAAAACATGTTACCTACACATATCTATTTAAAAAAATGTAGGTACACATGTTATTAAATTCCTGTTTATCTTTTAGTATATAATACTATCATCCATTTTTATTCGATCACTAAAAACTATAGCTGGTTACATGTCTTCTATTTTTTAAGAATTTTTTTTTGAAATTTTTGTTCGGATTCCTAGAACTCTTAAATATAGCTCCAAAATACTAGACTAAAACTTTTTTCCTTACGTTTTAAACTTTTTCCGGTGATTGCCCTGCTAACTGCATTAATTTACAAGAAAAGTACTCGAGCACTAAATTTTTTTGTTGGGTACTTAATTAGCACCTAATAAGCGCATAATGATGACGTCACAAAAATTAAGTTATGTTTCTCAAAGAGTTACTATTTTAATTTTTTTTAAATTTGGTCAGGGAAAACTTTAAAATTGGTCAGGGAGAGTCAGGGAAAGTCAGGGAAATTTATTTTGAAAAAAAGTGGCAACTATGAAACAGTAGGTGTGTTCCTTTTTATTGAAACTCTGCGCATTTGTGTGAATTTCTACAAGAAAGTCTGTCAAAGTTCATATAAAAACATTAAAAAAATTATAGCTATATTTACGAAAAAAAAAATTGGTACGCCAATTTTAAGTATGTATATTAATGCGATGTTAAAAAATTGGTTTTGAAAAAATCATCTACCTTCCCATTTTCGACATATCGAATTTCCAAAAAATTATTTTGAAAAATGTTATTTTTGGAAATTTGTTGTTATTTAAACTTATTAGAAAGTTTTCTATAAAAATTTTAAATTTGAATCGGTTAAACAGATAACAAGATAGTCACAAATAAAAAAATGGTTTTATAAAGCTACCGTTAATAATAATGTCGTGATTTAATATTTGTTGCAGTTATATGGTAATTCGATTTAACATACTACAAATAATAATAAAAATCAAACAAAATTTAATCAAAATCGTAGAAGTCGTTTTGGAAGAAAAATTAGATTTTCCTTAATTTCCGTTAATATCGGCCTTAAAATTAATTTTTGTTAAAAAAATCCTCTACCTATATAATTTTTAAAACCTGTTGGGTCCAAGTTTGAGTTTGTATTTCATCAAAACGTAGCCTTTATCATGTTCATTTAAAATTACTAAATATTTTTTTTTAAATCTGTGACCATTTTTGAGAAAAATAAGATTTTCAGAAAATTCTAAAAACATTGGCGAAATTTTTTTAATGATTTATCACGATATTAAAGCATTTTTATCATACCTATATTTAAAATGCCTCAAGATCGTACTAAATCGTTTAAAATTGCACCTAAGCCATTTATATTGCAGGTTGTATAGGTATCTACGACGTACCGTTATTTTTTAAAATTAAAAAAAAATTTATCGGGAGAAAATCAAAAAAATGCTAGGTACCTACCTATACCAAGTTTAAATAAAATTGACCCATCTGTTTAGGCTGTAGACAAACAGACGGATAGAATTACGATACCCACATTTTTCGTCTTCTCAATGATCGTAATGTCAACTTTGATCAAAATCTCGAGTTGGATTTTTTTACGAATCCAAAAGATGATATGTATGTATGTATGTATGTATTGTAACGGGTGATTTTTTAAGAGGTTTAGAACTTTAAAAAAAAAAAAAATACAAAAAATTAAAAAAAAATGAATGAAATATTTATTTGAATCGATAGTTTGAACCTTGCAATTTAATGTTTAAAGATAATTTCATGCAAATGTTGACCGCGGCTGCGTCTCAGGTAGCCCATCCGCTGAGTCCAATTTTGGCATACTCTTTCACACATATCGGCCGGTATCTCACGAATGAATGCATGGATGTTGGCTTCCAGTGCGTCAATCGAGAGGGGCTTGTCCCTATAGACATTAGCCTTGACATACCCCCACAAAAAATAGTCTAATGGTGTCAAATCGCACGATCTAGGCGGCCAATTGACCGGCCCGAAACGTGAAATTAACTGTTCACCAAACTCGCCTCGCAATTTCGCCATTGTTTCGCGTGCTGTGTGGCATGTGGCACCGTCTTGTTGAAACCACATATCATGCAAGTCAAGAACTTCCATTTCGGGCAAAAAAAAGTTTGTTATCATCGCTCGGTAGCGTTCACCATTGACAGTAACGCTGCGATTCGCATCATCTTTGAAGAAATATGGCCCAATAATGCCGCCGGCCCATAAACCGCACCAAACAGTGGCTTTTTCGGGATGCATTGGTAGCTGTTGCAATGCTTCTGGCTGATCTTCACTCCAAATGCGGCAATTGTGCTTATTTACGTACCCATTCAACCAAAAATGAGCCTCATCGCTGAACACAATTTTTCGATCGCAGCGCGCGATGAACATTTCGAACCGAGCACGAATTTTGATAGTAAAATTCAATAATTTGCAAGCGTTGTTCATTTGTAAGACGATCCATGGTTAAATTGCAAACCAAACTGAAGCTGTTTGACAGTGACACAAGGTACTAAACACACGTCAGCTGTCAAAACCAGTGTTGCCAAAACCAAACCAGCTAAAAAATCACCCGTTATAAGTAAGAATAATAAGAAAAGAATTTGAAAGGACGAATAAAAAGAAAATAAGGTCAATGACTATAAAGAAGTTAAATAAATTAAAAGAAACATTGATATAGGTGTTCGATTCGGAAAAAAAATGACAGGTGGAAAAAAATTATAAAAAATAAAAGATTGAAACTTGTAAATGTTTCCATTGGTTTTTTCTTTTAAATATTAATTTTTTCATCAATTTTCATTTTTGAAAAATCAAATTTTTTTTTAGATAGGAGGGGGGCCCGAAGCTAGCCTTGCCTTGGGGCCTCTACATGTCTTAATCTGGCCCTGGTTATCACATTTGTAGCTAAAGGATCTTGAACTAAAAATTCCATGTCAAAGGACATCCCTAAAAAACATACTGTAAGGTACGCTATGCTATAATATACCTATAAATATAAATATTTGTTCATAATTAATATACGACTTGTTTAAAAGCACTCTCAAACCTAAAACTATACTAAAAACCCAACCTAAAATAATATTAAACTCTTTTAAAAACTCCAATTTATAAGGATTGGAAAAGCAATTTCCCACATTTTATCTTTTCCTTCCGCATAAAAAAAAACAACCAAGAAATGTCACGTCCTGATACAGATTTTAACTTAAGGTGTAGGACATAATTTACTGTTATAAAATACCTGTAAGAAAATCATATAATACATGCATCTGCTACCCAGGTAATATTCCAAAAAAAAAATTAATTCCTTCTCACATAATTTTAATACCAACAAACCAACTAACTAAGTTGATTTAATACGTCTTATATACATTCATTCCTTATATATAGGTACTTAGTCCCTATGACATTTTGAAAGAAGCATTTAAGGAGTTTCTTCCTCGTTAAATGTTCGTATATGCGCCCGCACATTAAAACTAAGTAACAACATTTCATTTCACGTTTGGTTTGATGTTTTTCTTTTTATTTTGCATTTTTTTTTTTTTTTTGACAACCTCACAACGTTACGGCAATAAAATTATTATATGCGCGTGCCTTTTCATTTAATGCCTCTTTAACCAAATTACATAAATTCAAAAAGACATTTTAACCACCCCACCTACAAAATCTACTCAAATAGAATATTCCTTTTCATCACCCAAGTATAGGTAAATGTAGGACGTAGGTACCCTATTTCGAAGAAAAAATTATATGTAAGTTTATGTGGGGGTTCTTGTAAGAAGTTTCGTGCAGCTCATGTGGATAAATAGAAGCACAGCGTACAATGATCCCTGCCTAGATATATCCCTCTAGGGCATCTAAAAAATTATACTTAAGGATTTTCTTTCCTAACTGCAAGGATACTTTGGAAAAAAAATCAAATTCAGTCATATTAATAGGAGCTTAGTTAGAGGGAGGTTTGACAAAAGAAACATGGCCCCCTTACCTTACTCGATGAGTGATAATAAACACAGAAACAAGTCTCCAATAATAATTAAGTTTAATAGTTTATGGTTTAGGATTATAATATGATAGGATTTTCGGTAAAAGGAACTTGGTAGTAAATTTACGTGACAGAGTATTAAATTTCTTTCAAGATAAAACAAGGAGAATTAATTTGCAGTTCAAGGATGTGAAAAAGCCTTATAAAATAAAAAGCTGTTCGTGGGGTTTGGTGGAATCGATTTTGGTACACTTACATCTCTAATGTATAGGTAGATATGCATCAGTAAAGTAGAGTGTAGGTCTCAAGCCTACTTCGTCTGAAAAGTTTCTTAATTCACAAAGATCTTATACACGATGATTTAGAAATGTCACAAAATAAAATCACCTATCGTATGAACTTTTACGAAATACATATTATTAAATTAAATTTTAAGAACGTCAGGTTTTTATTCCAAGCACAAGTCTAAGACAAATTTTTTTAAAATATCGCGAGCAAGTTTTCAGAAAACGAACAGCAATAATGGGGGAGGGAGCGGTAGCCATATTAATATTAATTAAATACTAAGCACAGCATACACCATTTATCTAAATTTTCAAATATCAAGCCAAACCCATTTTAATTTGATGCCAGATTTATAAAGGGGTCGATGTGTAGTTCAACCAGTGGCGGATCAATCGGGGGGGGTTTCGAGTCCGGACACCCCCCCATGAGCATTTAAACCAAATATATATTTTTATATTAATTTATTAAATATTAAATATTTATTTTTCTTCGACCTAAATTTTGTCTACATTTGACCTACTAATTCCAGAAAGCCTATATTTTTATAAAATTTCGACTAAAAGTTTCTTCAAGTATACCTACCTCCAAAACTTCAAATGCATCGCAGTGGAAAAAGGAGTTTACCTATACTTTCATTAAATTGCATAACAGAAACTTAGTTGAAGAGCTTAAGATATTTTAAATTTTGAAAGCTTAGTCAATTTATCATACCTCTCCAAATGCAACAGGTATTAAATTACTATTCAATATTTTAAGGACAAAAAGAAGTTAGCACCGCCATTTTTGATTTTGATTCGTAACGGTTGTGCTGCGATGTACCCAACTTATGCTGCCATTATTAACTATATGGTTTTTAGAGACTACCATATTTTTAGCGTGAAGTTAGTGACGCCATATTCGATAAAAAAAAATGCACTGTATTGTGCTCAACTTGTCCTGAGATGTGCTGTAAACATATTTAAAAATTTCGCAAATTTTCAAATTTTGAGGAAGGAAATTTTTCCAAAATTAAGTTATTCTAAAAACTTTAAGTTGTTCTTATTATTATTTATTGTATTATTCATACTTGAATGTCAGTTTATTAGACTTGACCATTCTTTATTCCGTCAATTTCATTGAATTTCTGAACAACAACAACAACTTAAAGGTGCTACCACCAATGGTATACGAATTAGTTTATAATTCGTTTTAATTAATTATTTGGCTGGAGATATAGCTATTTCAAGGGGTGCCAAGCCCTATCATCAGTCTCCTTATAAGTGGTGCTGAGCTTTAATCCAATTTTATTATGAAAAACTTTCTGCACACCATGAGATTCGAACCCACGCATATCAGATTTGCTCAGTCTTAGAAGTCGTATGCACTACGCATTCCACTACTTTAGACCACTGACGTCACAGGTCGAGATGTGTATCGTTTGTTTATCTAATGCATTTGGAGCATCAACATTTTTCTAAGCGCCTTCAAGTATGCTGTCTTGTTCCACCTCCATTTTTCTCCATACCTTATTATAAGTTGTTCTGTGTTGTGCTCAAAAAATGATTCAATCATGAAGAAATTTAAAAAAATCGCGTATTTGCAACTGAACGCAAATGTTGCAGAGAAACTTAGCGTGAATTAGCACCATCATTTTCGATTTTCAAAAAAAACTTTTGCTGTGTTGTGCTCAACTTGTGCCTCCATGTGCCGTCAATATTTTTTAAATTTGCATTTTTTTTCAAAATAACGATCTTTTAAAATGTTATTCTTGAGCTGTTTTAAGCTCAGTTTGTGCTTGTTTGTTTTTTTTTTGAAAATCGAAAATAGCTAACTTCACGCACAAAAATAATGTAACACAAAGCCCACGCAAGTTTCATTTATCTTTTTTTTTATTTTTTTTTGTAGTTGGAAACTCTCCCCCCCCCCCATGACCTAATCCTGGATCCGCCACTGACTTGAACCTCTATTCAAATGGACTTTTGACTCACTTGGGTGGATTAAAAGCCCACAAATCAATTGTAGGCTTATAACCTACCTTATAAGACAGTCCAATTCGCCATAATTTTTAAGCATATGACCAACTTTTTGTTATTACAACAATGTCTCTTTGACTGCTGGCTTTATTTCTCTTTATTTGTCATTCTAATTTTGACAGTTCACCAAGACACAGTGCAGCCAATTAAAGATTTTTCGTTAAGACAAAAACTAGAGTAGAAGTTTTTCTATGTTGCATCTAAATTGAAACTTATCAAAAAAAAATAAAAAAAAAAAATAGTTTTTGCTTCAATTTGGCATCAATCACTTTTTCTTCGAAGCAGTTGTTATTTGCTTGTTTGTTTGGTCCTGACTTTTTCATTATATTTTAGTTTATAAAATGATTAATATTTTCTTGGTAATTTGATGTTTAATAATAAATTCTCGATTGAAAAGGTGTAACAACTTAAGTCGACTTAAGATGATTTGCTTTTTTTTAATGAACCCTGTTACACCAATATTGAGGCGCACACTTCTGTCTTTATCTTATCCACATCCTTCAATCTCACTCCTTTTTCCTTTATATTAATTCGAACGAAATTCATCTTGTATACGAAATTTTAATTAGATGAATTTCCTTTATTTGCTCTACTGAAAATATGTTAAAAATGGACTTAAGATGATTTAACTTTTTAGTCGAGAATTATTCAGAAGATTCTTATATAGGACAGTCAATGAAAATTAGTATTTTACTAATAAACCATAACATGATGTAGTCGTAGCCTTAAATTTCAAATTTTACAAACATTTGCTCAGAATTTCTTGTCCAATGTTAATTTCATGATGGAACATTTTTTTTGTCGCAAATAAAAATGGTTATGTCTTTTCCACATCCTTATACCAAGAAAATAGGCACATTTTCGAAAGATCTCAAATAGAACACATAAGACTTTAAAAATTTATAAATGTCCTTATTTTTTCAAAATCCAATAAAAAAGGTAAAATCATCACCGTTGAGCTTATGGGGTGTGTACCTACCTAAAAAGGCTCCTAAAAAAATGTTTCAATTTGACAAGTAATCCTTCACAATGAAAAGGTGGTAATAGCATTTCGGAGAAAAACCCAAAGCCCCATTTCGTCAGCTTAATAAGGATATTTGTTTTTTTTTTTTTTTTTCTTGTTGTTGTTGTTTTTGTGTGGGCATGGGGAGTATAAAATGTGTATGACTATTTTGCGGAAATAAATGCCGCCATAATATATATGACGACACAACACTGCGGGTTTTTTTTTTTTTATATATCGCACGCAAAAATATTTATATTGCTCCTTTCAAATTGACGTCATAGTTTTGATTGGGGATTTGAAGAACTTGCGCAGTTTAAATTTCATTTAAGAGAGTGAGAGAGCACGAGACAATTTGTTTTTGTGGTTTGAACATTGGGTGGCCCTCGACCTCACTCACTATTTCCATCGACGGAAAAAACACAGAAAATAAATATGTATAAAGTTGGGATAGGGAGATACGGGACGTATAGCTTGATGATGATGGTTTGTTGGAATTGGAGAAATCCCTGAACTCAACATTGAATGACCATGTTGGAGTTGCTAACGGCAACGGCAACAGGAAGTCGTGTGTATATATTTTTTTTTTGTCAGCATCCTGGGTTTGTTTTTTTTTTTTGTGATGATAAAAAAGGGCTCTGCAACGAGATTTTTAGCCCCCACCAAAGGGAAAAATCGATAAAATTTCTCCAACTCGATTGCAGTAGTTTTTATGAAACTATAAAGGTGTTTTTTTTTTTTTTTTCCTTTTGCTATATATAAGGGTGTCATAGCCCTTAAATGTAGGTATGATGCTCATTTAGATGACTAAGGGCCAATACAATTTTAGCATCATCGATGTTTTTTTTTTTTTTTTTTTGTATTTTCTCTATGGAAGCTTTTAACAAAATTAAAGATTTTCTTTGTTACTGCAGGCTCGTATATAGGATATAAACATAGTTCAACCTAAAACAGAGGATGTATAGACTATAGAGTGTGTTTCAGGATGAAGCTTCAATTATTTAAGAAAGAAACAAATTAATTGCTATATATACTTTGTTAGCCGGATGCCAATTTGGAATCTATGCGTGTGAGCAATATTTATCTATTGGGATGGGTAATGACGATATGGTTGTAAGAACTTTTTGTATTTATCTTAATTATACTTATGTATTTGGAAATAATTAGTTTTCTCATTCGGTATAGCAGGATTATAAATAAAAAAAGTGAGAAAGTAAATTGATTTTGAAAGATTCTTTTGTAGAAATTTATTGGGGGGTTTGTTTTGTGTTTAAAAAAAAAAAAAAAACAGGATTATGCCAATGGACCTTTTGATCAGTGTTTCTTAAAAAAAATATACAAAATTAAGTCGATATAATTCGCTTAGAAAAAATTAAGTTCAACTAGTTCCATGCAGCGTAAAGTATCCACCTAATTTTGTGCACCGAATGCAGTCTTAATTATTATTTTATAAATTTCCGTCAAGTTGGCACTAAACTCCAAATTTTGAAGATTCTAATATTTAGATTAAATTTTCTGAATTTGTCGTAAAAAAAAAAAAAAAAATGTTCGCACTTTATTTTAAATAACCCCTGGTAATGCTAAATTGACAGTCAATTCCTTGATGCACGAACGAACGCCTTGACATACTATTTTTTAAATAACCTATGGTAATGCTAAATTGACAGTCGATTCACTGATGAACGAACCCATTGACGGACACACGATCTAACGCATCGACGCCCTGACGTACATACGCTTTGACGCACGCTCTGAAACAAGGTCTAACGTACGCATGACTTAACACTCGACCTATAACACGACATGACTCACGCTGTGACGCTAACTCTAATACAGGCACACCCGCACGATCAGCCTCACGCACACACGACCTAATCCGCGACCTAACACGCGACTTAAAGCACGACCCGACTCACGCTGTGAACCAAGCTCTAATGCACGCACACCCGCACGATCTACCTGACGCACGCACGACCTAATGCACAACTCAACTTGCAACCTGACGTACGCACTTTAAACACTAAATACTGGAACTACAATACGATTTTTTAATGACTTTATTTGTACCTATTTGATTCCAAAACAAGAGATCATAATTATGGTAGATTCCGCTGATTAATACCTAATGATAATTAATTAGTGGATCCCCTTACTCAGGGAAAAAATACTCATCATAATTCATCAATATTGCATGTTGCTTGACAATTTTTCATTTTACCTACTTAATCAAAATATATTTTTTCAGCCATCAAAAACAATTAAATATGAAAAAAATAAAATATTAATTAATAGATATATTAAATAAAAAATTAAATAAACTGATCATTGACCGTCTCACATGGTCAAATAATGTCTGCGCTGAGAGCTCGTTACAGTAAAAAAAAAAATATCTTCCACTAACGGCACGACAACCAACGCGACGACGACGACGACGAGACGTTCAATCTATCTAGAGCTCAATGTCCAACGAAGCATTTAAAACATGACAACAGACTGGCTTGAGTTAAATTACCTCTATATAGGACCGATTTATTGCTTTCGTTTAACTATAATTTCTAAAAAAGTCTTAATTTAATTGAAAAAAAAAGCATAGGACCCAGAAGGGAACCTGTTGGCTTGATATTTCAATGATTTTTTTTCTTTTGCATTCAAAACTAACAGAAAACAAATTAAGATAAAATATATTAATTACTTATTGTAAGGTTATTCAAATAAAAAAAAAACCGATATTTGCAATTACAATCCACAATTACAATCCACATCAATTAAATTTTTTCTAAATCATCATTTCTATATATCTACATCGTTGGGGAAGAAAAGAAAAAACTATAAATTCAAAAAATTTATTCCAAAAGTATAATAAATCAATTTGCTTTAAATAAAATTGTATCTTTTTTTTTTATTATATTCTTTGTCAGTCAGTGGTTTCGTTTAAAACCACACAAATATGAACATGAATATGAAAAAAAATAATTTAGAAATAATACAAAAATGAAAAGAAAAAGAATTTTCTTCACTTTCATTTGATTAATGAGCAAGATGTTCGTTTATAATACCATCATCCAACCGTACATGCGTTCCACATGATATGCATTGCATTAATGCATCATAATTAGGAAAAAATTATGACTACTATAGAGCTGTTGAATCTGGAGAAAAGAAAGTTTAAAATGTATAATTGCTGAATTATCATTATCATGGAAGGGGTCATAAAACATTTCTGTTTATTATTTTTTTTTTTGTATCTGGAATACACAAAGCTTGTTATAAAAATAAGAAGAGTGCTGGTTTTGTTTTACAATTTCCTTATAGTTCAGGATATAATGTTTCAAATTATTAATTGAAGTAGGAGATTTCTACACTGAAATAAAAATGTAAAAGATACATATCGCATAGATTTCTGCATACATAATTTATTTTATTATATCATAGCCGGTGCCGAACCTGGGACTATTGCCGCCCCAGACAAATTCAAATTTGGCGCCCCAAACTTTAAGAAAACGAAAATCGTAAAAATTAATATTTAAAAATTTATTTAATACATTTTTAGGATTTTCGATAAAATAATTTTACAAAATATTAATATTAAAATGCTGCTCTTCGCGATTTAATTTTTGCAAATCTTGTAGCGATTTCTTCTTCTTCAATACAATTCAGCGGGGGGTGGCCCCGGCGCAGTGGAAGTAGTGCTTGACTGCTAACCTGGATGTGTGGGTTCGATTCCCTCAACTGAAAGCCACCCCTGGGATTTAATGAGGTAATCAAAACCTAATTTCTCAATCCACTGTGCCAACAAAAATCTATCCTATCCTTCTATTCCTTCTTACATTTGCCTAAATTATAAGACCCTAGGTCTTACTGGCATATATATGTTTGTGTTGTTTTTTTTTTTTTTTTTTTATTCAGCATGACTTTTTCAAAATTGTTGCCAAGGCTGTTAATCGCTCTTCAGTCATAGTTGAGCGTAAATATGATTTATTATTTTAAGTTTATAAAAACTAGCTTCCCCTGTAGCAACACTTACAGGAGACGTTAAGAGAATTTTTAACGCAGTTGTTAAATTTGGATAAAATTCAAGGAAATGGTTTGAAGCTAAATAATTTAAAATTATTAGCGGTTTGAGATCAGTAAGGTTTGACTCAAGAGATCCCTAGCTATTACATTCTTTTGAACTTGGTGGTCAATTCTTGCTGTTAAAAAAAAAAAAAAAAAAAAAAAAAAACCGAAGTTTTCGTTCAGACATTGATACTGTCCAAAACGTTCGTCGGGAGAAGATAACGTCACATCGATTACGTGGTAGAAGAAATCAACTTTAAATTTAAATTTTGGATCAATTGATTGAGATTGTTCAGACTGATAACGGCGACTACGTAAGCTCATCGAATCGGACACAATTAAATCTACATGCATATTCATCTTTGTAGCAATATCTATAACGTTCTTGTATAATGCTTCAAATAAAGATTCGTCGGAACGGTTTGCCTGAAAGTACTGCTGCAGTTTATCTAAATGTTCTAAGCATGTTAAAAAGTCCATGGATTTTGACTGAAGCATTTTTGAAAGGACGTTTATTTTTCCTAAAAACTCATTCCAAATAATCGTTGACAAAACAAATTTAAATTTGTATATGCGTTTACCTACCTACCCCCACCAATTTTGCCGCCCTAGCTGATTGCCTTAAGGCAAGTTCGGCACCGATCATAGCTATTTATAATTTTACTTCAAGTAGGTCTGTTCATTTAGGTACTTCCCATTTACTGCTTATTTCTACGAATTTTTGTCAAGTTTAATTTTGTTATTTGAACTTTGTCTAACTACTACTAAAATTGATAGAAATTGGAAGAAGTTGGGTTCCATATTCCACTTTTTACAATCGAATTTTTGTTAAATCCCGTTTTTTAAAAATCACAATTTTTATAATCCCGTTTCTCCCGCTTTTACAATCAAAACTATAGTTTTTTTTTTAATTAAACAAAAAATCGGGGGGTTATAAAAAACGAGATTATAATTCATCGGGAGTTTCAACAAGCGGGATTTTAGAAGACAGGATCAGTGTTGTTCAAATCTATGTAAAAAACTATTTTTTACCTTTTCTATGTAAAAGTAGGCAAAAAACGCGTAAATAAGTGTAAAAAACGTAAAAATTCCATAAAAAACGTAAAAAACTCAGAAAAAAATTAAAATTTAAAGAAGAGGTAAAAAAGTAAATAACTGAGAAAAAAGAGAGAAAATAAGAGGCATCTTTCAAAATTTAAGTAAATAAAGAAAATTTTGCAAACGTTCAAAAAAATCGAAAGAACAAAAAAAATAATTGAAGCATTTTTTATTGAAAAACTAGATAAAAGAATCTGTTTTTTAATCATTATGTCGAAAATAAAATAAATACCTAATAGTTTTTTATCCAAACTGTCAAACTGTTTTTACATATAAGCATAATTTAAATACAGGAAGTAAAAAACGTAAAAAAAACTATGTAAAAAACGTAAAGTAAAAAAGTCGAACAACACTGGACAGGATTACAAAAAAAAACAATATTTTAGTAGAGGAAATTTTAAAACTTTTTTTTTTCTGATACGCATGGGAGGTAATTCATGACAATTCATGCCTAAATTATACCTACATGAGCACCGATTGATTTGTTATACTAAGGGACAGTTTTTCAATGTCTCAGTTAAATCAGAGTTAGTGCAAATAAATTTAAATCGATTTAAATTAGAAGCAGCTTTTGAAAAGTAGGATTAAATTTAACTTTCAAATGTAAAAAAAAAATCGAAGTCAAAGTGTCACACTATGGAAATGCACTTTAACTATTGAAATAGAGAGGATAATACTATATGCAGCAGTATGAAAAGGTCGATTTCCGTAGTGTCAATCCGCAGTGTCAATCTATCTATTTTGACAGGTTTTAACACACAATTACTATCAAAAAATATATTTTCACTTAATTATGAAAAAAATATCTGCGAATAAGAATAAACACTTTTCATCAAAATGTAGTGCTACTCTCCCGTACTATCATATAGTATGATTATGATTGTTGTATTTAAACACACCACATTTACTCATTGTACTTGTTTATGATTTGTATAATTGCCTACATTATGTAAGTTAAATGAAAGAAACGAGCACACAGTTAACAATTATTAAGGCCTTATACCTACTATAAGACATTGAAAAATAAAACAATAGTTGTTAATTATATATAGAAGATAGGTTACCATCTAGTTAAGTACCTACCTACTTAATTCGAAAAAAAACTATAGGAAACACTTTTATTGAAACAAAATAACGAAGATTAGAAATGTTTATTGCGCTAAAATGAAAAATAATTTATTCTTGGTATGAAATTTGGAAGCTCAGAAATCAGCGTATATATCGTACCCTTAGAATGAAGTGACCTAACTCAAAATTTCTGTAACTTCTGATTTTTCAATAAACTGAAAGCAAAATGAACTCTAAAACCAGGTTGTAAAAAAGATGCCGACATTTTTAGTTAGGTCACTTTCATTCTTAGAGTGCGATACATTTAAAAATTATCTCAATTTAAAGTCGTACTGGATTTAATACGACTTTAAATTACCTAAGTTGAGCTATAAGCTATATAAGCTTCAAAAAGTGGTCAAAATTAAAATATGACAATTTGTAGTAAAAGTTTTGTCACAAACAGTCAGGACTACTAAAATAATTATTCTATTTTTGCGAACGATGCATATGTACATATATAGACTAAGAGCCCACAGCTAATTTTGGGTGTGAGTGATAGCAAAAATTAACTGGTATTTTTAGATAGGTCTTTACTTTTCATATTCAAATATGAAAGTCTTGCATGCCGTATTTGGGGCCTTTGTCGGTAAAGTGCAATATTTTAGTGCATCCATGGTAGATAAGCGGCCCAATGGAAAAAGTCTTGGATTACCATATTATGTTATCAGAGGAGAAGCTTCTATCAGTGAGAACATATTTCTAAATGCTATCACATTTTATTTAGAGAACGGTTAAATACTCATCTTTGGGTTCGTCTTGGATGCAGAAGACTCCATCCAAGACGTCTTGGACCCCCATTTTTATGTCTAGGGCGCTCTGAGATCTTTTATAAAATATAATGATTTAGTTTGTATACTTTTTACCAGGGCTTTAAAAAAAAAAACGCATTTTTAATGCACCATTAACGACAAAGGCCCCCATCACGAAATGCAAGACTTTCATATTTGCTTATGAGAAGTAAAGACCTATCTCAAAATACTAGTGAATTTTTGCTATCATTCACACCCAAAATTTGTTGCGGGCTCTCGGTCTAATAGGTACTATAGCAAGTTATGGATTCGTAAAAATAATCGAACTCCAGATTTTGATAAAACTTGACATAACGATGGTAACGATGTCGAAAAAAGTGAGTCTCGCAATTCTGTCCGTTCGGGTAGGTTGATTTTCTTGAGTCTTGGTATACTAAGTACATATTTTTTTGGACATTCTTCCGATACGTTTTTGTAATTTTTTTTTTAGGATCAAAAATAAGGTTACCTGCCGTACAATTATTTTTAGTGAACAATGAAAAACTTAGTTCTTGTTTCACAATGTCTGAGTAAACTTCTGATTAGTTACTTGACACATAAGTATCGGAACAGGGTCATAAGTCCACAAACCAAATAAAATTACTTTTGCATTTATAACTTATATTCAAGTCGTCAAAAGATAGTTTGTTAGTTTTTCTCTTTTGAAATTATGACCCTGTGTCAAAATTTAATGTGTCGAATAACTAATCAGAATTAACTCAGACATTGCGAAACAGACCCTTTATTCTCAAAAACGTGCCGTAAACTTAAATGGATAAATAAAATAAATATAAAATTTTAATTAAGAATTTTTGTTTTTATTTATTAAATTAATAAATTTATTTTCACAACTTTTACTTATTTTGTATTGCGACACGTTTCGAACTTTTGTCCATCTTCGGGCGAAATGTGAAACGCGTCGCAATACTTAATAACTAAAAGTTGTGAAAATAAATTTATTAATTTAATAAATAAAAACAAAAATTCTTAATTAAAATTTTGTATTTATTAAATAAAGTTGTGGTGTTTAAGTGGTTAAATAAATCCACTTAAACACCACAACTTGGAGACCAAAACATCCTAAAATGTAAACTTAAAATTTTTTTACCATAAAGGCTACCCTTTTCACCGAAAAAAATAATTGGTATATATAACTAAAAATTTCGTCTATTGTACGAAAATTTCGTGGTGCAAAAGAACAAATGTTTTTCGTAAATAGCACTAATAGACTTTTGTAGAATGTACAAATACTATTTAACGACAATAAAGAAATAAAAATACATTAGTAAATATTACGAAACATTTGTATATTTGCGAAATATTCCAAAAAATCTTAGTAGGCTAACGAATTATTTTTTTTAATATAAGGGGTTTTTGTGTGATAACACACTTGCAGTTAGGCTGCCAAGCTTTCGCACCATCATATTAATATTGAAGGTTTTGAATGAACAACAACACTTGAGTGAGCTACCACCAAGTTTTTTTTTTTTTATTTTTTATAGGCTGGAGTTATAGCTATTTCACGACTGCCACGCCGATCATCAGACTCCTTTAAGTGGTGCTTGGTCTTTGTTCAATTTTAATTGAAAAAATTTTCTATGCCCAGGTAGGACTCGAACTAGGACCAAGCTCCCTCCGAGCCATATGCATACGCATTGCGCCACCGAGGTCACTTGATCAAGTCGGTCCAATTTTTTTTTAATGTTTCGTGAAATGCATTCGTAAATAAACGAAAATTTCGTTCTTTTGTAGAATTCGGGAAAAAAATTTAGTAGAAAGTACGAAACGATGTTGAATATTTTGTGCATTCTAAGAAATTTTGGAATAGAAATCTTGATAGGACGAATGCATTCGTATATACCACGAAAATTTTGTATCTTTGCGAGAGAAAATTAAGTAGAATCCACGAAATTTTACGAATGCATTCGTAAATACAACGAAAATTTTGTATTATTGCAAAATTCGAGAAAAAATTTAGTTAAATACACGAAATATTTTGAATATTTTGTGCATTCTACGAAATTTTTTCCCGAATTTTGCAAAAATACAAAATTTTCGTAAATACAACAACTTTTTTTTACAAAATAGCTTTTAACTTCCTTTAGTGATTCGTGCCAGCGATATCACTTGAACTCATCAGCTGACTATATGTTAGGGCCTAAATAGGCAATTTTTATTAAGTTCAGTTCATCTTACATAGATCTCATGACGAATATCAAGTGTGAACATACAAAGGTTTGGGTTTTTTGTATTTTTAAAAAAATTTTGAGAAAAAATTTAGTGGAATACACGAAATGTTTTTGAATATATTGTACATTTTACAAAATCCCTTTTGATATTGTACAGATTTATTCTTTAAATTTACAAATTCTTTGTAATTTTACAAAATAATTTGTTAAGACTACACTGTCTTTGATGTAATAAAAATCGTCCGCCTACCTAGATGTGATAGAAAGGAAGTAACTATAGTTTCGATAAATTCACAAAATTTTTGTAATTTTATGAAACCATTAGTAAAGCAAATAGATATAGAAAATAACTTATTTAGCATCGTTTAGATTTAGTAGATTGAACGAATTTGTTTGCACATTTAACTAAAAATTCTCAAAAAAGAGTTTACGAAAGTGCTTTCGTGGATTTTACAAAATGTTTGTAACACAGAATTTTTCGTATCTTATTTTTACTACGAAAGATTTGTTCTATTCACAAAATTTCGTGCATTGAACGAAAATAAGATCTACGAAAGTATTTCGTAGTGATTTTACGAAATATTTTTTTCGGTGTTTGTAAAAAATAATTTTCCGAAAAATGGTTGTAAAATGACACCTCCTAAAGAATTCTTTTTTTTTAATTTTTATTTTCGATTTTATCAAAAACGGTTCGACATGATTTTTATCAATTTTTATGGAAATGTTCTAAAAAAATTTAAAGTATTGTAGCCTACCTATACCAAAATTTTTAAAAAACAATTTAAATTTTTTTATTGAAATTTTAATATTTAATTCGAAAACGACTGCATCTAATTTATTAAATTTGGCATCCAGCAGTTTCCTAACATTATCTAGCAGATTTTAAATATAAATTATTCATATAATCAAAAATAACGGTTTACCTACCTTTATGGTGTGTTTAGTGTTTAAAAACAGTTACCTGTTTATCTAATTTTTCTCAAAAATGAATCCTACATTTTTTGATTTTCGACTATCTCGTGATTACCAGTTCAACCGATTTTGATGAAATTTTCTACAAAAAACTTCTAATAAGTTTAAATAATATTGTATATCAAAATTTTCAAATAACAAATTTCGGATTTCAGAAAAAAATTATTTTTTCTTAAATTCGTTAGGTAGGTACATTTTTCAAAATTAATTTTTGTTTCCGCATTAATAATTAATAATAGAAAA
This sequence comes from Epistrophe grossulariae, assembly GCA_929447395.1. Classification (NCBI taxonomy): domain Eukaryota; kingdom Metazoa; phylum Arthropoda; class Insecta; order Diptera; family Syrphidae; genus Epistrophe; species Epistrophe grossulariae. The sequence goes on along the minus strand of OV839567.1, from coordinate 10,109,173 downwards.
TGTTTCCCTAATTTTTGTTATAAAATAAATAAAAAATATTATTTTAAATAACTTAAAAAACACTTATTTTATTTATTTATTTACTTAAATGCATTTCGGAAGCTATGCTTCCATCGTCAGTTAGTTTTATATAAGTAATAAGTTAAGTTATTTAAAATAATACCATTTATTTATTTCATGAAAAAAACACGTTGAAAATCTCCAATATCAAATCAATTTAATTTTTGTTCTCAAAAATGATATAAATAAAATTTTTTGACAATTCATTGTCTTGACAAGATTTTTATGATCCAAAAACTTGACAATTGTCACATGTTTTCCGAAAATTTTATAAAATTGTCAAATTATTCATGGGTCTGAAATCTGAAAATCGTTTGACTTGTAACTACAAAAATTTTCAACAGTCATCTGTCACACTTGTCTATTTTTATGAAACCGGGCCCAAGTAGCGATTTGTTCTTTCTCCATAAAACTTAATTTAATAAATTCAATTATAATCAAATTAAAATTCAATTTTTTAACATTCACATATATACATATTTTGACGTAAATAATCGACATATCAACATAAATAAAAAATAAATAATTTGTTTCAACAAAAAAAAAAACCCATACAAATTCAAATAACAATACTGATGTCACGCGTATATAATCTCTTAATATTCTTCCACAATCCACACCGACTGACGGCCGACGCGACGCACGCACGACACCATAATCCGCACAAAAGACACCTTTTTTCCCATCACACATGTTTATTTTTTATGCAACAGCAAAACATCCAATTAACGCGGTTTTATTTTTATTTGCAAAATCCAGCTTTTGGAGACTTGTAAATTAGATTGACATTTCGTTCTTTTTTAAGAAAACACCTCAAACCTACATCAGTCTTTCTGAACGCTGAACTCATCAAAAGCCTCAATTATTTTGAAGAACTCCCTGGGCCTATACCCATAAAGTGTATTTTGTTTCTATATAGAGCTTAAATCTATACATCTATGCCTATGATTATATTTAACTTTGGAAAAGATGGAGAAATTTATGACATTTTCATGAGTTTTTTGTCTCTTTATATACGACTGTGTGTATAAATAATTAAATTTTTAACAAGGGCTTAAATCCGATTGAGGATTCTTTTAAATATGAATTTACTATCATTATAAGGGCAAGGTTATGGCTTCTATAGGTTTTCATCGACCTTCAGAATTGGAAAACCTTGACGTACAAGGTTGTTCAAAAATTGTCACCGGCGCGGCGGCGGCAAAAATGTTCACCGGTTGCAAATGGCGGCAATTGACCGTTCTACTTTGACATTTTTTTTTCAAAATCCACGTCAGCAAGACATGAATCACTATTACTCCTAAAGAACGCCGAATAATTGTTTCGAATTAAAATTTGCCGCCATTTGCAACCGGTGACAACTTCTGCCACAACTTTTACACCACGTTGTATAAGAAGGTATTTATCTATTAAAGTAGAATATTGGTCCTATTTTTATTTCTTAGCTAAACAATATGAACCTCTTGAGTTTTTTTTTTCGGTCTACAATTCGAAGGGAATTTCTGTATGCATTTGGTTTACAAAAATAGGCGGCATATTTATTTGAGCCTCAATCATCTATCTGCCTTTTCTATTCACATTTCAATAAATCATTTCCACATGCTTCACATTTAGTTCATTTTTTTTTTTGTATTTAGGTCTGTATACAGCTTCTGTTTTCATAAAACAAAAACGATTGAAAATTATGAAAAAAAAAAATTCATTTGGCATTTAATATGTGTGACGTCTACAAAAGCCTTCTGTCAACAATTTTATTTAACATGATGCACCCACCGACCTTCCCTTCAAGCTAGCTAAAACATCTAAAACGTTCCACACATTGTTTCCTCAAATAATTATTATTTAAAACAAAAGAAAAAAAAAAAAAATTAGTCACTCGAAATCGATTTGTTTTGTGTACAATGCACGCCCCGGCCAATTGAGAGATCCAGGTCAGCAAAATATTACACTCATCGTGTTTATTCGGTCAAGTGCGATGTCCGACAGACGTAGACTTAAAAAAAAAAAAACAATAATAATACAAAGCTCTAGCAATGTATAGGTGCTTAAGTCTCTTGAAGACGATATAATTGGTGGGGTATATGGTGGTAATGGCAAGGAAAGACGGAAGCTGCTGGATGATGGAAATTTATAATAATGACTGCAACGTGTTGCCGCTCTCTGGGTATATTTGGTTTCGCTTCATGAATTTTTTCTAAAAATATTTTATTTCCATCCAAATATAGATGCCCATACAAAATACTTAGATACTTATTGTGTGGAACGCCTTAAATGTCTAGAAATTATCTGGTTTTTTTTACAGTTAATTTAACTGTGAAGTGCGTCATGACGACCGCGACGGTAGAGGTGGCAGCGTGCGCGTCGTCGGTGGTGGTGTGGCACAAGTGTGAGATGCCTAATTGTTGTAAATAATTAAGTAATATGAGAAAGTGCTATAATGAGGGTGGATATTCTAAGGGGGAACTGTTTCTCGTGTATTTTTAAATTTTTCGAGAATTGAAAAAAATCTTCTTTATAGTTTTAGACACGTCTTAGCCATGAGAAAAGAGAACTATTGACTTTGTTGAAGGCCTTCATTGAAATCGATGACCGCGGCGCAGGTCAATTGTGACAATCGATACTCAAAGACCTATTTATTCAGTGGTGATTCACAAGGTGTTGATTCTATAAGGGAAACATAATGTTTGTTCGGCATATTGAGTGGGTCTTTATAAGATGGTCCTTAATTCGTTTAGAAGAATTTTAGCTACTATCAAGGTATATGCAGGTAGCAATAAAATGTCTATAGTTTTGGAATTTCTTCAGTAGCTTGACAATCATTTTCATTTTCTACTCATCTAAGAACCCTCTTGAAGTTCAAAGCTTTCTATGAGTACATATAATGAGTTAGCTAGCTCAATAATGTTCTTGATGACGGTGCTCATGATAGACCTGCGTAAATACCGCCAAGTCGAATTCTTTTTTTTTTTTAACGATTGATCCTAATGATGGAAATTATTTCTTCTGTATAATGATTTATTTGTACTACGGTTTGAATACGGAAATGCTTCTAAGCCTATTTGTGTTCAAAATCAGCAGTGAGCTGTCTTATATATCTGTAAGTTCCTTGTAAATTCTTAAGACAGTCCTGCATTCATTCTGATTTTTGATGTTTTCAATTTGTCCATGTAAAAGCATTACACTTTTCTCGTTGCGGCAAAAATTGGTTTAATGGTCAATTGGGGTAAAATTAAATAAATGTAGGTTTGCTTTCATCTATAAAGGAGACATTCAACAGCTCATAGTTCAAAACCTGGATTTCAGGATCCTTTAACCCGAAATTTTACAGGAAATTTAAGCTTTTCAGTGTAGTTTTGAAAGCAGATACCTAACGCTTTATTTAGTGGAAATAGGATTTTTAGAACAATTTAAACCAAGGATTTGAAGCTAAATTAATGGAAATTTATTTCTGATATTTCTCAAAAACGATATGATATTTTAGCATTGTAAGAACAATGAATATTAAAAACAAAAATACTTAACAATGTAAAACTTAAAAAAAAAAAATAGTTTCAAAATTTGTGTCTAATTTTTATTTTTTCAAAATCTCGAGTTTAAAAATTAATTTTTCAAAAAGTATTCACTTAAATAATTTGAATTGATTTGATATTGGAGATTTTCATCGTGTTTTTTCATGAAATAAATTAAATAAGTGTTTTTAAGTTACAGTAGAATCTCGAATAGATGAACGGTTCTGTATGATGAACAGCTCGGAAATATGAACGAAATATTTCCACTTTTCAGTGTTCAAAAAGGTGAAGGGGTTGAAATTTTGTACTCGAAGAGATGAACACTTTATTTCCAACATTATATTTTACTTTATCTTTGCAATTGATACCTCCTGAACAGTACATTGGGTCTTGTTTTGAGGTGTTATGTAAATAATATTTAATGTTTTTATTTATAACTAAGTACATATATCTTCTTAATGTTGATGATCGAAAAGATGAACAATTTGAAAAGATGAAGGGGCCCTGTTCTATATCTGTTCATCTTTTCGAGATTCTACTGTATTTAAAATAATAGGTATCTTTTATTTATTTAAATAATTTGATTTAAAAACTGAATTGAAGAATTGATTTTTGGTTTAAAAAAAATACATAAGATGAGCCCAACTGTCTTACCTGAGCGAAAAGCAATTTTTGGAGTTGAGGTTACTTTAACTTAAAAATTGAGGTATGTTAAATTGCGCTAAAAATCCTATTTCCATCTAAAGTTTTTTATTATTTTAAATTTTCTCAAAAACTAGAGGATATTTTAGCATGTGGTTTTTAGAATTTGACTTAAAATTGATAAGAGCATGGCATATTAAAAACAAAACTAATACTTATAACGTAAAATTTTAAAACAAATTAGTTTCAAAAATTAAAAAAAAAATATAGATTTTTTTTTTTTTAATTTTGAGTTTAAAAATTATTTTTTCAAAAGGTATATTCACTTAAACAATTTACTTTAAAAACAAAATTAAAGAAAAAAAAACAAAAGCTTTAAAAAAGGATATAATATCACAGTTTTTTTTTTAATTTATTTTTTTTCTATTTTAATGCAATATTTTAGAAAATTCAAGATGGTGGCTTAGGTTCCAGTCTGATTTTCCCGAAAAACTACACATATGCTGCTATAATGACCCCTTTTGATGAAAAATGTAGGTACAATAAAATTTTTTCCTGGTCAGGTTCTTTTTTTGTATATAGCGGCTGAGTAAAAGGCGCAGGAAAATTAAACAAAAAAAAACCCAACCTTCGAAATAATTCAAACAAATGTGAATATTGCTGGAGAGATTTATTTTTCAATGTCTTTAGCGTTTTTTTTAAAAGTATCCTTATTTTGGACCTGGGCTAGTTTTTTTTATCTTGAAAATGTTTTTTTTTTTTAAATAACTAAAAAATCACTAGGTTTTTGAGCAATGTCGAGCTAAAAATGGGGCTTATAAAGTTCTACATATACAAAACATTCTAATAAGAGAATTAGATTTTGAGAAAAACGTTTGTAAACTTTACAATATCAGCTGTTGTTGGTTTTAATGACCTGTTTTTAGCTGTTTTAACTTGACTCCAAAAAGTGTCCAATTTTTTTTCAATTTTTCTTTTCTAATTTAGCCAATAAAATTACCATTTTTGACTATCCACGAACTCATTTGACCACTCACAGTTACCAAAAAAACTTGAATTTGATTTTGAAAGAACGTTTTCCCAAAAAAAAAAAAAAGATTTTTTTCTAATTCGATTTAGTTTTTGGGTTTTTTTTTTTTTTTACATTATTGACCACCCTTCAACTTTGGTGACCACTTGTAAAATTTGTGAAATAGGCCTGACTATTTTACGGAACATACATCACATATATTGTATGGATGTATGTACCTTAAATTATTCGTCAAAGATGGCTCAGTGTAAATTTTGAATTTTTAGAAAAACTATGCGTGTTCTTAAAAAACGCATAATTTAAAAAAAAATATTAAAATTTACGCCCACTCATATGGGGCCTATTTTACGTCACGTACATATTTGTAATGTATGTGATGTATGTTCTGTGAAATAGGGCACTGATCTTTTTATACATATGTACATATGCGGCCTAAAAGTGGTGGGTCTTGAAATTGATTTTGAAAGATTTTGAAAGATTTTGAATTTTGTGGTTTGGTGCTCCAGTAATGGGCTTGTAAAGTTTCAGCAAGCTATGGGTAAGGGTTTTAAATAAAAATCTTGATAAATTAAATGAGGAGATAGAAAAATTATTTTAATGGAGCAATATACGGTAAATAAGAAGTTCTTTTTATTTATGAAATTTTAACCGGAAATCGATTTTTTTGTTTGATACAAAACCGAAAGTTAAGATTTCAAATCAGATTTAAGCAAATTTAGCCCGTTTTAATTTTATTTTAAGTTTCAAAATAAAATTCATATATTAGAGATACTACATGCCAAGTTTTGAATTGGAATACCCATTCGTTTAGAAGACACATAATTTTTATTGCGTCACTCTCGTGCAAAAAACAGATGTTTATATAGAAATTGGTTGTTAGCATTTTAATTTTAAAGGACGAGTTAGAATAATTCTGGGGCACTGGGGCCTAAAACATTACTCATTTTAGGCTCGTCCAAAATTTTGTTCGAATTTTAAAAGATGGCCATTGTTAAAAATACAATAATCGTTTAAATAAGTATTGTACAAAAATGATCAATCGAGAAAGAATTAATCAAATTTAAAAAAAAAAAAAGAAAGAAAATAGTTGTCCCCCATTTTTCAAAATCAATTTTTTTTTCAATAACTGTGGGTTGCAAAAAAAAGCTAATGGCAGGTCAAAAATGCGGTCATTTAGATGGCCATATTTCACAAGAATATTAAAAAAATTAGACTCTTTCTTAACACAGTCAAATCACTGCGAAGCATTTTCGCTTTTTTTACCGAAATCCAATTTTATTTGTTGTAAAATTTTATACACTACAAAATCTGACATCTGAAATTTATTCCAAAAATTGATAGTTTTCGAGGAATTTACAAAAAAAACTTAATTTTGCCCTTTTCTTCCCACAAAATCAAGTCAGAAACTCTTGTCCAAATTGAGCGTAATTAAAAAAAAAAGATTTACCCGGGTTGGAGTCATATATTTCTGTATGTGCTAAAAATTAGTATTCTGTATTTTAAAATTCTGTAAATCTAATAATCTGTATTAAAAAATTCTTAAAATCCAAAATTGAGTTTTTCAAAATACTTTAAATCCATCTGTATTTAAAATTTTTATAAAATATAGGTAAAAAAAAAATTGTTTTGATAATGAAAAAAGTGTGCACTTTTCGAATTTTAAAATTACAGATTAACAATCCGTTTCCGATTTACCCGCATGCTTTGTAAAAATTTTCGAAAGTGAAACTTTAATTTCCCCGCCGACTACTGAGGAATTTATAATAGGTATGCAAGTTTTTACATACATACTTACATAGCTTCACAGCTTCACTGTCCTTCAATAACTTATCAACTCGGTATAAATATTTTAAGAAAAAAAAAATACAATAATTTCAAAACATTATCCAACCATTTTGTGGCCTATATTATACACTGCATATCTACTTTTTTTTACTCTATGTATATACAAATTGAATTTCGATTTTTCAAAAGAGTATACAAAAAATAATTATATTTTGGGACAAGTTCCAAAAAATTCCAGCTAAATAAAGATATAAATGCAAGTTTTTTTTCCTTAAAATGTTTATAAATGCATCTTGTGATATATCTGACGTTTTTACGTATAAATATAAACACTTCTTCAACCACTTGAATTGAATTTATATCATTGGAAAAATTGTATACAAAATATTGGCAAATCATGGAAAATTTGACATTTGTATTCACTCAATATAAGCTATTTTGGGTATTTAGGTTATCTTGTGTTATGACCATGGACCTTTCAATGTATAAAGTTAAACAAAACTTTTAAAATGCCAGACTGATTGTCCTTCAAAAAAATCATCTTGAAAACAATCAAAGTACTTAAATACATAGTCACGCAATTTCCGTTCAAGGCTAAATTATGCACAAACTTCGCCCATAATCTTTATTTTCCACCCACATTTCAGTATACCAATATACACGCACTATATGTATTATTGTGAGTGGTACATGCAATAATTTCCCTCAAGTTTGTTTCTTGTTGTTCTTATATTCTTTAGCTTTTAGCTTTTACTTTTCTTTTCATTTTAATGTTGTTTTATTGCACACCTTTTAGCAATAGTTAAGTCTCTCTGACGCATAACACCATAGAATGATGTATGAGTTTTTGTATGGTGGAAAATTCTTAAAATGTCAAACTGACACTTTGTGGTTTTTGTTGGTTTTTTTTGTTTGTACATAAGCACAACACTCTCATATATTTATGTGACATATTGGCTTTGAAATATATGACCACTAATAATTAATGTTGGCATATTTTCTAAGGCTTCTACTATACATATAGTTGAATTGATAAATGTACATTGGTCGGTCAATGGAGTATATAGAGTAGGTGGTGCAGCGCGCCTAGAATAGATTCTCACACAATATAAAATAATAATTGAAGCTTTGTCACTGTTAAAAAAATAAAAAAACAACTTAATCAAGGCTGTGACAATGCAGACAATCTAGTAAAAATAAATAAAAGAATACTTTAAGGTTGAATCGGCTTTAGGAATTAAGGTTTATTAGGGCCAGCTTCACAGTGCACACTTAAATAAGTGGCACTTAATTTTCCCATATATCCACTTTAGACCCAGTTTAACTGTCTGAGTACCTAAGTGGCCAAAATGGGAGACTGGAAGTGTCACTTATTCCGAAAAGTTTACACTGTGAAATTCGGCATTAGTTTTTCATATTTTTCACTTAAGTGGGGAACTTATTTCGATTGTGAAACTGGACCTTAGTATATTTAAGTGGATATATATATATTTCAATCATTTAAGACATTTGGCTCCGGGAAAATCGCCAGAAAGCTAAGTTTTCATATATAGCCTCATCAGCTGGTCTTAAGAAACTGTAAAAAGTCCCCATCGATATGAGCAGCTAACGATTTAACGGGGCTTAAAAGCTCCAAATTAGATTTTCGGGAATATCCCCCTAATGGTCAGTTGTACAAACAAAAATTTTCAAGACGAATTTTTATTTTAGAAATTTTCTATAACAAACATGTTCAAACTTTTCTTCATAAAAATAACCGTTTTCGAAATAATTCATTAAATATTAAATTAAACATTTAATTCTGATGTATAGTTTACTTTTGATATTTTTGGGGACTTCGGTGGGAACTTTGTACAGATTTCCTAAGAACAACATTCAAAAATCAAGCTTTCCGGCGATATTTTCGAAATAGTGGCGTTTTTATGTCTATAATATGACTGGACTAGCTATTTCATCATTTTAAATCATATAATGTCAAATTAACAAGGTTTTTTTGTTTGTAAATTTTTTGAATAATGGTCCGTTCGGCTTCGCATGGGATTTGTCATTAATTTAACGATTTAAAAAATTATAATAAAATTTTTTGGGGTTTAAAGCCCCTTTAACATTTAAAATTAATTTTTGGCACTCTCTAATAATTTGTATATATCTACACAAATGTAGCAGTCTTGGAGGGTAACGCCATCTGTTGGCGATCCCATTTTCCTGAGGGAGTAGAGACAAGATTTGCCGATTTTTGTCATTATACAGGGTGTCCCGAAATTACCGCCTCAGAAGAAAACCATGAGTTACTGGGGTCATTTCAAGTTGAAAAACTTAAGAAGTAATTTTCTCGTTTTCGCTTCGTTTTCGACTTATAACGGTTTTTATGATTTGTGTTCTTTTTTCCTTTGACTGGCTCTAACTTTGCCAAACTACAACCGATTTCCGAATTTTTTTTTTTATTTTAACATGAACAGTTAAAAATTTGTATCTACTATACAATTTTTTTCTGTGAGGATAACGGTTTTCCCGCAAAATATTTTCAAGCACATTTTTTAACCATTTTTAGGTTGTTTTTTTGACTTCGATATGATTTTTTTCACAAAAACAAGTTATTAAGTATAATTTTTTTTTTCATTATTTTGTGTTCTTAAAAATATTTAACATTTTTGTACTTAAAAATACATTTAAAATTATTAACAAAATAAAAAATAAAAACAAAGGAAAATAAAAAAAGTATGATATTTGATGAAAACGAACCCTGTATATAACATACGTTGTGTTTGTCAATTATTCCTTAAACTCAATAGCGAAAAATTTTTAACGATTTAGAACGAAGTTAAAGCATTTTTAGTATATGATAAAAAGGCTTTAACATCGTACTAAATCGTTAAAAATTTTGCGCCAATATTTTCTCCTCCCTATATAAAATAAAGCTGTCACAAATCACCACCATCCATCCCTTAAAGTAGGCATGCAGTTTTAGATATTAACATTTCCAATTTTTGGCTCTGATTAAATATGAATCCAACAAAAATATTCCAATGCAAATCGGATGATGGCCCAGCCGATTTAAGCACGTACAAATTTTTAGGCTTTCGCGGTTGTTTAAAGACATTATTAGGTAATTTTTTTCGGATTACGCGGCTAATCCGAAAACAATTAGCTTACAACGTACAAACTAAAAACTAATAAATTTGTATATTTTTAATTTATAAGCTGACCCGCCGAACTTTGTTCCGCCTTAAATTGATTTAACTATTAAATTCCCTTTCGAGAGTCGAGCCCATGTTTAAGCGCATTCACTTTTCCGTTCAAATCGCATTCGCAATTGATTTTGAATAATTAAATTAAAATCGTTGATATTCTTATCTTTGTCAATATCTCGCGTTCACTAAGCCAATCGTATTTCAAATAATTGCAGCCAATGATTTGGAACCCTTTAGGTCTGTTTCTTTACTTCCCAAAACTGCCAATTTTGACCAATAATTCTAGTCCAATTTTATTTTTTTTAATATGGATTTTAGCAGAAATTTGGTCTAAAATGGCAGACAGACTTTTTGCTGATGAGCTCTTTCTTCGATGATGTGAAATAATCACAAAAAATAAATGGGAACGTAATAAGGACAGTTGTAGCATCAACTCAACCGGAATTCGGCCATTTCCAATATTGTCAAACACATTTTCTGAGAAATTATCGGATGATGGATTGTTCTGCAACGCAACTCGAATGTACGTCGTCGTTAATTGCAACTTCATTATGTATCCCCATAAATAGGATAATTTCATCTCTGCTGGCGTTGGATCACGGGTTGACCGGTAAAGTTTGACGGAAATCACCGGCGATAGCAGTATCATTGTGTATTGACCATAATATGATCAATTAATCAACGTATTGGTGTTCTACTTGGCTCTATTTTGTTGTCTTTAGGCTCAGTTTCACACTCGATTTAGTGTCACTTATAAGTGCCAAATATAAAAAACTAATGAACAATTTCACAGTGTAAGCTTATCGGAATAAGTGACACTTAAGTCTCCTATAGGTGTGCTTTCTTGCAATCCCGGGGGCATTTGGTTGAAAAAAAAACGACAACGCGGATTAGTGACGCCATCACAGAAAACAAACATGGAGTTTTCATACAAACTATCGATAACATGTATATGGTAATTCATACCGGTAACACAGTTTTTCTGTGCGCTTAAGTTAAGCCTCTAAATTTTCGTCTTCATTGTGTTCTTACCTGATTTAATACGAATTCGACAAGAAAATCCTTATGCAAATCGGTTGATGTGTAGCCGAGTTTTGCTGCCACTAGGAAGAAATTCAATTAATTTTTATAAAAGATTAAAGAAGCAAACCTAAAGCAACTTCTAGATCAATAAAAATTTGCGTTTTACGCTACGTTCGGTCCAAATATACATTTTAGGATGTTTTGGTCTCCAAGTTGTGGTGTTTAAGTGGATAAATAAAATAAATATAAAATTTTAATTAAGAATTTTTGTTTTTATTTATTAAATTAATAAATTTATTTTCACAACTTTTACTTATTTTGTATTGTGACGCGTTTCGGACTTTTGTCCATCTTCGGGCGAATTGTGAACTGGGCCTTAGTTGTTGTTTAATTGGTCCAAATATGTGCAAACACTTTTGTCTCATCCGAGATTCCAATGGATTTTTGGCGTACACGAAAAAATTATTTCTCAAATTACAGATGGTTTAAGGAAAATCTTGTTTTTCACTTAGGAACCTCTTCTTTTACCTTTCTCATTGAGACTTACGCTTCATATAAAATAATAACCTAGAGATGGACGTATAATTAGATATAAACCTGGGTCAGAGCCAAAAAACCATTGCATAACGGCGCGACGAGGACTAAGTTGTCCTTTCAATTTGCATTTCAAGTGGGTTTTTAGGTCTTCTTCCACTTGCGTGGGACATAACCTTCGACCACTGCGTTGTGCCGAGTAAAACTTCTTTTTTTTACGGATTCAAACTTCATGGAATTTTCAATATTTATCAAGTTCATAATTAAAAATTCGATGTATGCACTTACCCATCAAACCAATAGTATAGGTACGTTTATGAGAGAAAGCTTTTCTAAGCAAAAACAGTTTATTCAATTGTCAAATTATATCACTTATAACAGTTACACAATAACCTTACCCATGACCATTTCCTGTTTGATCTGATTGGCAACCATAGCCAACGAACCGTAATGACCAATTTTACGACTCTTACCTTTATATGAAAAAAAGAAAAACCCTCCACAGTCCACATATCAATAAAAAAAAAACAAAATACCTATAAAATGCGACTTCAATTCAAATGCAATGGAAGACAGACAATAAAACGCACGATACATTAGTACGAGTATATACGCATATAGTCAACTTTTTCATGAAGCATTAAATTATACTAAAATAGTTTTCCAATCTTTTGCATTTGTGCCTCTCATATCAACGTGATCAGTGAGAGTGAAAAAATTTACCAGAAAGTCATCCACGCATGTCAATTCACCTGTTGGATGCGTTCCATCAAAAGAAAAAAAAATGCTTGCCTTTTTTTTTTATTTTCTATCTTTTTGAAAAAGAAGACAATTTTCCGCAGCGACGACGACCGCGACGCACGGTGGATATGGGCTGAGCAGTGAACACTTATTAAGCTGGAGTGACTGATCTGTCACTTTGGGTCTTTGATGCTTGATTCACATTTAGCTCACGTAATGCAGCTGTAGATATACGATACGACGCAACGCAACGCAACGATATGATGGGGCATGGACTTGGACTGTCAAAGGCAAGATGGCCTACCAACCACCTGCGCCATAAAGTTGCAACATATACATAACTATTTTTTTTTTTTTTTTTTTTATTCAAATCAAGCGGCGGACTTGTAGATTTGCTTGCTTTATACAACGACGATGATCCTAGATTTGCCTGCTGCACTTGAGTAGATATATCCAAAGACCAAAGACCCAAAGAGCAGACGGGCTTTAATTGTCTGCCAAATAAATTACTGGCATTAAAAAATCTGTGTGTGCAATCTAAGTGCATCTTTTACCCGTCCAAGTCGTTGTAGTCGTTGTAGTCGTCGTCTTCGTCACTGTGCCGCCATAAGCCCCAGTCAGACGTTGTTGGAACAGAGCGGCGAGCTGCCTTTAGAAGGCCACCGAAGACGTATAGTCAACCGACATCGTGAGATGGTCATTAATTAGCTCTCCGATGCGATGATGATGGACCTTGAACTTGCAATTCAACTTGTACTGCAACACGATCTACATTGAACTGTTGTTAGTGGGTGAAAAATGATTTCCCTCTTCAAAATTAATACACACTAACACACTGATTTCTAAGTCTCGTATAAATTTTTATGGAAGAGCATCATCATAGCTATATCTCTAGGTTGCCACAGCTGAAACTATATTATAAGATTGACGCTCGTGCCACAATTAAATTCGAGGACCATATGATGGATGAACCAGAGAACATCAAGCAAACATCGGTCGTATACTTATACATGCTTGTAACTTGTAACATATAGCTGAAATGCAAATTACCCCCATTGTCATAGTATACGAACTGTCATCGTCCCATTTTGGGACAAAAAAAATAACACACAGTGGGACAATGTCAAACTTTATATACTCGTGTGCCAGCCAGCACTTCCGTATATAATTCTGCTGAGGTGGTGGTGGGTGGGGTTCCGTCCCGTCACGAAATAATAAAAAAAAAAAAAAAAAAAACAAAACCTCTTGCCAATTATAGACATTCATTAATAGCATTGCACTTGTTTCTTGTTGTATAAATATATAATTCCAAGCATAAGTGCAACAATTTCCGCGATTCACACGTTTTCATGTTCAATGTGCTTCATATGTGTAAATAGGTATACATAGGCATAATGGAGAGTCTTTGGAATTGTGATAGCTTGTGGCCGGTGCCGGAACCAACACGAAACGGGCCAGATCTTCTCTGTCTCGCTCTCTTGCCATATAATGCAGATAGGTACCACCCTCTCTCTAACAATGGTGTGTTGGGTTTGCTTAAATATGTTTTTTAACTTCCATGTTGGTGGCAATGAATACGAATAGCTCTTTTAAATTTAATCATCATCACTTCACCGCCACCACCGTCCATAGATATATAGAAAAAATGCGCAAGTTCTGTAAAAAAAAATGCACAAAAGTTTATATATGAGTAACTTAAAATGGGTAGATGGTGTAAGCAGCTTAACGATGCATGACAACGTAATTTTCGTGCGAAGAGGGTGTTGCACCCTGTATATATTTTTTTTTTTAGTGAATGGCTGATGAACGATGCGGTCGGTAGCTGGTAGTGAGTATAGAGTAAGTATAGCTGCTAACAAGACTTGATGCAGATAATGCCATGTTATGATGGTTTTAGAAAGTTATACCATACTATAGATACTACCGGTCAACGGATAACATCGGAAGTAACATGATTTTCTCTTCTTATATGTTTTTTTTTTTTTTAATATGAGAGTTCTATACGGACAATATAGGAGTTATGTTTTGTTAGGAGTAGTTATGAAGAGACTAATGTGGTTTGTTCTGAGGGTTGGTTGCCTAATACTGCAACATTTTAAGGGATTTTCTTCAATATGTTGCAACAAAACTTAATTACATGGATAACACATAAAAAAGGTAAATAAATAAAAAAAGAAAACTATTACTTTTCTTTATAAGACGGAAGTTATAATGTTAGGAATGTTAATGACTTCCATGGTGGTTTAGATATAATAATATGCTTGTTGATTTCTGTAAAGCTATTAGGGATTTTTTTGTATTTCTATACCAATACCGAGAAACCAAATTAAACTGTTGATAATTAACAAGGAAATTGAACGATATATTTTTGGAATGTTTGAACTAAATTATGAACTAAGTCAAGCATATTATGTTAGAAGAGATCATCAGTTTAAACAGAAATCTGCCTTTCATCTCTAGAATCATCTCATCTTTTTGAAAATCATTGAAATTTGACTCACTTATAAATCAATCGGTGAATCGCTTGTCTTGGATATAAAAAAATGCAGCTGTAATTTAGTGTTGATACCTCAATTCAATAAAATCTTCGAAACAGCTGAAATCCCAGAAAGTTTCAAAAAATCAATTATTTTCCCACTGCATAAAAAAGGAGACTACAAAAACCCATCAAACTACAGAGGAATATCCTTCTTAAACACCTCAGCCATATTGTTTGCAGCCTTGATATATAAAAGGATATCTCAGTGGGTTCATGAAAAAAATATACTTACTGAATTTCAAGCGGGATTTAGAAAAGGCACTCAACAATCGACCAAATGTTTACACTTATCAACATTGTGGATTCATTGATTGAGAGTTACTTTTCTGTCCAATGGCCAGGACAGAAAAGTAACTCCACAGTGGACTACCAACAATCGAGATACCGAAAAACCACGTTTATGTCGACATAAGCTACTCTGTCTTATTCTCATAGAAATATACTTTCGAAATGAATTCGTACCATTTAATATATTTTGTGAAATTAACTTTTTTAATCTTTCACTGGATCCCTAAGATCTTAATATTAAAATTCGTAACACCAGTGGAATGTGCTTTGAACTTCTACTTCTTTTATTATTTGATTATATGTTTTCTATTCGAATATAGATTTAACGTTCTCCCAAACCAAAGCGAAACATTCGGAATAACGACAAAACTTTCAGCTGTCAATATATTTTGCATGAGATTCGCTTAATCGCATCGTCACGACGCGACGCGACGCGTCACATTGGTGTGGGTACAGCTGAAAGTTACGTCTTCGTTTTGAATGTTTCGCGTTGGTTTGGGAGAGTATTTATGCTGGATTTACACGACTAGCAGTATTCCTGTCAAAAAACTGACAAAAGAATGAATTTTTATACTTTTTGCCAGTAGATATTGTGACACAAAAATGCTGTCAATTTTCCAGTCGTGTCAATTCAGCATAAATATAAAATTTCTAAAAAAAAGATTTTTTAATCAATTTTTTTATGAAAAATGTTTTTTTTTTTTATTTTGTTAAAATATGTTAAAATTTAGTTAAAAACAAATTTCTTTGGTTTATAGCTTTTATAAATATTGATGATTTATTTGAAGTTTATAGAAGACTCTATTTTTAGCATATTTTGACTCATTTTGAAAATATTCAGAGGTAACGCTGCATACAAATTTCAACTATTTCTGGGTGCGTGTTGTTGGTAGGAATGGAAAAGGCCTACAAATTTTTTGTTAAGATGAGATAGGCCATATTATTCATTAGATTAATTCAGATTAACACTTAAATTTAAATTTAAAATAATTTAAATCTAATAATTAAATGCAATTCCATATTATTAACTCGTAAAATTCATTTGTAGGTATTACAATTTTTTTAAATCCAATGTTGATAGATCCAATTGGTTTCCGGGTGTGAGTTTAAGTACTTAAATCTTGATGAAAAATCAATGTCATGTTATTTATTTATTTCTCTAGTTTATTATTTGACAATTCACAAAATTAACATTTGGATTAAAGCATTTTACATCTGGATTTAAACCAATTTAAATTGTTGGATTTATGCATTATTTGCAGTGAGTAATATGGAGATATAGATTTAAATTTAAGGATTTATTAAAAATCCAGATTTGATGGTTGGATTTAAAAAAATCACCTGAAATTAGGGTGAATAATATGCCAATAATTATAATTAGTCAATTTGAGACTCTAATGTAAGGTGACAAATCACACAAACACATCCTTAAAATTTCAATCTAAAGCTTTCATATGCAATAAGTGCTTAAACTCTTTCTCGACTCCATAACTACGCTTACTTTTTCTTTAAGTTTTGTAACACGATGAATAAAATGGGATATTTCTCTGATTTGTTAAAATATTTAAATTTTAGGATTTTAAAGTAAAACAAAATATTGAATTGTTATTTATGACTTTTACTAACTATATGGCAAGTTTTCGATTCGTTAATAAATCGAACACGAGATTTTGATCAAACTTGACATTACGATGATACCAAAGTAAAAAAAGAGTGAGTCTCGCAACCCTGTCTGTTCATTTACAGCCTAAACGGAGGGGTCGAATTTAATAATGATACCACTAGCGTTTTTAGTGTTCCACCGACATATTTTTTTTTTTGAACTTCCTTTGGACCAAAAATAACGGTATTTTTTTCAATTTTTGGAAAATCGTATTTTTTCAAAAAAATGTCAATTATTTTGCTGAAATTTTTTTGAACAATCTTTATCTATCGCACATCCCGTAGAACCATTTTATTGATTTTTGCTTTTCTAAAAAACCGGTTGATTTTGATCAATTTTAATGGAAAATATTTTAAGAGGTTAAAATAGTATTTTGTACTAAAATTTTGAAAAAAAAAATAAAAATATTTTTTGGGATTTTTGAAAAATGTTTCAATATTTCTTTTTGAAAGGTCAATATTTAGAAAACGACTCAATCGATTTTTATTGAATTTGAGCCCAAGTTATTTTTTAACATTATCTAAATTTTTTTCTTAAAGCCAAAATAAATAATGCCAAGAGACCTCGGTGGCGCAATGCGTATACATATGGCTCGGAGGGAGCTTGGTCCGAGTTCGAGTCTTACCTGGGCATAGAAAGTTTTTTCAATTAAAAATTGAACAAAGACCAAGCACCACTTAAAGCAGTCTGTTGATCGGCGTGGCAGTCGCAAAATATCTATAACTCCAACCTATAAAAACTTGGTGGTAGCTCACTCAAGTGTTGTTGTTCATTCGAACCTTCAATATTAATATGATGGTGCAAAAGCTTGGCAGCCTAACTGCAAGTGTGTTATCACACGAAACCTTTTATATATTAAATGTTAAAAAATAGTTAAAGAAAATATTATATTTCTCAAAAACGACTCCTATATACGATTTTGATTAAAATTTGTCTATGTTCTAATATTAAAACGATCTATCATATTATGACTGGGATTAATTTGTCAATACACATTTTACACCTTTACTAACAGCACCTACATACATGTACGTCACATAGATCCTTTTATTTATTTTCAACTATCTCGTTATCCGTTTAACTGATTTAAATTGAAATTTTGTATAGAGCTCTTAATAAGTTGAAATAATATTGCATATCAAAACTTTCCAAAAAAAAATGTTAGAATTAAAAAAAAAAAAATTTTTAATATTTTTGAAAATTCGGTATTTCGAAAATAGGTAGGTACTTACATGATTTTTTAAAAATTAATTTCTTAACTCCTCATTAATAAATACAAATTTAATATTCATTTACTTTATTCGTGTCTACTGTATTATCAAAAAATAGGAGTTTCTGTCAGTTTTAACACTTTTCGAAGCAATTTTCCATTGCCTTGTTTAAATTAAATTAATGTAAATGAGAAAAGCTTGTAATATTTAATTTTGTGGTTTCATCGTGCCACGAGCAAATTGTAATGCCAAAAAAGCACTATCGTGCCACTCGGACAACGCTTAACTGTAGCATTAGAAGCAGTTGTGTACCTTTCATTACATATTTGAAATTAAAACTTAATTTTCTTCTTTGGAACCATCACCCAATATTTTCCTACTATAACGTTTGTTTAAAAAAAAAGTATTTTCACAATTCCGGTCGAGAGATATATTCGGGTACCTACATAGCGCATGTTTTGGTATGAAAGTGTTCAAATAGCAACTCAGGAAAATATGTACACGCAAACAATAGCCTAGTTACTTTACTTTGAAACTCTGGCATTTGTGTGAATTTCGACACGAAATTCTGTCAACGTTCATATAAAAAAAATAAAATGTTTAGAAATGCACACAAATGCTCAGAGTTACAAAAAAATAAAATGTGTAGAAATGCACACAAATGCCCAGAGTTTCAAAGTAAAGGAACAGACCTTATAACAAATCATTTTATGTTTCGTGTACAAACAATAACAAAGTATATTTATAATCACTTTTTTATTGTTATTATTTACTTGTAAAAAAAATAGCTGAGTTGCTTGCTATACACTTTCATCAAAACACGTCTATTAATATAACATTTTATTTAAATTTTCCAATTTTATATTTCATATTTAAGTTAACCTATATAGTTTATTTAATATACAACAGATTGAAAATTCATTCAACTTTCTCTTTATTTCCAGAAATGCCCGCCCGCTATAAACATGGTAAGTGCAGAACTTGTAAATAATAAACAATTATAATTTCAACAATGACATACAACAGTTGTGAAAATATAAATTACCCCGCCCTTTGATATAATCTTAAATTTAATTCTCCTTCTTCATTTTGTTTTCTTTGAATTCTATATTGAACCCATTGCGTTTTTCCCCTCAATGAAATCAACTTTCAAAAATCTTTTCCTTTTTTTTTTTGTTTTGAAATATAAAATGCATTTTCGAGAATTTTAGTTTACATAAAATTTTACGAGTAGGTACTTGAACTTTTAAAATTTTATACCTACCTAAAATAACATTCTTCTAGTCAAATCAGAAAAATCATTTTAAATAAAGTCATTCCGAATTGGCTTGCCTATGTATGTAATGTTATGTACGTTCACTTTTTAAAAAAGCACTCAATGCAAAAGTAGATAAATTTTATTACAATTTTCAATTGAATATGCTTTTGACAGTAAAAATTTTATAGGAAGATCTACAAGACTGTATTGTGTAAACATAAAAGAAATATAAACTTGAAGGAATGTACAGAATCCGATGAATGAAATGCAAAGGGAGTCAGTTTGAATTTTAAAATTTGTATTATAAGTAGGAAAATGTCAAAATTGAGTGTGATACTCTTTGCAACTCATTCATCGGATTCTGTAATTGGAGTGATTAAAATTGCTAATAGACAGTGGGAAAATTAGACCTTCACTTATAAAAATTCAGACTAAAGTCTAATTTGAATCTGGTTAAAGAGAGCTGTGTTAAATTTAATTTAGGATATGTACTTACGTTAGGATAGGTTTATGTGGTTGTCAGCAGAACGCTGGTCACACTTAGACGATTGGTTGGCCCATTGTAATACCACAGGAATCTAGGAAACTTTCCTCCTACTCGTTGAACCATTTAGAACTTCTAACGAAGCGAGCGAGGATCATTGTAGTAGAATTCTCCTAAGTGGAGCCTACGACTTTGAGATAGAGCAGGGCATGTACAGAGAAGGTGAGGAATCGATTCTTCCTCTTCTTCGTCGATACAACTCCTGCAGAATTCGTTAGAAAATACACCAAGCCTTGTTGCATGCTTGCCTATTAGACAGTGTCCAGTAATGACACCTATGACGCAGCTAATATGCAGTCTGCTTAGAGACAAGAAGTTCCTAGAGCGCTTCAGATCCTTTGTGGCCTGACATGTGGCAATGTTACTCCACCTAAGATTTGTTCTCTCTATTGCATATTGCTTTAGCATAAGTTCCGATTTGACAGTATAGGTAGTAAAGTTCCACTTTTGGCGAGTTCGTCTGCTTTGCAATTGCCTGGAATGTCCCTATGACCCGGCACCCAGCAAAGGTGAATGTTGAACTGCTGTGCCATCTCCCAGAGAGATGATCGGCAATTAAGGGCAGTTTTTGAATTTGTAGAGACGGAATCCAGAGAGTTAATGGCTGCTTGGCTATCCGAGAAAATACGGATATCTGTGGTTGATATCACGTTTTCTTTGAGCCAAGACAGGACTTCTTTTATCGCCAAAAGTTCCGCCTGAAACACGCTACAGTGATTGGGAAGACGGAAGGAGAGACTTAGTTTCAGCCTATCTGAGTATATACACCTTTACCAACCCCGTCCTCAGTTTTAGAACCGTCAGTATAGAAGTGGATTGATTCATCTTCCAGGAAAGACAGGTCCTCCCAGAGAGATCTGGAAGGAATGGTAACCTGAAAGTTTTTATGTAACTGTAGCTGTGGGGTGGTGTAATCTGTGATACTTGGGAGTGATCTGAATGAGTTTAGAATGATCGAGTGTCCAAAATCATTGTTGGACCATTGTGAGGAGGCTTTAAGACGTACAGCTGTGCTTGCCGCCGTTTGTTTGCAAAATATATCGAGAGGTGTGAGATGGAATAGAATATCCAATGCAGCGGCAGGGGTCGTACGGAGTACTCCACCCATGCATCAACAAGCTGAAAGTTGGACCTTGCTTAGTTTGACAACATTTGTTGTTTTATCTAGAGCGGTGCACCATACATCGTATGTTAGGATCGGTCTTACTACCGAGGTATATAGCCAGTGAGCAATGCGGGGTTGGAGAACCCATTTATTGCCGATGGCTTTTTTACATGAGAAGAGTGCCATAGTGGCTTTTTTAACTCTTTTGTTTATATTAGGTTTCCAGCTTAACTTCTTGTCAAGAATAAGACCCAAATATTTTGCTTCATTCGAGAAAGTTAAAGATACACCTTTGATGGTAGGAGGGTCTATATGGGGAATTTTGTATTTCCTAGAAAAGAAGACAAGATCAGTTTTGTGAGGGTTGACAACCAGTCCACAGTAATCTTCCAAGTTTGTTAGCTTATTTAGCGCGTTTTGTAAGAGTTCACTCAAGGTATTGGGATGTTTTCCTGATACGGCAATAGCAACGTCATCCGCAAAAGCAATCACACTGTACCTCTCCTCCTCAAGGCATATCAGAAGGCTATGTACTTACTTTTTAGGAAATACCTACATCAAAATAATTAATTTTCTTTAAAATAAAAATCTTCACTAGATTTTTATACTTTGACCCTAAAAAGTACTTTTTTTATTTTTTTTTTTTTTTCTAAAAGATTACCAATTGAATGATTATTTTTTGTACCACCCTCTAATTTTTTTGACCACCCTTAAAAATATTTGTTTTTTTTTTTTATTTTGAAAAAAAAAGTTCAATTATTTTTTATTCTAAAATTTAAAAAAAACACTTTAGAATTATTAAAACTCCTCAAAAAATAAATTTTTTTGAATTTTCGAAAAATTACCATTGTGAAAACTGAAATTCGAAAAAAAATATTTTTTGGGGAGTTAGAATAATTCTAAAGGGTTATTTTAGATTTAAGAAAAAAAAAAATTAAATAAAAGCTAAAAAAATAATCGGAGCTTTTTTTTGTAAAAATACAAAAATTTAAGCGGTGGTCAAAATATGTTAAATTGTAGTTAAAATGGTCATTCAATTGGTCATCTTTTAGAAACAAAATAATAAAAGGACACTTCGCACCCTTAGAATGAAAGTTACCTAACTAAAAAATTCGGCATCTTTTTTACAAGCTAGTTTAAGAGTTCATTGATCAGTTTATTGAAAAATCAGAAGTTAAAGAAATTTTGAGTTTGCTCACTTTCATTCTAAGAGTGTGACTTATTGGAGCCAAGATTACACAGTTAGTGAATATTTATATTTTTAAGAATAAGTATTAAGTATTTTTAAGTATTTCCTAAAAAGTAAGAACATACCCTAAATTAAGACCTGGGGCCTATTTCACAGAACATACATAACATACATCACAGAAATGTATGTGACGTAAAATAGGCCCCATATGAGTGGGTGTAAATTTTAAATTTTTTTTTAATTATGCGTTTTCTAAGTTGACGCATAGTTTTTCTAAAAATTCAAAATTTACAATGAGTCAAATTTGGCGACTACTTTAAGGTACATATATTCATACAATGTATGTTCCGTGAAATAGGCCCCTGGGCTCTTATTTTTTAAATTGTTGGAAAACTATTTATTTTTTTTTGTGAGAATTGTCTTAAGTCAGCTTAGGTATACAATTTTACAAAAAAATGATTTTGAAACTTTTTTTTTTCGTAGGAGCAATATATTTTGTTCAATTAGGAACGGGTGAATCTATTAGCTTCAAATTTGATACTGCGCATTTTTCTGTGATTCTCTAGAGGAAAAATTTGAAAAAATTACATAGTGAAGATAATTAACCCTGCAGTGATTTTTTTGAGAAAATTCCTTTATTTTTGAGTTTTTCACGTAAAACTTTTTAATGGCTTTCCTATTAATTTTTTATCTGGCGCGCATTGCTTCGGAATACACAATTAAAAAAATATTACATTTAAAAAATTTAAACAAATCTCATTTAAATAATATATTTTTAGTACTTTTGGAGTTTTTTTTTTACCCTTTTTTCATTAAAATTTAGCCATATTACTCGTAAAGTTGTTAAACAAAATAACAACAGTGAATATTTTTTAAGTAAGCATAGTTTATTATGTATTAATTTATATTGTAAACACACAAGTATTAATTGATATTAAATTGTCTAACTGACATACATAAAAAATAAGTTGAATCCCACTTCTGACACCAATGTATAATATTATGTTTCATATAGTTTGTTTTAAAACTTGTTTTCTTTAATTTAAGTTAAGACCCTGGCCCTACCAACAGAGACGACTTAAATATTTAAGTAAAATGGACCATAATGATATATAGGTACCTACTCTATATAACAAACCAAACATAGGTATGACTTACATATTCAAGTAGACCATAATTAATGAATCTTACATGATACAGAATCTTAAATATGAAACATTTGTTGTATGGTTCATTATTTATAGTCTGAACCATTATGGTTCATTTTACTTGAATATTTAAGTCGGCCTTAAATTTGGTTATTGGTAATGCCCGTGCGTTTAATTCAAATATCATCTAAACATCTTTATAGTAAAGCTTACATAAAAAATCAGTAGAAGTATAACATGTAAGAAAAACAAGCTAATTGCCATTCGTCTTCGCACAGAATTACTTATCAATTTTTTAGCAACCCTGAACAATGAATTTTTTGGCACGTTCCAATAATTTTTATACACAAATGTAGCGGTTTGAAACCTTAATACCATCTGTTTACGATCCCTTTTTCGTGAGAGACAAAGCAAACCGATTGACGTCAATTCCGTAATGTGTGTCATTCCTTAGAATAAATTTTTTCTCCTTCTCATAATTTGCAGTCCAAATTTCCAATATTTTCGGCTCAAAGGTTTCTTCCTTATTCCAATTCCAAACGAAGAAATGTGCTTTTGATGTTACTATTTCTTATTTAATTCGTTTACATTTAATTTTTAAAATTTTTGTTTGACTTTTTAAATTAAAATTTACAAATTTTATAAATATTTGTTTTAAAAATAAACTCTTTATATTTTGTATCAGAAAATAATAATTTTTTGGTTCTTATTTTTTAACACAGACTGTGTTTTTTCGTTGATTGTTGTTTTTCGATTAATTCAAATGAATACCATGAGATGGTGAAAATCAACACTTAGCAAGGAAAATCACCTTAGTTTTTAGTACAACTGGTTTGTGTATTTGAAAATTAATTTGAGAGCCCTCTTCAGTTAAAATTTCGAAAATTTATTTATCGCATACAAAAACCATCGAAGGTGAGTAATTTCTGAATTACTAGAAAAGAGAATTTAAGTGGGGAAAACAGACCGAAACAGTTTAGCACCTGTGGGTAGTTCTCAAATAAGTTTGAATTTGTTCAGGAATTGAAAAATCGATTTGAAGTTTTTTAAAAATTACTTTTTGAATAATTAGGCATGTTGCAGAGTTATAAAGACTGGAGTCTTTTCGGTACTGCAGTAAATGAAACTTTTTGCTTCCGACTGAAAATAATAAGTATACCATAGACGATTTTTTGTTTGTTCGATTATTATGTATGAAGGAAATAGACATCTTTTACTGGATTTTATGATTTCCAGAGGCAAATAATTTTTAATGAGGCACGCGGGGCCCCTCAACGCGTGGGGCCGTGAGCGGTGGCACACTTCGCACACCCCTTCCGCCGCCTCTGTATGTACTCAATGGAATAGGAATAGAGTTTTCCGTTTTGAAATTTCTCAGAAAAGTACACGACCGACGCGACGCATCAAAGATATATACTCAAACAATTATGATAGCCAGACATTCCACTCGATTATTCCAAGTGCAGTCATAAACATAATTCAATTTGCTATCATCACCTTGGTACATCACATATATATCAATTAGATTCAGTCAATTATCTTTCTTGAAATTGCTGCACTAATTCCACAATCTAGATCCATTCATTTTCATATTCCTAACCAACTACGAGTACGAGTATATCTAAATACAAACAGGTGTGGGTTTCTTCTATATACAATGTAGGTATAGTCTCATGCGTTATGCACATCCTTTAGGATGGAAACTCCTTTTCCTTTATCGATTGATTGTCTACACTTTGATTTAATCCAAAATAATTAACAATAATGATGAGAATGGGAAGTTCGATACAACAACAAAAAAAAAGGAAGAAATTCAAGATTCCGGTTGCACTCAAGCCGTATGTGTGTGCTGCACTCATGGCACACATCACATAAAAGACTCCCATCGCGGGGCACCTCCATCTCGAGTCGAAGTGATTAAATTTTAATGCAAACGAATTTGATAGTTGAAATCGGTGCAGTGCTCTTCCATTCCATCCCATCTCATCCATGAGATTCACACCATGCGACTCTGATGGAGCTGGGATGGGATGTGAATTTGCTCCCTCTGTGTATTTTCTGTTACAACAATATAGAGCATGGGAGCATCCCGGGCTGTGCAGCATGAACTTGCCCCATATATAAAGGATTACATCGGAAAGTAGGTAGGTACTATAGATACTCCTGCACTTTTGCTCTTGATTATGATGATGATGGTGATTGAATCGAATTGTTATCCATAACAATAGATGGTTAAATGTTCCAGGATTATAATGACGATGTATAGACGGTGGGCAGAGGCAGGGGCAACGGCGCGGCGACGGGAAGGCGTACACCTGAATTTATAGAGAAGGATATGCAGGTGGTGATGATGATGATGATAATGGAGGCTGAGTTGAAATGAGATTTATCTCAATCGAAATAATGTGGTCAGTAGAGAAACGAGCATCATTCGTAGAAGAATATATAATAATTGCTTCACTCTCGATTCATTTTTTTTTTTTTTTTTTTTTAAGTCTATAAATATTAAATAGGATCCCATGTAGCACAAATCACAATAATGATTGAATGCCAGTATATTTTTGACTTAGAGCAATTTGGCACAATGGATGGATAAAAAGGAAACAATGCTTAAGGGCTGTTGGCATTAAAAATATGACTTTAAGGAATATTTTGACGAAAGAACAATGAAAGGGCTGCAGGTTTATAGAAGATAGGTATAGGTTAGGTAAGATAATAAGGTAAATGCAATTTGTGATGAATTGTGTATTGTGATGTGAGTAAGTGCTAATGGGGAGTGGTTTTTAAACAATAATAGAGTTGAAAATAAGAGTGATGTGATGGAAGAGCTAAACAATAATGGCATGCGTGGCTTTTTGAAATGAGAAATTGGTAAATTCTTTTGTTAAGGTGCGTGTCCCTTTGAGAGTTCTTTCGCTAATAAATTCTCGGGGTTACTCCCGGGTGCCTGTCCATTTGAGAGTAAGTTCAATTGCTTAGTTTTGAGAGGTGATTTCCTGAGAGTACTTTCATAACCGTGTCCACTTGATGTACATACCTATTTTCCTGCTAGTTGGAAGTTAAAAGTAGTTAAAGTGGCACGTTTTCAAAGGTTGTTGAATTTTTTTTTTGGCACTGTTCTTAAAGAAATAAAGACATTTGTAGAAAAGATGGGTTAAACTACGGGTAAATAATCGTAATTTGGCGCACGGTTTGCCTTTGGAATTATTATCTTACCTGTTTTCTCAAGTTATGAAATATTCCTTTAAGGTTAATTTAGAGCTTAAGAATGGCGTTATCAATAATTTTTTTAACATTTTAACAAAAAAAGTTAAATTATCGATTAGATGTATTCCACAAAATTTTAGTATACATATTTTCATATTGACTTAGGTCAACAAAATTAAAAAAAAAAATAAGTGCTCCAAAATCGGGATCATCATTGAAAATTTAAATTTTAAGTTTTGAGACACTTATAAAGCAAAATCAGTGATAATTTTGATGCCAATATAAAGCTACAGACTTATAATTATTATTTTTTGTCACAAAAAAATTTCGTTTTGGCCCAAGTTAACACGTTAAATGAATTTCTTTATTTCAATGATTGAACTACCTTACCATCGATCATTGAAAATCTTAGAATTCATTTTATGTTATTATGTTGAAGGTTGGGCCAAAATGAAATATCTATTTTTTTGACTAGAAATAATAATTGAGTTATCAGCTTTTTACTGGCATCAAAATATTTACTGATTTTGCTTTCAAAGTGTCTCAAAATAAGAAATTAAAATTTTCAATAATGAGTTTCAATGAAAGCTATAACTGGCCCCTTACCTGTTTTCTCAAGTTATGAAATATTCGTTTAAGTTTACTTTTAGAGCTTCAGAATGGCATTATCAATAATTTTTTTAACATTTTAACGAAAAAAAGTATTTTTGGTTCCAATCGCTAAATTATCGATTAGATGTATTCCACAAAATTTTAGTAAGTATACATATTTTCATATTTTAGGGCACCTTAGGTCAGCAAAATTAAAAAAAAAAATAAGTGTTCCAAAATAAAAAAAAAAAATCTGGATCATTTAAATCCATTCATTTTAACCGGGTTTTAAATTAAAATTTATTATAAAACCACTATTGATTGCAGATTTGCTTCCTCCATGAAGACCACAGTTTAACTCTATACAGCTCCTCGCAAAATACGAAAAATTTTGGAATTCTGAGAGCTAATTTCCGATAGTTTTCAAAACTTGTGTCCACTTGCGAGTAACTATCAAAAAGTTCGAATGTCGAAAGCAAAAATTCAACCCTCCTCGAGATATTCTCAAGCCTGCGTCTATTTGTGAGTTTCCTCTCGAGAGTAACCTGAGAGCTACTCTCAATGGTTTTACTGTCAAATAGAATTGCACCTTTAAGGGCTGATGTTGCGGGAATGTATCAGAAAGTTGTAGGTTATTTTAAACTTAACAATTCTTTAGGTAAAGAATTATTAAAATTATTTCTATTATTCAAGAATAAGTCAAATCTTTTTTAACTTAACCGTGACGTAATGATTGGTGCTATTTTATTTAAAGCTTTCACGGTAAATGTCTTGGGGATCGAATCCCAGCCTATATTCTACTTCAGAACCAAAATATTTTTTTTTTTTTTGGTTAGTGCATCTTGATAATAAGGGACAAATACCCTCAAAGATATCTCTTTCCAAGTAGAAAACCCTACAATCTTATAGCAGTTCGAATTCGACAGAAAACTGTAGGTCCCCTTCATTCCTGCCAATTAATAATACGCACCTATCACTAGTTGTCACTAGTCGGTTTCTCTACCTGGAATTATTGGGAAGCATTTAAATAAGTCTATAATGGGCGTGTACTGGATTGGTTTGTGTGTTAAATTGTTACGACTAAGGTCTCAGGGTCTATTCCAAACCAATGTTAACTAAAAAAAAAAAAGGTTTTTCAAGGATTACTATCCTCCAATGGTCTTATTTATAAACGTTGTCTAACTTTAGACAACTGTCCAACTTTGGAAAATTTGTTCAAAACCCTTGTTTATTGTTCTCTTCTAGCTGCCTAACTTGGACACAAGAGTAGATTAGTCAACGAGAATAATATGATAGTTATTTTTATTAAATAAAGCATATTTCCACCAATTTGAAAAAAGTTAGACAGTGTCTAGGTAGACAAAAATATAATAAATACTACTGCAAGAGTATATTATTTCTCTTCTTCTTTAACCGACATTTATTATGATATCGACTGGGACCACAACTCTCCTACTTCACTACTTTATCTTAAGGCTCCAGGCTCCAGCTGTGGGGTTTGCCGGGTTGACCACAAAAAAATGTGACCACGAAAATGTTCAAATAATTGAAATAAGGAAGAACTTTCTTTCAAAAATTTATCCACGATGGGTTTTATGTTGAAAGGAATACATTTTCCCTAATTTCAAAGATAATTCTTCTCGTCAGCAAATTTCCAAAAATTAGAAAAAAACAAAAATGGAAAATTTCTTTCGCGATAGGAGTAGTTGTTTCTTCAGCGACATATTCTATGGCAATATTTTGCTGCTTTTTTGTTGTCATTGAATTTTTATTTAGTTTTTAGTTTTCCCTCATATTTGGTTTTGCCCATAGTTCCCTTTTGTATTTCTGAAAATTTCTTAGTTGATCTAAAACCTTTTTGACTGGTTTTTGTATTGACAAATAAAAATATCGTCACCTGATTGCAAGAACCAGCTAAGTCGATAATTTTAATTTTTCTAGTTCTTGGGTCCTTGAATCGATTTGCATCGTAATTTTTACACTTTGCTAAAACCAGTAGCGCAGAAAAAATATGTTGTTATTATTTTACCAGTATATAATTATTATCATGCAAGAAATAGAGCCTGAAAAAGAGGCCAAGACGTTGTTTGCGACTTTCTAAGAAATTCGAAAATTCGAAAAGTAAGCTGCAATCAGAAGATGATATGTAAGTATTTGGAACATAAGGCTTGTTTTATTGGGAAATGATGTAAATCTTATGTGCAGTCAAATTTCCCTAGATAAACAACAACATCGTACAGTTCACACTGGATATTCCTCATGGAATCAATTGGTATATATGATGAACTGAACTTAACAAAAATTGACTATTGACAAGGCCCTTACTGGTCAACTGATGAAGTTCAATTGTGAGATCACCGTCAGGTCGAAACGTCATTTCTTGTAAACTAATGGTCGTTAAAAACTATTTGGAACATTTGAACTTGAACTCAATTTTTGTCTAAACACGAAACCAATACATATTTTACATAAAACGCAAATAAAAATCAAAATCAGAGACCTATAAAAACTTGATTAGTAGATCACCCCAGTGTTGTTGTTTCATTCAAAACCTTCAAGAAAATCACAGTTGTTTCGTCAGGTTCCGAAATAAATCTTTTTCCTTTTTTTCTAAGCTATTAAAATCCTAAAGATCCTTCACCACTGCAAAATGAAAACAATTATGTATATCGTCGGCTTCATAAGCAAGCAAACCTCGTAACTCTACCTTTTATCGAAAATGAGTTTTGAATGCTATTTTATAGAAAATTCGTTTGCGTAGTATCCTAGAAAATTTCGTATCCCTCATAAAACTCTAAATAAACTTACATTAAAATTTTGCATAGCACGTAACTCCACTACTACTCTGTTGTTTTGCAGACATTTTCGTCTCTCCTGAAAAATTTTAAATTTGTGAGTTACGAAGTCTGCTTAGGAGGCCGACGATATATGTATAGAATCTTTGCTGAAAATTTATCACTTCTTGTCAGCTCAAAATGATCACACATAGCATGTTTGCCCTTCCTTAAATATTTTAGGTATTTCAAATAAAAATAAAACAAATTGATGACACATTTATTGCAAATCGATTCTGTAAACATCCACAAATTCAATGACATCCTTAAACATACATATGTCTTACCTCCACCCTCCAAAAAAAAAATGGAGATTCTTAAGTATACCAAATCACTTTGGAATCACCACTTAAGACAGAAGAAAATACATTTAACACGCAGCAAAATTGTTTCCCGTATCTGTCTAATGACACTTTGATTCCGTAAATCTACCTTTAAACGATAATGCATATATAGTATAAGTATACTCTGAGCTGAGCTCCCGCAGGATTATTTAATCGCAACACATAATGACAGAATTTGTACGTGCTCTTAGCAGCACAAGGACGAAGTATAGTGGAGGAGTATATAGCTAACTAATTGTAGAATCCTTGCACAATAATACACAATCTTTCCGAAAATTCCCATTGGTATTTAACTACCTATAAAGACTCTTTTCAAAAGTTCGTGATAATTACCGATGCATTAAGTTGTCAGGAAACATGGTTTGCAAGTGAATTAAACACTGCTATTTCCTACGAATATTTGATTCTACAAAGGATTAGTCAGCATCCGTTCGTATATTATAGACACCTACATAGCTACAGTGTCGATTTAAGTTGAATTTAGCATATCAAATGAATATCTTATTATATAAATAGTTTGAAATGGGAATATCGATTTGCTTGCATATTCTATATATAGATATTTATTTGTATGTAAATTGAGTTTGGAGGTATGTATATCCTTTTTGAAAAACACCTACACTGCACACAAACAAAGTATATTAAGTGCAAACAGCAATTAGTTTTGTGAATGCAAAGTTAATTAGCAGACCCCAATGGAAATTACAGAGTGAAGGTAGGTAAAAGTATTTTGGTGTGTTTGTGTGTGGGGAAAAGTCGAAGCCAAAAATGTGCCGAGTGTCACTTATTTTAAAAGTGAGTGAGAGCAAAAAAAGGACAAACAGGAAAATTGCATTAGCAATTCATGTCCTGAAAATAAAATCAAATAAATTACAACGCTGCGCTTACTATGTATACCTTATATAATATATATATACGTCCTTGGATGTGAAAGTGATGATTATGATTATTCTTCCAACCAATTTAATAAAGTAGCTCTATTTTTAAAGGCATTATTTAGTGGCTTTCATACATAAAAACGAAAGAGTAAATTTTTATTATTTTTCTGAGTAGCTAGCATTGAGGGCTTCCAATCCTTGTTCCACTGAAAATGTATTATTTCTATAAAAACATCGAAGTTATAGTTTTTTTCTATTTGAATTGAATTTATTTTGTAAAAAAAGGACCCTAGATTTTAATTAAATTTGAATTTCCGTTTATATAGGGAAAACGAAAAAATCCTCGCAATTCTGTCCGTCCGTCTGTCTGTTTGTTCGTCTACAGCCACAAAGGGGTGGGTCAATTTTCTACTTTGGGAGTTTAATCCATTTTCCCCCGACTTGTTTTTTTTTTTTATTTTTGTTTTCCAACAAATAACGATATTTACCATTTAATTTGTTTTGCAAAATCTTATTTGTCTCATATTTGTCTCAAAAATGGATCAACAGATTTTTTTGAAAGAAATTCAGTGATTTTTTATAAATACTCGTCTGAGCTACTTTTTAGTGAAAAAAAATTCCAAAAAATGTTATTAATGATGCCATAGAACCATTTTTCTTTTAATTTTCGCATTTCTCGGAAACGGTACAACTGATTTCGATCAATTTTTTATGCGATAAATATTTTGAGAAGTTAAAATTGCATTAATTTTTTTTTAATTTTTGAAAAAAAGTTTCAATTTTCTTTTTGAAAACTCAATATTTCGAAAATGACTTGGTCGATTTTTATTAAACTTGGGCCCAAGCTTACAATATGTAGCAGATTTCCAAAAAAAAATATTCGAATATCCGAAATTACCTTCCATAAAAAGGTATAAAAGCCCTCAAAGAAAATCTTGTTTTTCTCGAAAACGACTCCTACGATTTTAATTAAAATTTTTGTGTGTGCTTATTTAAAACGATCTATCATATCACTGGTATTAATTTTATATTACGACATTATTTACGGTACGTTTCATAGAACCTTTTTTTATTTGTGACTGTCTTAATATCTGTTTAACGAATTTAAATTACTTTTTTTATACAAGAGCTCCTTATAAGTTTAAGTAATTTTGCATAAAAATATTTAAAAAAAAAAACGGTTTTTCGTATAAAAATAAAGATCAAAAATATTTCGGAAATCGGTAGATGATTTTTTTTCAATATAAATTTTTTAACTCCGCATTTTTAAGAACTTTACAATTACGATGATTTTAATTTGAAATTATAGCGATTTTTTGTATTATCAAAGTTGGCACCATTGTTATTCTTAAGCTAAGTATACAAGATTGGAAGATCTTCCAATATTGGCCGAACTGTCAAAAGTCTGCCAATAGCAACCAATGAGTTGACAATTGCCAATTTTCTATCAAGTGAAAATTGTACGTTTATACGGTTGTTAGATTTTATCCAAAAATTAGACAAATATTTGATAGAAATTTGGAAGAAAATTGGATGACAATTGCCGACAATTTTGTGTCTTCCAATTAAAAATTGTCTGTTTACACGGTTGGAAGACTTTAAAGATCAAAAAAAAGGTAGACTCATTGGAAGACTATTTTCTTGACAGATGGCAGAGAATTTGAAACTTTATTTTAGAAGTGAAGTATTAAACATAAACATAAAACCATTCGGTTCTTTTGTGTTCGATTTAAAATTGATATTAAAATTGACCACAAAAAGCCAATTTAGCATTTCATTTCACAATTTGGAAAAATATTGGTCTAAACTTTTTTTTTTCATTTTTTTTGTCAAAATTTTGAGTTTGCATGCGAATTTTTCAAAAACTGTTGACATAAAAATTTGGTTTAAATTCAGAATTAAAGATCAGATTTCTGGCTTTCAAAACCGGTATAGTACTTTATTGTAAGTGTTGCCGTTGTTTTTTAAATTTTATTTTTTTTAATTTAAGTAATTTTTTTCTAAAATTGCCCCTACCTCCTAAACGGGGTGAGATAGACCCTCCCCCCCCCCTTCCCCAAAATCAAAATTTTTGTTTTTGGCCGCTCTACAAAAAACCGTTGTCAATTCTTGGCGCCATAGTTATCGTACTGGTACCCTTTAATCGTTGTTTTAAAAAATACTTTTTCAATTTTTTTCTTTAAAAGCGAATATATAATTTTGTTTTTTCCCCCACAATAGAAAACATTTATCTGCCAATTAAAAATTGGATGATGTTTTTGGCAAGAACATCATCCAATATCCAATTGGCCGACAATCGTCCAATTATCTGAAAATAAGAAAAATTGTGTGTCTAGACGAGTTCATACGATTTCAAGAAGTCGGCCAATTTTTTGATAGAAAATTGGCCGACGATTGGCTGCCAATTTTTTTTCTGTCACTTTTTTTTGCTCTCCTGTAAAATTTGCGAAGTGGACTTAACAATTTTACGTATTTAGCACGATATACTGTACTATGCATAATGTATACATTTTTTTTTATATTTCATTGGGGAAGACTATTTTTGTAATGGGTCAGTTAAGAATGCTATCTATTTGGCTGCATTAATTCGTATCCATGGTAAGAATATCAGATTTGGTCTATATTCCAATGCATATGATAGAATTCAATCTCGAAAAGATGAACAGATATAAAACAGGGCCCGTTCCTCTTTTCAAATTGTTCATCTTTTCGAGCATCAACGTATGTTTGAGGAAGAAGATATAGTAAACATTAAAAATTATTTACATAACAAATTAAAACAAGCTCAAAAGTATTGTTCAGGAGGAACTAAAGGCAAAGAAGAAGGAAAAAAATCATGTTGGGAATAAAGTATTCATCTTTTCGAGTACAAAATTTTAACCCGTTCATCTTTTTGAACACTGAAAAGTGAAAATTTTCCGTTAATCTTTCCGAGCTGTTCATCTTTTAGAACCGTTCATCTTTCTGAGATTCTACTGTAATTTGAAAAATTTCGATTCTCGACTTTGCATATATGTAATAATAATTAATATTCTAACTAAGGCATTCACAAAAATTTGGCGTATATTTCATATAGCGCGATAAATCTTCTCAGCTATATTTGTCGTAAATTTGTCGCATTTGTTTTTTTTTTTTTAAATAACCCCTGGTAATGCTCACTTCACAGTCTAGTCAAGTGGAAGTAAATGAGATATTGGAAAGATTTAAATTGGATTTCAAAAGCGAAGATTAGTAGGTATTTTCAGGAATCAGGAAAATTAAAAAAAAAGAAAAAAAAACTGATTTTTATTCATTTTCAAACGGGATTACCTCAAAAACTCGAGCTGATTTCGAAAAACAGATCACGAATTTAAATTCACCGTCAAAAATTATGCTTAGAAAGATTTATTTTGTATGTCCGTATCAAAAAGTTAAACTTGTTTAATTTTGTCAAAATACTTTTTCCGTTATACG
Organism: Epistrophe grossulariae; assembly: GCA_929447395.1. Lineage (NCBI taxonomy): Eukaryota > Metazoa > Arthropoda > Insecta > Diptera > Syrphidae > Epistrophe > Epistrophe grossulariae. The sequence continues at coordinate 10,074,406 of OV839567.1, read as the reverse complement.
TTTTTCAAATATAATTTGTAATTTCAAAACTTTAATACAGTTATTTTTGAAAATTCATTGTTATAAATTACACGTTATGATATTATATTTTTCCGATTTTTTCTATGAATTAAAGGAAATAAACAGAACAAAAAGTGCGATTTTTTTGTCAAAATACTTTTTGCAATCATTTTATCTAGATTAACAAATAACCCACTTTTAGTCAGAGCCCAAAGTAATTGACATTAAGTAAAAAAGTTAATACTTTAAAATGTATGTCATAGAATTTTAAATTATTAATGATGAATAAAATTAGCAATTATCAAGAGGCCGACGTTCGGTGTACACTGGTACACTGTGGCGTATACGTACTATTTTTTTTTATTTTTTTTTATTTTTGTTTGTTTCTTTGATGATATTTGATCACATATTTTAAGTAAGGTGATGATTGCTTAGCCGAGATTATATTCTAATTGTTCCATCAAAATTCAAAAGAGCCTTAAAATGGCAGAATTGATAGTCGTATCCCACCGTATTGGCTACTCATGACCGCCATAACATAAATGTAATGACTTTTTGTTAAATAATTAACTAATTATCCTTCATTCGTTTACTTTTTCCGATAGTTTTAACTTTTCCATATTTGAATCGGTGATTGTTAAAAAAACATAAGTGACATTTTTTTTTTACAGGAGAGACAAAAAACCTTATATTTTTACCACGCGGCCGCATTGATAATGCCGATTTCGCGCTTGAATTTCTGTGTGTTTCAGGTATAAATTTATGTTAGTTTTGCTCTCAACCTATAGCTCTACCCCTAAGCAGTGTAAAACTATAATAAAAGTGATATCGAAACAGGTGTTACTTATGTTGTTTTAACAATCACCGATTCATTTGGCACTTAAGTGACACTTACTTCCATTGTGAAACCAGGCATTAAGCATCCGGTTTTTGAGTGTTAGACTAAAAATTGATAAAAACATTGAATAGTACTTGATGATGTGACATTTTGAACAAAATAAATTTGCTAACCCTGTGTCAGTATTTCATATGTTGAGTAACTAATCAGAACTTACTCAGATATTGTGAAACAAGCCCTAAAAGTATTCACTAAAACAATTTGCGTTGTAAAGTGAATTTTTTGGCTTAATTAAAAATATAACATGGCATCGTAAGTTTTACCGTTTTGTATAATTTTTTTCTATTTCAAGTAAATTTTTTTATAAAATTTCGCCTGAATAAGGAGAAATCGACCCCCTCCCACCTCCAATAGAAATACAGATCGAGCAGACAATTAAATAAATTCTCAGCATCAATTTTTTGTTCATTGAAAGTTTAATCATCAGATCCATTGCATTTCCAAGCTTCAAAACGTTAGACGTTGCATTTTCATAACGTAAGTTGAAAATTGGTTAAAGGTTTACTCTTTATAAAACAAAAACAAAATTTTATTCAAAAAAAATTAATAAATAGATAGCAAATGGTTATTCAACCTCCGTTCGATTCCTGCGTTAGTTTTCAATTTCAGAGAGACAGCGATTAAAAGTATTTATGAAAAAAAAAACCAGCAAATTTATTTTTATGTTTAGTCTCACATAAATTTTATTTCAGAATAAAATATTTATTTTTGCATTTTTTGTTTCTTATAGTTTAAAGCTTACAAGTAGAAATATTTATTATTTTTATACATATTTCTAAATAGTAGAGTCGTACTATTTTTAATTTTATATATATATATATATTTTTTTGTCATATCTAATAAGTTTATAGGTACATTCTTATATAAATGCTAAGGAAAACAATTTTTTTTTCACTCAATAATTACATCAGCATTATTATTACTTCACTATTTTTCTATATAAATTTACATCACACATATAAATTAAAATTACATTTAGCTTTAAGCATTTTTAAAGTTTCTTTTTTTTGTTGTTTTTAGTTGAGATTCTTCTTTTTTTTATATATTTATAAATTTATTATGATTTCAAAATAAATGATTTTTTTTATGCGCAATGATGATGATTTTACAATTTTTTCTTTTGCTTTTTTATATTTATTTACTCATTCTTCTATCTAGATTTTTTATTTTTCTTTATTTAAATTACCTACTTCAGCTTTAATGTAATTGTTTAACACATTTATTTACATTTATATTTATTTTGTTTTTATTTCTGTGTGCCAATTTACCTTTTTTTTCGCTAAAAAGTAGTTTCAGAATTTTCCGCTTTGTTTAATGCTATTTATATAATTTTTTTTTTAAATTAATTCCTAATAAAATATTGGTTTTTATAATGATTCAATTTTGTAATGCCTTTTTTTTTTGTTTGTTTGTTTATTTGCTTTAAATCATAATTGAATTTTTTGTACACACACAATATTTGGTTGGTGTACATATTTACAAAATAATAATAAATTGATTTAAAAATGTTATTAATTTTTGTTATAATATACGAGCGAGTTGTAAGTGAAATTAGTTTTGGTTTTTAATTTGTTTCTATTTTTAGTTTTGAATAATAATATATTTAGTCTACTGCTTAATTTAGATTTTGTTTTTGTATGTTTTGTAAAGGGGTGTAACAAAATATTTATTTATTATTTTTTTTTTTTTTTTTTTTTTTTTTTTCATTGAAGAGGAAGTTGGTTTGCCTTTTTTTCTATATAGGAGGGTAGTTTTACATAATTTATATTTTTTATTCAAATGATTGTACACATTTTAGTAAAATATTTATTGTTTTTTTTGTTTGTTTGTTTTTAAAGGATTGTACCATAAATAATGCAATAGAGAACATAAACCTGTATTTAGTTTCATTGTGTGATTAGGTATTTTATTGGTTATTTTTTTTTTAATTTTAATGTCAATGTCATATTCAAATATTTTATTTTGGTGTTTCAAAAATTTACGAAAAGTTCTAAAAATAATTTTAAAAAATTTATTTATCATTATAGTGCAGACATTTTAGTCGATCTTAGAACCTGTGCATTCCAAATGAATTTAATTTTAAACTTATTGCCCGTTTTCATAAAACGAAAATAAATAAAAAAAAATAGGGCATGCCAATTCGATCTTCGTCCTTTTGTTTTAAAACCACATTGCATTGGAGAATATAGCAATGTCAAAAAAGAAAATTACTTTAATTTCATATTTGGAAATCATATTTTAACCAATATCTCGAGAACATATCGTATAAAATTTAATTATCTCTCCTTTTTTTGTGTTCCCCATTTAATTGATAAAAGAAGGTGTATTCAAATATTTCCTTCATAGCTTAAAAGACAATTTAATTTTTTTTTCAGTTAGTTTAGTCCCGCTAAATTGATCTTGAAAAAAAATTGGCGGCCTAAAAAATAGAAGTTACATACATTAGAACTGTCGTGTATTGTAAATTTCTACCTAAGAAATTCAAAATGCCTGATTTCGTTTTGAAATTATCAGCTAGCTACGATGTCAACAAGAAATGTCAAATAGTATTTTGTCATTTGAGCTATAAAAAAGAAGTTTTATAAGATAAAAAATATAAAGTATTCTCTAAAATAATTTTATTTAAAAACATAATTAAAGAATGGATATCTGGCTTTTAAAAAAGATAAAACATGGCACTGTAAGTGTTGCCATTTTTTTTTTTATTTCAAGTCAATTTTTTAAGAAAATTCCAAGATGGCGGCTTAAGCTCCAGTCCGATTTTCTCGAAAAACTACTCATGTGCTCCTTATAACCCCTCTAACGAATTGTGAAAGAAAAGTGAACATGTAAAATTTTTTTCCAGGTCAAATGTTTATTCCTACTGGGCTAATATAATAATTTAAAGGCAAAAATCATGAAAACGTTTTTTGTAATAACTATGACAAAAGCAAACTTTTAAATGAATATTGATAATATTTATTCATTTTGGTTCATTTTTTTTTTCTTTTGTTGAGTTGTGTAATTTATAACGATTTTTAGTTGAGTTTTTATTTAAAGGATAAGAAAACTGAAAAATAAATAAAGTGTTAATCCTACAAAAAAAATAACGAAGTTGAAGAAAATTTAGAAAACTACTTTTGTTTTAGTGGAGCGATTGAATATTATTCAATTAATAAGTTCAAGTGACCTCAAACAAATATTATAACTAAAAAAGGTTTTTTTGTAGGTATTATATAATTATTCATTCACGAGATATTGATGAAAACAGTTTTGTTCAAAATGGCGGCTGAAAAACTTTCGACACTTCTGAATTCTTTTTTGGAAAACTCAAAGACAAACCTCTTATTGATTCAAGTGATAAAATTTCATTAGCCTCTAATTTTTGCATTATAAAAAATTGTGTTTGTCTTTTTCTGATAACATAAGCCCACAGAGATTGATATCTATAAATTTTGAATCTGAAATTGTTTTTTTGTTCAAATCTAATATAAATAAATTTTCGATAATAAAATACAATAATTTTCTTAAATTTAATTTAACATTAGGTAATTCAAGGTACTTTGACACTTTTGAATGTTGTACATATTACATAATTTTATATATTTATTTATAATAATTTTTTTATACACACAATATAATATAATATATTAATTTACTTCTGATCACAAGAAGGACATTTTTTTAAAGAATTAATTTTGTTTTCTTCATGTATAAAAAATTGTACAAAGCATCACTAATTGATTGTTTTGTTTTTTTTTTTTTTATTATTATTATTAATTAATAAATAATTTGTTTTTTTTTTTATAAATAGCATACAGTTTTTGTGTTCTAAAATATAGTATTTTTTATAATATTGTTTTTTTTTTTAATTTATCAGTAAGTTGTACAAATTCATACGGCTCAAGTTAGTGCACATAAAAAGTGTTAAATATAATTAAAATTCTTTTTATTTATAATTTAAATTTATTATTATTGTGTATTTTTCTATACGTTCTTACGTTTGTTGTTTTTTCTCTCAAGGCTTATTTACACGCTCTTTATTGTATTTATTTTTTTTTAATATAATTCCAAAGGTTTTTGCATTTAGTTTTATAAAAGTTGTATTTTTCACTGTAGACTAACTATACCTATGTTTAGAGTTAATAATTTTTAGTTTTAGTTTTATTAATTGAATTTTGACGACGATATGTTTTTGAAGAGGATTTTTTTTTCAAATAAAAGAAATGAGATAAATAAAATAATATTTACATATTTTTTTTTTTGTCAAAAAAAAAATAATAAAATTGCTGTAGTATCACCAATATTTAAAATTAAAATTTAAAAACTAACCTACTAAGGAAACATGTTTTGTTTATTTTTTTTTTTTTTTAATTTTTAAATAAAAATCTGAAAATCACATTATTATTTTTAAAAAATAAACCCATAACTAAAAACTAAATCTTCCCCGACCGTTCTTGCCTTCAGCAGGATTCAGAGCATTAACAGCTGCAGCTGTTGATGGTGATGACGGCCGGATCCGTTCGATTAGTTTCCCCAAGTGTCACGCATAGCTTTGAGCTGTTTGTGGCATATTATCTGTCAAACCACCAATTCCAGTTGGATCCATGACACTGCCACGTTCCACCCAATGTTTGAGTCGACCACGCAACTCTTCGAGACTCTTCGATTTCGCTTTGTTGATTCTTTTATATTTCACATCCTTGGGTTTTGTGACAGAACGATGATTTGACATCACTCGATTGAAATTCGTAACTTGGGACTGTTTGACTCCATTGACATTATATCCAGCAGCAGCACCACCACCACAAGATGATGATGTTCCTGCTGTATTGATTGAATTATCACTTGAATCACTGCGATTTGCTTTGGAAGCAGCTGGTACTGCTGTCGTTGGCGAAATGCCTGATGACGTATTATCTTTGGTGTGATGGCCCTTAGCCTCATCTAATTGCCCTTCGAGTGAACTCACAAGAACTGCCTTTTCGGAACGATTTTTGAATTTATCACGCTTTTCGGCGACATCAGTTTGTTGTGGTTCGGGATCTTCTTCGACACTATAGACGGTTTCGAGAATATCAGGGCGTCGTAGAAAGCAATTACTTCGTCTAGCCCCTCCATATTTATTCATATTCGTTTCAATTGCATCCGATATGGAACGAACTACCGTAACATCACCACAACTACCTTTTCTTCGCATTGAAAATGAAGAATTACAATCCGAATCGATATCTTCAAGAACTACCGCTGAATCGGAATCATTCAGAGAATCAAAGTCCGTATAGCTAGGATCTAGAGTGTCAAGTCCATGATCGACCAAACGACTTGACAGAGTATCAATTATTTTTTGTTGACGTAAAATTGTCAATTCTCGATGACAAATAATGCCAGCTATTTGTTTTTGCTTTCGTTTCAGTCGTGATTCGAGAAGGAGCAGTTGACTTGTTAGTCCATTCATTTGTTCGGTTTTTTCCTTCTGATATCGATAGTGTTGTTGGATCTAAATTACAAAAAAAAAAAAATTGTCAAAAGGTCAAAAATTATGGTTGTTTATGTTTTTTTTTTTTTTTTACCTGAATGGCATAAGCTTTTTTCCATTTCATAATGTGTTCGGCTTGAAAACGACATTTTGCTCTCAGCTCTTCTATTACCAGCTGAGCTGTTTGAAGATCTTTTGGATCTTGATCCATCATGGCGAGGTGTAAACTATTGTTGTTGTTGTTGCACATTGCCTGTAGACCACAGGACATGTTATATAATATTATGGAAGATGTCTTGTTTGTTGTTGTTGTTGTTTTTTTTTGTTTTGTTTAAAGGATTCAGTCTTTGATTGGAAATATCATTTGAGAGCAGGTTGGGGTTGGACTTCAGGTTCAGGAAGTCAACCCATCAGATGTTGTGATGAAATGTATGCAAGTTTAAAATACTGGAAAGATTAAAAAGACAAAATTATTTAATTAAAAATAGAAAAACTAATAAATAAGAACATTTAAGTTAACAAAAAAAATATATAAAAATGGTAAAAGCCCCAATAGAATTTCTTCACAATCGACAATTTTTGAAAAACTTCTGGAAATTCATTTGCAGAAATTAGACAGTTTTAAGATTTAAACACAGACTATAAATTATTAATAAGTTAAAAAGGACAGGTCCTGAATGGCTACCCTGTGGTAATCCAGTATTATTTTTTACTTATTTGTATATGCAAGAAGACATACAAAAGTTGACATAAAACGGATAAGAAAAATGACAAGGATACTTATTCAGTTTTTTTGAATAATATTGAAGGTATACACTATCAGGGCCAAAGCAAACTGCATATGTGAAATGCGGTTTCACTGCAGAACTTCTTCAATATTTCCAAGTATCAGTTCTTCCTCACCAAACAGCATATCTAGAATGAGGTTTCTGTACAGAACCTTTTGAGCTTCCTAAGTAACAATTCCTCACCAGAAAGCATATCTGAAAATATTTGCCTGAAGTCAATATCGTTGTTTCTTCTCAAGATATTCGATCCGAAAAACATTTTGAACTATCTTTCGTATTTTGATTATTTATTATGTTTTTTTTTCAAATCTTATCATTTTTTGACTACATTTTTGCTCGTAGAATAAAATTTGCCCGAGTCGAAATTAGTGTTTTCCTTCGAGATATTCGACACGAAAAACATTTTTCAGCAATTTTTAGCAATTTGTTTTTGATTAAAAATCGATATATATAATTTAAAAAAGTTGTCCTTTGATTTTTGTTTCAAAATCTCATCAATTCGACATTGTGTAGAATAAAATTTAAACGAAGTTATCGAGATGTTCGATACGAAGACATTTAAAATTTTTTGTTTAAACTAAAAACCGGTGCTTGCATTTTTTGAAAACTGTTCTTACGATAAAATAAAATAAAATAAAATAAAATAAAATAAAATAAAATAAAATAACATAAAATAAAATAAAATAAAATAAAATAAAATAAAATAAAATAAAATAAAATAAAATAAAATAAAATAAAATAAAATAAAATAAAATAACATAAAATAAAATGAAGTTAAATAAAATAAAATAAAATAAAATAAAATAAAATAAAATAAAATAAAATAAAATAAAATAAAATAAAATAAAATAAAATAAAATAAAATAAAATAAAATAAAATAAAATAAAATAAAATAAAATAAAATAACATAAAATAAAATGAAGTTAAATAAAATAAAATAAAATAAAATAAAATAAAATAAAATAGAATAAAATAAAATAAAATAAAATAAAATAAAATAAAATAAAATAAAATAAAATAAAATAAAATAAAATAAAATAAAATAAAATAAAATAAAATAAAATAAAATAAAATAAAATAAAATAAAATAACATAAAATAAAATGAAGTTAAATAAAATAAAATAAAATAAAATAAAATAAAATAAAATAAAATAAAATAAAATAAAATAAAATAAAATAAAATAACATAAAATAAAATGAAGTTAAATAAAATAAAATAAAATAAAATAAAATAAAATAAAATAAAATAAAATAAAATAAAATAAAATAAAATAAAATAAAATAAAATAAAATAAAATAACATAAAATAAAATGAAGTTAAATAAAATAAAATAAAATAAAATAAAATAAAATAAAATAAAATAAAATAGAATAAAATAAAATAAAATAAAATAAAATAAAATAAAATAAAATAAAATAATGTAAAATAAAGTAAAATAAAATAAAATAAAATAAAATAAAATAAAATAAAATAAAATAAAGTAAAATAAAATAAAATAAAATAAAATAAAATAAAATAAAATAAAATAAAATAAAATAAAATAAAATAAAATTAAATTAAATTAAATTAAATTAAATTAAATTAAAATAAAATAAAGTAAAATAAAATAAAATAAAATAAAATAAAATAAAATAAAATAAAATAAAATAAAATAAAATAAAATAAAATAAAATAAAATAAAATAAAACAATATAAAATAAAATGAAGTTAAATAAAATAAAATAAAATGAAATTAAAATAAAATAAAATAAAATAAAATAAAATAAAAATGAAGTAAAATAAAATAAAATAAAATAAAATAAAATAAAATAAAATAAAATAAAATAAAATGAACTATAAAATATAATGAAATAAAAATAAACTAAAATAAATAAAAATGAAATTCGTCCTTGAGATATGGTTAATGACAAAAAGGTATCAGGAAAATATACGCACATAGCTACACCGACATTCTCTAAAACTGATGGATTTGGATTATTTTGACCTCAAAAGTTCGAGATATGCAGATAATTTTTGTATTCGAAAAATCGTACCAATTGCAATAAATTCCAATGAATAGTTTAAAAATAAGTTTTTTTGGGGGCTTAATTTTATGCAACTAGGGCTTTAAAACCAGTGTGATAATATTCAAAAGAGTAAGTACGTGCGACCCATTTGTGCACTTTATTTTTTTTATCATTCTAGAAATGTGAAAGTCATTTAAAAAAAAATTCTATCCAAGTTGGTCCCTTTACATTTAACCTATTTTAACTTCTTAGTTATTCAGAGGTTGAAAATAGAAACAAATTCAAAATCTATATTAAAATCAAATAACAATCCTACATGAAACTATTTTCCTCCCATCATGTCTTATACATCCTCATACATAAATTATTATCTAACTTTACAAAACAATTTAAAATCTATATAAATCCGCATATATAACCAACTTCGTGGACATGGAAAAGTAGGATGAGTGTTGTCTTGTCCTCATTATTATTCTTGGATGATTCAATTCAATTTATCACAAATAAACGAGGAGCCAACACATGTTTTTTTTATATTCATTTCAAATCAAGATTCATGTCACACAAAGTCATATGTATGATGAAAAAGATCAAAGAAAGCCTCTCTCTCTCACTCTCTATAATATAACTCAACTCATTCACATTCATAGCAAGTTGTAATAGAGGAGATGTCCGTTTCCATTCCATCACCTTCTTCTACACGAGTTCACATAATAATAATAATCATCACATGTCCCCATTCCAATGCAAAAAAAAAAAAAAATCAATTTCAATTCAACTCCCTAAAGTCCAATTTATTTGTAAAATAAAAATAAAAGAAAAGTGAAAAACTATGTCATCCATTCTTTGACTTGTCATCAAGCACGTGTATGGTGATGTACATATCTTTGAAATTCAATAAAATCGGCGAGATTCATCAATGATTCTATTTTCGTACCTATATTTTGATACCAAAGTTCTTCTTTCTATATGTAGTGTAAAGAAGGATAACTTTTCAACAACGAAAATAATCTTGTAATTCCACTTCCACAGACTTCACTCACAGATTTATAAGTTATTCCTTAAAGCATATACTTGTATTAGATTGTTATCCACTCACACACTATATCTGCGATGAGTTTTTTGAAACAACATTTTTTAACCTCGGGCTATTATAACTGTCAGAGTCAGAGAATGACTTTGGTCTGTGTTTGTATCTATCTATCTATTCTATATATAATAGAATAATATTTATTTTTGTAACTTGATATTGAATAACTTAATCAAAAGATAGATAAAGTTTCTTGTCTTGTCTTATTTTGTTGTTGTGGATGAAAGGATTTTCCCAGGAAAACCGGATATTGATAAAAGAGATGAAATGAGTTGGATTTTGTTATGAAGTTTTGAATAGATGATATAAAAGTAGGTTTATATACGAGTATATCTTTCAAGGAATATCTGATGAGAACATAAAGTTATTTCTACAAGTTTGATTTAATTTGTGGCTTCATTAGGTTCTTATATAAATTAAGTGCCTATATACTGCCTTAAGAAATGTTTTGCCTACATAAAATATTCAACTAGGGGAATTTATAATTCTAAGAGAATGTTTTATGTCCAAACGTTAATCTTATAAAATAGTCGTCAGAATTTAAGTATGGATATAGAATTATTTCATTCCATTGAGAGTTAAAAAAAAAAAAAAAATAAAACCAATAAAAATTATTGGAAATGATTTTCGTCTTGGATACCTCGAGAGCAATTCAATTGACATGTATTTTTTTTTCAAGCAAACAAAAAAACAAGAAACAACTTAAAATTGTTGAAAAACGTTTTTCGTGTCGAATATTTCGAAAATAAAGACTGATTTTGACTTAAGCAATGACGTAGATAACAACTGATAAGTTTTGAAAAAAATTTAATTGACATTTTTTTTTAAATGATCAAAATGCAAACAAATATTCGAAATTTTCGACTAAATCCCTTGAAAACCAGCAAAGATATTGAATTCGGGCTGATTTTACTGTACACAGTTCATACAATACCATATTTGACGATATTTAAGGATTTGTAAATAAATTCAATTGATAGTTTTTTAAGCAAAATAAAGCTTTTAAAAATAATAGAAAATGATTTTCGTCTCGAATATTTCGAGAAAAAATTTCAATTTTTTTTTTTAAAGCAAACAAACTACAATAAAACATTTTTGAAAAATGTTTTTCATTTCGAATATCTCTAAGACAAGCACTGATTTCAACTCAGGTACATTTTACTCTACAGACAATGACATAGTCAACCACTGTTAAGATTTGAAAAAAAAATACGAAGAATTGTTAAAAATGTTTTTCGGTCTGAATATCTTGAGATCATATTGACTTTGGGAAAAATTTATTTTACGCAGAATGCCAAATGCTATGATGAAAAAAATTCAATTGACATATATATTTTTTAACCAACAACTTAAAATTATGACACTGACGTATGTATTCATCAACTGATAAGTTTTGTAAAAACATTAAAATAAAATTATTAAAATTACCCAAAGAACTGTTTATTAAGAAAATTGTTGACATTAATGCCTGCGTTACGTGAGCGGTATACAAAGCCCCCCAAAAAGGGAGTTAAAATACTTGGAAACCGCGAAGCGGGCCACCCAACGTACTGAACGAGATTGCGTGAGAGTTAAAATGCTTTTAATCCACTTGATATACTGATTGTCCAAGAGAACGCGTATTTTTCCTATTTAACCTTTAAAACTGAAAAAACTGAATATTTTTTAATCACTAAAGTGAGTCAAAAATCCACAATCAATGGGCCAGAATTTCCTATGGACTTCCTCCGGACTTCTGGCCCACCAAAGTGGGTCAAAAATCCAGAGTAGATTTGTGGACTTGCAACCCGCCAGAGTGGGTCAAAAGTTCATTATAGACTTTTGGCCAATGGACTTATGACCCTTCGCCTACATGAATATTGTCACAGGGTCATAAGTCCACAATCCAAAAAAAAAAAAATTATTTGTGAATTTATAACCCATTTAGGTTGGTCAAAATGTGAATTTTTCTCATCCACCCTAATTACTCTGTGTGTTGGATAACTAATCAGAACTTAACTCAGACGTTTTTAAGCAGGCCCTAAGTATTGCATTCCAAAATTTCTCATAATTTTTTTTTTTTTTAATTTGTTCACAGTTTCTCCTCATTTACAATTTACATCATAAGGTTAATCTAGAAATTGTTAAGAAATTTATTTCGGTTCGAATGTCCCAAGAACAAATAATGATATAGACTTCTGGCTAATTTTGTTTTACACACAATATGCCACAATTTATAATTTTTTTTAAGCAAAAAACTTCTAAAAAATTATTGAAAATTATTTTGTCTCGAATATCTTGACAGCAAACAGACCAATTTTGATCTTCACTTGATTGCATATTGAAGATATGATAAAGTTTTTGAAGATCTTGAATTGGCGATTTTTTGTCTAAACGCATAATAACATAAGGTTTCTAATTTTCAAGGGCACCAATAGAAGTTATCAGTGTGGGTCGCACTTTTAGTCTTATTTTTTCTTTTAAAATTTGATAAATAACTGAAAATAAAATATTTACATGTTTGGTTGTTGAAGAACGCTTTAGTATAATGACATACAGTAGACGCTCGATATAGTGAATCTCGGTATAGAGTGAACTTTCCAGCATAGTGAACACACAAAATTTTATACAGAAAACTCTAAATAGTGAACAAAAGGTATCTCAATGTAGTGAACTCACTTTTTGTTTAATATTTAACAAGATAATGCCTTTACAGCATTGTGGACTTTTTTTTTTTTAAGATATTTATGAAACATTTACAAGAAAAAGCACTGCAAATCAATTTAAAGTTGAGAAACAAACAAACTGAATTGATTATTTTTTTTTTATTGTATATTCTCATTAAAAAAAAAAAAAACTAATTTGTACCGGGAAGCAATGAAGTTTTTCGTTTTTATGAAAAATAAATTTTATTGTATGTTATTTATAATATTATGAAATATTGATGTTTTTTTTTTTTACACAATTTAAATTATTTTACGTTTTAATAAATAATAAAAAATAATTTTGTATCAAAATCACATTGGAAAGCCTTTAAGTTTCTCTCTCGAAATAGTGAACAATCTCGAAATAGTGAACAAGCCTGGTTTTAATTACTTCACTATATCGAGCGTCTACTGTATTTTGTCGTTGTCATGTGTGCAAGTCTTATTATTGCACAACAAATTCAAAATGTTTATTTTTTTTTTGGAGAGTTTTTGTTTAATTTCTTTAAGCCTGTGAATTGCCATTAGATATTAATATTGATTTAAAAAAAATTATGAAAGCCTGAGTTTTATTGCATAAAAAAAATTCCAAACCGGAATGATCACAGAATTGGACAAATTTATTTAATCATTAATTACTGTGCAGTTCTTTCTTTTTCTGTTGATTGAATTGGTTGATGGCATCTTCTATCTTTTTGATTTTATTGAATAATACTGAGAGCATGCTTCCACAGCTTTTGATATTTTATTTGATGATGTTTAAAAAAAAAAAACCTTCGAACTTCTGGTATAGCTGAGAAATAATTTTCAATGTAGCCATCTCTTATTTTTCCAGTATTTTCATTTAAACACCCTTGTAAACTTCACTCAAAAAATCCAGCACATGGAATCGTTTTCTTTTTATTCCGCCCACTAAAATATTCTTATCTTATATAGAATCGCTTTCTTTAAGACCATAGGACAGGCTTGTCTTGTCTTGATTTTTTGTTTTAGTTTTACTTTCATTTGAGCTTTCTAAATTATTTGGGTCTTAAGGGCCCCACTGATAGATATTTTATCACTTTTTTTATAGCTGATCTTAATATGTAAGACTTCAAGCTATAAAACAAAACCAATAAACAAAAACATAAAAACCTAATTATCAGTTTTATAGACCTCTATTAGAAATATGATGATCTTTATACATTGATCCCTTGTGTTTGTTTTATCTTCCTTGTGTTTGTTTTATCTAATAAACTTCCATCCGCATTTATAAAATTCTCATAAATTTATAACAGTGTTCTTATTCGATCCATCTAATAACGTTTGAATAAGTAAAATCTTGCTTTTTACCTTCAAAGTCGACTATATCTAATCTATTTATTCACGTTTTCGACAAGAATCAAAGACCATCATAATAACATCATCGAACAGGTTGAACTTTTACAAATTTATCAAACATAAAGCAAACATAACATCTTCTGCAAGAATAAAAATTATCTATATGACAAGGCGTGTTCCAACTATACTATAAGAGAGCCATCATAAATCATGATAGTTTGTGTTGTGTGTATACCCCAGAGATACTGTTAAGGTGTTGAACTTATATTTTCTATCCCATAGAAAGAGATGATACAGTTAGATAATAATTACCCAGGTATTTCTCATTCACCGCATCAGCTAAAGCGGTCGCATAGAGTTAAATCAAATTAATGATGCACACGTTGCACCGCGAATGCCTTGTGGCACTGATACGGCAATATGTCTACAACAACTGCATCTCGAGAATTGCTAAAGGTTTACTCGACTCGAGTATACGGATACTCTCTGCTGCAGCGTATGTACCTAGGTGTATACTGTTGATGCGGTTTTCGTATCGGATCAGATTGGAGCAATCTGGTGTGCCCCGTGGTGGAAAGGTTGCAATCTATAATGTAGGTATATTTATTTTTATACATACATCTCGACTCGATTAAAAAAAAAAAAGATAGCCAAGGTCATGAAATGGGGAAGTGCAAGCAAAACGCTTGGAGCCTATAGGGGACTCGTGATGAATTGTAGCAAAACTTATACAAAATTACGTGCGAGGAGTTTTATATAGAACAATTTTTTGAAATTCCTTAAAATTGAATTCATTAGGTAAATGTTTATATTTTATAAAAGGACTGTATATATTCTATTGGAATTTAGTGGAAGGACAGTTAGAAAAATAATTGTAAAGAATTTTAAGTTTTTATTTTTATTTATTTTAACTAACTAAATGAATATTTTTTGTGACTTTTATAGAATTGATTTTGGTACTTTTTCAATGAAGGATTTTTATTTGCGATATAAGGTATGGAAAGGTAAGTTATGGATTCGTAAAAAACTCGAGATTTTGATAAAACTTGACATTACGATGATAGGGAAGGTGAAAACAGTGGGTCTCGTTATTCTGTCCGTCTGTCTGCCTGTCTGTTCGATTGTGCAGCCTAAACGGATTGGTTGATTTTCTTTAAACAAGGTTTTTGGACCATTCCCTCGACAGATTTTTTATAATTTTTTCTTAGACCAAGAAATTATCTTCCTACCTGCCATATACATACACGGTGCCGAACCTGGAAATTTTGCCGCCCTAGGCAAATTGTTATATATTGCCGCCTCAAACAAGAAAGGAAAATAACAACAACATTAACATATTTACATAGGGTTTTATTTAATAACATTTTTACAAAATTTTGAAACTAAAATGCTGGTCTGCGATTTTTCATTTTTTTCAACTCTGGTTTCTGGTTTCTTGGTTTCTTTTTTCTAAAATGCGATTAAGCATGTCTTTTAATGAAAAAAGTTGCAAGACCGGTTAATCGCTCTTGGGTCTTTGTTCAGCGAAGATAGTTTTTTTTTTAAGTTTAAGCTTCGAAAAGCTATGGCTTCACCTGATGCAATACTTGAAGGAAACCTTAATAGTTTCTTAAATGCCGTTAACAAATTTTCACACAATTCCAGTAAGAAGTGTGAAGCTAAATACATAGTTTAAAATTAACTAAGCAGAAGTTTGATTAAATATATTTTTTTTCACTCAAGAGATATTTAGCTTGATATCTTTTCGAACTTCGTTGTCAATTGTTTCTGTTAATGTTGCTTCAAATTGAAGTCGAAGCCTTTTAACTCCACCTTCTTTTTGGCTGCGCAAAGTGCTCATTAAGGTGAAGATATTTGAGCATCGATAACGTAAAAAAAGAAATCAGCTTAAAATTTTAGTTTTGGATCGATTTTTCAAGATATTTTTCTAATTGATAACGGCGGCTACGAAGCCTCCTTGAATCAGACACAAGGAAATCCACCTGATTGTTCATTTTCCTAGAAATGTTTTTAGCATCCTTTTATAATTTTACAAACAAAGATTCCTAAGAACGGTTTATCTGAATTCGTACCTACTACCTACCTATTGTCGCAATTTATCAAAATCCCCCAAACAGGTTAAAAAGTCCTTTGGTTTTGATTGAAGCATTTTCGAAAGGATATATTACTTTATTTTCTGATAATTTTTCTTATAAAGACACGTTGTCGCTTTTGCTCTGTTTGACCACCGGATATCGGATAAATTTTTTAAAGTAATTTGCTTAGAATATTCTGCATGTTTTTGAAAAATGGTCCAGCGCTTCGGACAACAACGATGAACGAAGAAGTAATTGAGATAGATGGATGTATTAACCTTTTTCGCTTTAAAATTATTGTATTGATTTTGCCGCCCTAATTAAGTGCCGCCCTAGGCAATTGCCGGTTTCGCCTTCAGGCAGGTTCGGCACCATACATACATATTATGTACATTTTTGCATTTTTCAATAATCTTATTTTTCTCAAAAATATGGATTGGAACCAGTTAATTTTAACAAAAAAGGATAGTTGAAAAATTTGTTTCCAAAAAATGGTGTTTAATGGCTTTTCTTATAGAATATTTTTTTTTTGATTTTCGATTTTTTCGAAAACGATTAAATTGATTTTGATAATTTCTTTTTTTTTCGAAAACCACTTCTTTGATTTTGATTAAACTTGGCACTCAGCAATTTTTTTACATTATCTAGCAGATTTTAAACAAAAATTATTTTTATAACCAAAAATAACGGTACTTTCAATACAAATTTTTACTTAAAATCTTATTTTTCTCGAAAATTATTTTGATTAAAATTAGTGTGTTAGATTAGTAGGTACGATCTATTGGAAGCTAAGATGAGCAGATGATTTTTTTTTTAGAAATCAATTTTGTAACTTTGCATTAATATGTATATACAAAAAATCCTTTATACCTACCAATTTTTATTTCATGTTTCAAAACTTTATATTTTAATTTTATATTTTAACATAGGAACGGGTCTTCGTAATGATACAAAAAAAAATGCAAAGGGGATCAAGTATCCCTCTTCTCCCCTAACTTATAAAAATTTATATTATATAAAATTTTTTAATTTCAATTTTTTGCAGGGTTCATAAAAATCATAAAATAAAGATCTTTATAATTCTTTATCGATTCTCTCACGAACCATACAAAATATACTTCGCGAAGGATAAAATTTTCAATCTATACAAATTTATAGTTCTATCACCAAATCCATTTTTTTTCTGTACCTGTATGGTTTTCTCGAGATATGGATCCGAAAAGATCCTTAAAACAAATTATTCTTCATCAAGTATCCATTCGTGCGGTTATGAAGTGCAAAATTTTGTAAAAAGGGCAAAAATTTCCAAAAAAAAAAGTGAAAAAAGTGAACAATTTTGAAAAAAGTCGAAAAGTTTGAGAAAGTGGACAAAGTAGTGAGAAATTTTGAAAAAAGTGAAAAAAAAAAATAAAAAAAAGTTTTAGGAAAGTGAAAATTTTTTAAGGAAGTGAAAAATGTTGGGGAATTAAAAAAAAAAGAAAAAAAAAATCAAAACATTTTTTTTTTTAATGAAAAAAGTGAATTATTTTTTAAATAATTTTTGTTGAAATGAGGGAAATAAATATGTATATAAAATGAAACTCTTTTTTTCTTACTTGAACCACAAACCGTTGGATCTTCAACAGTTCTCACGTGATAAATTCGGCAACGAACCATATTTTACAGATCCCAACAGATTTGTTTTGATCGTAAAAACGAATTTTAATTTAAAGAAACCAAAACATAATATTCGCGATTGGATCAAAAATATAATTCCCTTTTGAATTTTTCACTAGAGAATATTATATAATACAGTGAAAGCTCTAATAAGCGGACACTCATAGTCCCCCAATTTTTGTCCGGTTATGATAACTGTCCGGTTAACTTCATACTAAATTTGTATTAATAAAAATTGACATCACTTAAGATATTTAAATTTAAGAGGTTTCTGGTTCTTTAAAACCATTCCATGCACAAGTGGCCAATTTTGTAACCCTCAGTTCTGAAAAAGGTTTTTTTCTGAGTTATATTGGATCCACCTTTTCATTTTCCTATATCTTCTTTATTTTTTTAAATCTCTGGCTTGTGTTTTTCCAATATTTAATCTAAAAAACATATCTATACAATGAATTTTCCAAGATAAGATCTTTTATGTCGTGGCTGAAAAAAAACAAACCTTTTTGACGAAGTGCGAACTTCCCTTGGTATCAATTAATAGCAGAAAGAAAGGAAATCACATATGCAATAATGGAACACGATGAAAGGGAACCACACACAATTAGTTACGCGCGAAATCCCCTAATAACCTTTCAACTTAACATCGCTCTGTCCAGTTATTAGAGCTTCGCCTCCGGTTATCGGAGATTTTCTTTAGATTTGCTTACGTATTCGAAATCAAACAGAAACTATACTGAGAACAGACCTTCCGTTTTTTTTCTGTTTCATTTGTTGATACAAAATAATCCCCAAATAAATCAATTGGCGTTTTTCTTTTTTACCTCAGAGCAAATCACCGCGCTGTCAAAAATTAATTCTATGTTTCTTTTTTACCTCAGACAAATCAGAGCACATAAATCGTGTTTCTTTCTTCCATCTGAGCTAGCTCGGAGCATGATCTGTATGCTCAGAATAAAATGACCGAGCAAATCGAGCAAAACGCTGAGCGAAGCCAACTTCATACAATTTTTATGTAATTTGACAGATTACTATGCATATGACATGTTCAGTGCTCAAGTGTGTTTCATAATTAAATCTGAGGGCTCTGATCATAATCTCCTCAGAGGTTTGCTCTGTTCGCTCAACCTCTGCTCAGAGCTTTGCTCAGAGCCAAAAAAGAAAAACGCCAAATGTGTCCGCATATGGGAGGTTTTCTATCTAAAATGAGCAAGAAAAAGTGTCCGCGTCCGTTTAAAAGGGCGTCCGTTTATAAGAAAGTAATTTGTATGAGAAATTCGAAAAATAAGTTTGTTTCTGAAAATGTGTCCGTTTAAGGGAATTGTCCGCTTATTGGAGCTGTCCGCTAGTAGAGCTTTCACTGTATATCATATTTTATCGCATTTCGAACGTTGGTTTTTTGTAAATACATAGTTCGAAAACTATTAGTATTTTTTTGAAAAAGAGTGTGAATGTGTATGTTTAAGCTTATGGAATTTTTCACAAAAAATATGGAGGGCTATTGTGAATACAAATTTCCCCAGGAACGTTTCCATCATTCGAAAATTCAAAATTCCAACAATTACCACTGCTTGCTCCTTAGAAGCTCGAATTTCACCTTACCCCCATAGGAGCAACTTTTCAACATAATTTTTTTTTGTAGATACATTCAAGATAAATTTCCACACTGGGGTGACTGCCGTGAAAAATTGTAACGTTTGTTTTTTTTTTTGTGTGTTTCAGAGGAGGTCTCATCAACGGTAAGAAAAGATACAGAAAAAAACAAAATTCTTGTAAAATTAGACTTAGACTTACTAAAACTAATTTTTTTTTTAAATATGTACATATATATCAAAACAACTGCACTTTTTCTTTTGAAAAATGTCAAGACAAAAATCTTAGTTTTTTTTAATTTTTACATAAAAATGATCTAACCCTTTTTTTTCTTAAGAGCAATAGATTTTAAGAAAAACGTATATGCAAACGTAACATTAGCCTTGTTTTCATAAGATTGGGTAGCTAGCGATTGTGCGCATTTTTTCTCAAAAACTTTGACCCTTACCAACAAAATGTCACAATCTTTTTTATGTAGAATTTTATAAGCCACCAATTTTTTATAGTTAACACCTATTCCAAAAAACTGATATTTATCAAGCAATTAAAAAAAAAAAAAAAACAAGCAAATCAAATCTCAAGGAAATGGCAGGGTCCCCTGCTTTGGTGAGGGAGACCATTTTCAGGCCGACTTCTATAAGTAAAATGTCAAAATATATTTTTAAAAAATAAAAAAAATAATCTCACGACAAAATGTGTCTTTTGGGTAAAGTTTTTGTGATATCGCCCCAAGTCTCCATACTTCTGCAAAAAATCTCGCACTCAACCTCTTCTTATAAATCACTTTTCTTTTCTTCTTATTTTTTTTTTCTTTTCTTCTTATTTTTTTTCTTTTCTTCTTATATTTTTTTCTTTAAAATAACTTATCTTGAATAACGTCTCAAAATAATTTGATATGAGATTTTGAAACAGATAGGTACATCGCGTCGGTTTCACTAAAAAAGTATTTAGCAATATTTTTATCATCTGGGGTTAAGGTTAAGAGATACAGGAAATAAAACAACCAACCTCAGAGCTATGTAGGTATTATAAGCAATTTAATTGATAAATTTAATCTAATGTTTTTCCCTTTTTTAATATACAAAGTCGTATATAGAAGCCATTAAAATGTGAGTACCTATATACGACAACATTTATACTTTTGCTAATAATTAAATACATTAAATGAATTTATGTATGTACGTACCTACAATGTAAATCGTATTTATATGTATTAAATCCAAAAGGCCTTTTATAGCTTTTCGTGTGACTTTTGCTTCTGTTCGTTTATACCCATACCATATAACTTTATTCCCACACCTCTGGTCTATGTATAGTAATTTCGCATTGACAATGGCACTGAATAAAATATAAACCTTAATCCTTTTAAAAGTACCTATACATATATACCAACTATACCTATACACAACTTTGAGGACGACAACACACAATCATATACAATGAAAATTTTCTACCTTTCAGAGTTTACCTAGAAATAATTTTTCCCCAGGGTTGAGGGCACAACAAAATGATGGCAGAAGTATCGGCTTCAGTACCGGGGTATATGTATAAGGTTGAAAAACCACAGCCAAAGATAATTAAGGCCAGGCCACGATAGGCCTCGATTATTACAAGTAATTGCACTTACGTAACTATCAAAACCTAGACCCAGAGCCCCATTATGGTATATATACGGTGGCTCTCTCTCTAACCCTCTATCGGTCGTTTTGTACTATTTGTAGTTTTTTTTTTTTCTATGGGCAAAAAAATCCTAGATACAAATAGGAAGATTTGTCCAGATTTTCCACGACTACCTACCTATGTACATCTAAATATGTTTGGATGACCTTTGAACACCCGGTTCGGCTATTAGCAATTCTTCTTTCTATATCAGTCCATCCTCTTGTCTGTATAGGAATAGCTATTTCGCTTACAGCTTTTGCCTGGATTGACGCTTAAGTCTGTTCACTTATTAGAAGAAGACTGACACCATGGCCAGGCTATAGTCATGTTCGTCCATCCATCCCACGAGACGATAACGTTCCACATGTGTTATGTGTTAAAGAATTTTCCCACACACACAATATTTTGCTGTGCGGAACTTGAGCTGATTCTTGGAAAAAATAAAATAAAATTCCAGAGACAGACATCAGCCAGAGTCGAACTGGCTGGGAAATAACAAAAATGAAAAAAAAAAAAAAAAACCATTGAATGAGCGAGACAGGCAAGTTTTCCCTTTTTTGTTCGTTTGTCGTATAGTCGTCGTCGTTGTACACTGAGATCTAATTTCCTCCTATGTGTCGTTGTTCCCTGATTGAATTACAAAACATATGAGATGAGGGAGTTAAGGAGATTCCCCTTAGTGCGAAATAGAAAAGCTTAATAGAGACGTGGAGGCAACAGTCAGTCATCTATTTTTGTTGGTGCACAAAACTATACAATGCACTGTATGTATGGTATGAATAACATGTACCTACATACAAGGCCTTTTTGATGTTAACAGAAAATCTATATACCTACATAAATAAAGTATCTGTAGTTGAATCGGGATGCAAAAGACAAGCAAAACAGAAAAAGATGGCATTGCTGTAATCAAATCGCATTTAATTTTTTTTGTTTTTCGGAATTTTTGGAAGATAGGGTGTTTTTGAAAAACTCATGTTTACGAGGGAATTTAATTTTATTTGTTTTCAAACTTTTATATTTTCTAATTTTATTTTCCAAATTTTAATCACGTTGAAGACTGCAATAAAATTGAACAGGTATAGGTTACTCACTTCTCGTGGAATGAGAAATTAATTTGTTCAACTTTTTTCTGAATAAGCTATATTTTTAATATAAGAATGTTTAGACGTAGTACCCCCTGTCGTGTAGTCTTATGCGTTGAACTATCAAGCCGGGGCACTGGAAATGGAAATCGAATCCTAGCTTATTCCACTCGAAAAAAAAAATAAAAAAAAGGTAAAAATACTGGAAGAATATTTCTCGTCTCGCAATTCTGTCGTCTCTTTTTTCTTTTACAGCCATAACGGGTGGGTCAATTTCCTTTACTTAAACTTGGTACTAGAGCTCACTATTACACGGATATTTAAAAACACGGATACACGTGTTCTTATAATATCCGGATTTGAATCCGTGTATTTCGTGTATCCGTTCATCCGTGCGTCCGTGTGTCCGTGTATCCGTGTATCCGAAGATCCGTGCATTTTAAATAATCCAATCATCACTGGGGAGCGCCAAATTTATGGGATTTTTTTGATAAAAATACGACAACGACTTGGTAGTCGAATCTATCAGTGGGTTTAAATTTAGAATTATTTAATTTTTTCTTTAAAAATCGATTTTTTTTTTTGGAAAATCACCAAAAATAAAAATCTATAATATCCATTATCCCTCAAAATTTTGAGCTTCTATAAAGCCCACCCCTTGAAAAGATAAAAATCAAAAACCTTTCCGTGTATTAAGAATCCGTGTAATAAAGATCCGTGTATGCTTAATATCCGGATACACGGATATTAAGCAAATAAATACACGTGTTTTAAAAGAACGGATTTTTATTTGCGTGTAATAATAACACGGAGTCCGTGTACCCGTGTTTTTCAAGTACACGGACTGAATCGTAGGCTCTACTTGGTAAATTGCGTTTTTTTTTTTATTTCCCCAACACGTTTATATTTTTATTGTTTTAAGGACTTGTATTTAAACACAGATTTAAACAAAATTTAATAATTTTTAATACATTTTACATCTTATTGACAAAAAAACATGCGAAAATGGTTATTAGTCCAGTAAATGAAGCCAAAAAAACAGCCAAATTCGGAAATATTCGCCGCAAAACTTGATTTTAGTATATAGCTTCCTCTTGGTGGTCTTAAGAAATTGTAAAAAGTCCCCATCGATATGAGCGCCGCTAACAATTTTATGGGGGGGTTGAAGGCCCCCCAAAATGCTTTTTCTTAATAACTCCCAAATGGTAGGTTGTACAAAAAAGTGTCCAAGACTAATTTATAGCTTGAAATATTTCCTACAAAAAAGATTAATATACTTTTTTTCATACAAATAACGGTTTTTTAAATAAACCAATCAGAAGAGTTTAGGGTTTTACTTTCCTATGTAGTTGGGCGACTTAATTCCAAAATTGTGCATTTTCTGATAAAAGCATAAACTTTTTAATTTATTGTTGGTACATTATAATGGCATGATTTTAAGATATATCGGTCCAATCTATTTGTCCACCCCTTTAGGTGGGAGGGGCAAATAAAAAAAAAAAATTAATAGAAAATGAATATAAGAACACAACGGCAACACTTGCAATATTATGTTATAGCTTATATCTTAAAGCCAGATATTCATTCTTTATGTATATTTTTAGATGAAGTTATTTTAGTGCGTAGTTTTTTAATAAATGCTTTTTAAAAATCAAAATTTTAAAAATAAATATTTGAAAAAAAAAATTAATAATAATGAAAATTGCCTCATTTAATGGCTTGACTCAATTTGTTATAATTTTTTAATCTGTCGCTTCGAAATACGGCGAAAAATATTTTATTTAAAAATTTTGAAAATACATTTTTTTAACAATAAAAGAATCAAACACAAATAGAATCAAATATCTATATTTAAAGTATTTTGTATTGTCTTCAAATTGATGCACATTTCCTTTCCATAAAATTGTTTAAACACCCTGTTTGCTTTTAAAAAAAATATTTACCTTGGTGGCAACCACTATGGAATTCAACATCAACATCATCTACTTCAATTGCATATATACGTTCGCATTGCAGCATACTACATATATTATATAGAGAGAGAGGAATATTGAGCAAAGAGATTCAACCTTCAGGCTGATACAAAAAAAATATTAAAACGAGAAGAGTTGTGTATTCACAAGCCACCCACTATATAACGCCACATCCAACCCACACATATGTACATACATACATATTTACTAGCACTGGCCTGAAGGATAAAGAGAGGAAATCAATTGTTCGCGCTGGTGAATTGTTTCCTTTTTTTTAACTCACAGAATTCTGCAACATTCTATTCTGTATGTATATCCAACACTGACAACCATGCTATACTGCAAATGCACACCGACCAACAACCAAAGACCCAGAACCGACTACGATGATGATGGCGATGATTATTATTATTGTTTGAGCTGATGCTAGTGCGGGTTAAGCCTTTTGTCATTTTTATACTCAGTCATCCGTGTTGCAGGATTCCCTATATCACATTGTATTTCTTAACCAGGACATTTCTAGTTTCTATCGTAGATATATACCCAAACACTTTGCAACTTGAAAGGATTTAATATTTTCTTCTTTTCTTTCATTTCTTTGCATGAGAATTATTGAATAATTCGCATTTTTTTTTTACTTGGAAATTGTGATATCTACTTTAAGGGTGATTTAAGGATTTGTAAAAAAAAAATTGTTTCAAGATTTTTTTTTGCTCGACATAACGACAAATTGTCTGGTCACAGAGCGACAAATTTTCTTTAAATTTGGTGTGAGGAGGATGGTCTCAAAAAAAATGGAATTTAAGGCTAAAAAGATGGTCTACGAGCAGAAGTCGAGAGAGGGACATCAGATTCCCCATATGGGAAGCGAGTAATTGAGAAAATAAGAAGGTTCTTATAATATACAAGAATGACTTTCGAATATCTTATCAAAAAGTAAAAATATATTTTCAAGCCTACAGAGCTCGAGCCTTAGGCTGAACACATACTGGAGCTGCAAGCAGAGCGGTGATGCGAAAAGTGAGCAGAGCGACGAAAATAAAGAAATGTGTTCTTACAAGTGCTCTCATACTGAGGCTTCTAGCAACGAGATATCAGTTCTCATAAGAAAGCATGTGTTTGTTTTTAACGCTCTGCCCACCTCTCGCATCGCCGCTCTGCTCGCAGCTCCAGCCTCCAGTATGTTTTCAGCCTAAGCCGTCAAAGTCGACTAGGAGAACATCGTAGTAGAAGATCAGTTTATGATGAGAATTGAGAATATGAAGGAACCAACTCTGAGGATTTAATTAAAAAAGATGGCCAATCAATCTATGCTGTAAGAATGAAGTACTGTAAGGAGAGAAGTATTTATAATTTATTTTTAAAATTAATCCAAAATTTCATCTCTAAGTTTTAGGTTGAAATAAAATTAAATAAAATCAAATAAAATAAAATGTGTAAAATAAAACAAAATAAAATAAAATATGTAAAATAAAATAAAAAAAAATAAAATACCTACATAAAATCAAAAAAATAAAATAAAATAAAATATAACAAAATAAAATGAAATAAAATAAAATAAAATGTGTAAAATAAAATAAAATAAAATACCTACATAAAATCAAAAAAATAAAATAAAATATAACAAAATAAAATAAAATATGTAAAATAAAATAAAATAAAAAAAAATAAAATGAAATAAAATAAAATAAAATATATAAAATGAAATACATACATTAAATAAAAAAAAAAAATAAAATAAAATATAAGAAAATATTTATAATAAATTAAAATAAAATATAATAAAATATTTAAAAAAAAATATGTAATTAAATTTTAGATTATTTTTAAAATCAATTCTTTCGCATCGACAATATTTTTGGAAAGTGAAAATTTTAAGCCCTGCAGTAACTTAAACAGAGATAAGAGCTAGAACGTACGACTGATAATATAGTTCTTTATTTTGCCAACCAAAATGGAATTCTCAAAAAATTTTCTGCATTTCTTAAGTTCTTTATTCTTTTTTTTTCTTGCTGCAAGCAAAATCATTAAGTTCGTATTTCGTCATTGTCAACTTTGTCGTCGTCGTTGTATAACGTACACTTTTGAATTTTGCATCCTCCTAAGTCAGTTTTGTGGAAAAAGTTTTTCCTCTTTTACAATTAGTCAATCATGCCAACATTAGTGCAGATAGATTTCTTCGAAAAACTGGTGACAATTGTATATGTAAGGAAATTTTTGAAAAGTGCTGGTGGGTTTTCAGTGTATATATTATAATCGACGTTAGTATTATAAGCTTTGATATTGATTTTTTTTTGATCAAGTTAAAAAACAATGAAAGAATGATGAGGATAATAAGGATAATGAGGATAACGATACCAACCAGGTTTTTCTCTTTTAGCTTACAATCAAGGAAGGTTAAAGGTCATATTATCAAAAGCAAACTTGTAGAAAGGAATCAAAAAATGTATGTAAATGTATACTAAAAAATATTGCTTACTTTAGGTGTGTATAACTTTAAAATAAAATTTTCGAATTCGCTCAGCTATCTAATCTTGTTTATAATATACATATACAAATGAATCCCTGTTTTTCTTGGTCACGCCATAACGAGAATGACTTTACCGATTTCATTCATTTTTGAAGCGTCTAGAGTGAGAAGTGGTCAAGTGACATTTTTCGATTTTTTGGTTTTTTTTTACCAATATTGGTGTTAAGCGACAACTTAAATTTTGGTCTAATTCTTGTGTCTCTATTGTTATTACTTAAAAAGTTAGCTTCAGGTTAAGGGGTTAACATCCACTTTTGTTTTGAAGTTTTTTTTTTTAGGCAAGAAGGGGTTAAGATTATTTAACACACCTGTTAGTTGAGAACTCATTTTTATTTAGTGCACACTTAACCCGTTTATGCAATAAAAGCCGAAAGATAAAATACCAAGCAATATATTGTTTTTTGCATAAAAATGGTAAGTGCTATAGACCAAGATTTCTTCCCAAGAGAGAAGAAAACCAAAAAACTTTCTATTGAAAAAATTAAAAATCTCGATGACCAGATGAAATTTGTACCCCAAGAACACCGTTGGTTTTCTGAAAAGGCTTTATCTGAAATTCCTGATAACAAAAAGAAGCCTAAAACCAAATTTTAAGAAACCCAACTTTCACTTGACCCCTTTTTCATAACAAATAAATTAAACTCATTTTCGCTTAAAGGGGTAAAGTGCTGGATTTTTTTATAAAACACCAACCTCTAATGAATTTAAATAAAATTGGTTCATATACTAAAAATTGTTCATTTTTTTTTTCTGTTTTTATGGCTTTTTTATAAGTTTCTCTCGATTTCACAAAAAAAAGTTATAAACGTAAAACTTTAAACGCTTATAACTCAAAACTTCAAAAATATAACTTGACCCCTTCTCATTCTCAACGCTTCATTTATTGTTTAAGTTTTCTAATGCTAAGAAGAAAATTCTTATACAGGGTGGCGCACCAATTGTGCTACAATAAGAAATTCAAATAACTTTTTTTTTAATCGATGTATTTCATTTATTTTTTTTTTATTGGTTAGAAAATTAAATTTTATTTTAAATAGTTAGTTGTTTTTAAAGATTATAGACCGCAAATGACCTCCACGCTGTCCCACGCATATGCGGCACCTGGTCAAAAAATTATTCATTGCGGCCCGAAGAGTTGAAGTTGGGATCGCCTCAATTATTGTCGTTGTGGACTGCTTTAATTCAGTTAAATTCCTGGGCTTCGTTTTATACACCTCTTGCTTGACATAACCCCATAAAAAGAAGTCTGGTGCAGTCAGGTCAGGTGACCTTGGGGGCCAGCGAAGAGTGGAGTTCCTAGAAATTAATTTGTTTGCGAATTTTTTGTTTAGCTCCGCCATAACTGGTCTGGCTATATGTGCAGTTGCTCCATCTTGCTGAAACCAAACGCTGTTGAATGGTATACGTCTTCGGCGCAGTTCTGGGTAAAAAAACTCCTTCAACATCTTTAAATAACGGTCCCCATTGACAGTAACGGTTACACCGTTTTCTTCAAAGAAGTACGGCCCGACAATACACCTTGATGAAACTGCGCACCACACAGTGACTCGTTCTGGGTGCAGTTCCGTCTCATGGAGCATTTCTGGATTAGACTCATTCCATATACGGCAATTTTGCTTGTTTACATTGCCGTTAAGATCAAAATGGGCCTCATCAGACATGAACAAACAATTGATCAATGTGTTGTCTTCTTCGGCCATTGATATCATTTTTTGGCAAAATTCCAGGCGAACAGGCAAATCCTGAGGGTTTAACTTGCTAGTAACTTGGACTTTGTATGGAAACAAGTTTAAATCGTCATGAAGTATCCGTTGTAATGACCGTCTACTAATTCCAATTTGCCCCGATAAGTTTCGGGTCGAAACGTTCGGATTGGCCTGTATTGCAGATGCTACTGCTGCGATTGTATCCTGAACCCGAACATTGGCATCTCGATGGTACGGCCTTCGTGCGATGCTTCCAGATTCGGCAAACATGTTTACAAACCTCATAATGGTCCATCTACTCGGGGGATTACCGCCAAACTCCCGCCTAAATTCCCTTTGGACGGAAATGACGGACTGCAAAGCATGGTACCGTTGCACTATCCAAATTCTTTTCTCCGTATCCCAAGCATCCATTTTTATAAATCTAAATAGTAACCTACAAAATAAAAAAAAATAAGCCGATTACTCACACAGAAAAAAAGTTATTACGTTTTATTTTTGTAGCACGATTCGTGCGCCACCCTGTACAACGAAATATAAAGAAAATTCCGCAAAAAATTGGATAATTTAAGACTTTATTAAGGTAACGTTTGACATTTCCAGCTGTTTTTTTTTTTTTTTTTTTTGTAACAAAAAAATTGTCTATGATTTTCTTGACAGATGTCTGCTACATTGACACTCATCGCTTTTGACAGTTTGTGCCTAGCAAATGTTTAATTCCTAAGAATAATTTCTCAGTTTTGTTGTCAAAATAATAAAATGCGGCAGATTAAAAAATATTACCACTTTTTGTTTTTGAAATGTTATATTAAAAAAATAGCCCTACGCACTAACCATTAATTTTAGCTTTTTATTTTGCTAAACACACAATTCAAATGACGCTTTGACATTTCAAATTCACTTACTCCACCTCAAAAGTATATAGGTGCCGAAAATGTTCTAATCTAAATTGTTATGCACCACTTCAGTTTAGGGCAAAATTTTTACTCATGAAACACAATCATATACTTTTGTGATCTTTTAATTTCTATTCTTTCCTGTTCTACATATTTTTATAGGGTGAAAGGGGGTTAAAACAACAAATAATAGCATCTGATTTTTGAAATTATGTTTTTAAAGTTATAATTAGAGTACCTACCTAATGAGGTTTGAAAATATTTTTTTAATTTAGCTTATTATAGGGTGAAATGGGGCAAAAGTTAAAATTATAGTCTAATTTTTAAAATTTACTTTTGTATTTGGAAGGAAATACACATTTTAAAAGCATCACTTAAAGTCTAGATTTTTTTCTATTAAATTTTTTGTATGGTAAAATGTTGAAAATAATTTTTTTTTAAATATGAGGTAAATAAAAAAAGCTGTGGAAAAAAAATGTTAATTCCATAGATTCATGCTATTTTTGGGCAAGAGAAACTATTAACATCAATCTATATTTTTTCTTTCACTTTTAACTTTAAATTTCTGTAAAAGAAAAATCCTCATTCTTCTAATATTTTAGTTATTATAATTTGTAATTGTGAAATTATATTTGTTTGAATTTTTGTCCATCCGCCAAGTTGGAACGGCTAAGGTTAAAACACATGTTTTCTAATGGGCTCCAGAGTCCGGTGGCTCAATGAAACGGACTAACTTTGGACTCATTCATGGCAATTATCAAATTCCCAATTTTTGACTCCCGAATCGAGGATTTTTCATATTAATTCAAAGACACGTCTTGCGTAACAAATTAATATTTGTTTTGTCGTTACAACACATTTTCCATACGATATAAAGGGGAAATACTTGTATGCAGAGCGAATAGTGCTTGCTTTCACATAACCTTAAGTTTCGAATACAATATAAGCCGGTGGATTCAGTAATCGGAGTGATTGAAATTATGTATATATGCCATGTATATTTTATTTTGTTAATTTTTGTTTACGATACTTGGTTTCGTTTACCCGCGTGAAAAGGCGGATTGAAATATTTTGACATTAAAACAGCGCTATATTTTGGACGCAAAATCAACACCCGTCAAATATAAATCAAAAAATGTAGAAGAATATAAATGATCCTGAACTTTGCAGACAATACGTCCGCTGAAGTTTGAACAACCTCCAAAGTCGTAATAATTGTTCGATTTTAAAAAACTAAAGGACAATCGCTTCGTCTCGGCAAAATCTAGTCCCGATATTTTTTAGTTTTTTTTTTATTTGGCAAATAAAAAAAAACTAGTGCGATATTTTTTGCGATTGCCGTAATTTTTATGAAAATGCGGCGAAAATTACAGTGTTGAATGAAGGTCAAAGTTTTTTTTAGTTAATTTTTTGGTGGTTTTTGTATCTTTTGGCCATAACTTTTTTTTTAAGGCAAATAAAAAAAAACTAAAAAATATCTGCCTAGATTTTGCCGAGACCAAGCGATTGTTCTTTAGTTTTTTAAAATCGAACAAGTATTACGACTTTGGCGGTTGTTCAAACTTCAGCGGACGTATTGTCTGCAAATTTCAGGATCATGAATATAAATAGAATAGAATAAAGTTTTAATGAAATTCGTTTCAATTCGTTCAGGTATTTGCGGTTTTTAACCGTTAAATTCGTTCAGAGTTTCGCAATTGTAATGAATGTCAAACAAGCTGCACACTCAGACCTTCGCTGTTGTAATGAATTCTACAAAAAACTCATTCAGAGGTTTGTGGTTGTTAAAAATATTGAAGTGTTGGTATATAAGAGTTTTAATCAAATTCGTTTCAATTCGTTTAGTTATTCGCGTTGAATCGTTAAACTCGTTCAGAGTTTTGCAAATTGCAATGAATGTCATTCAAGCTCGTTCAGAGCTTCTTGGCCTTAAAGAATTCCACAAAATCTCGTTCAGAGTTTCATGATTTCGAAAAATATAAAAGAATTTTTATGAATGTTGTGAGAGTTTCCTAAAAATTTGTTTCGCAGTTTTAAAGAATGCCATAAAACTGGTTCAGAGCTATGCTGCTATATAAAATTAACTCGTTAAGAGTTGTTCGTTTGGTAAAAATATCGGACAGTTTAAAAATTTTAATGAAATTCGTGATGAGCTCCCTTACAATTCGTTCAGGTATTCGCGTTAAATTCTTATAAACTTGTTAGAGTTTCGCAATGTTAATGAATGTCATAAAAGCTCGTACAGAGCATTGCGACTGTAAAGAATTTCACAAAAACTAGTTCACAATTTCGAGGTGTCAAGAATATCGGAGAGTAGGTATAAGAGTTTTAATGAAATTCGTTCAAATATTCGTGTTGAATCACTAAACTTATTCAGAATTTTGCAAATTAGTGTAATGAATGTCATATACCAGCTAGTTCAGAGTTGTACAGAATTCAACAAAAAAAACTTTAGGATGTTGCCATTGTTTTTTATTTTCTGTTTTTTTTTTTTTTTTTCTATTTTAAACAATTTTTTATTTATTTATATAAAATTTCTCCCCCATTTAAATGGGGAAGATATACAAAACCCCTTCTAACTATTTTTTGATTGTTTAGACCCGTTACAAGTTTTGAAGCAAATTTCACTTTTTTTTATTTTCGATAAAGTCGCGTTCTTTTTTTATGTGAGAAAAATTTTAATTGTTAGTGATTATTTAAATTAAAAAACGCAGCTTTCATGACTGGTAGAAGCAGTAAGTCACTTTAATGCCTTCGTCTTCCTATTTACTGATGGAGTACCTACATTTTTAATATGAATTGACAGCCAAAATATATATTAAGTGAACTAAGAAAGTCAAAGCAATAAACTTAAGTTAAAATTTATATAATTTCTTGTTATAGTAACTTGTAAGTTTATGACTTACAAACTGAATTTTTAATTTTAATTAAAATATCATAAAGCATGGTTTTTTTTCCACAAAAAAAATCTCATGGCACAAATTTTACCATCTCGTAAATTTCATCCAACAAAAACGTGCCAAAGTATTCCGCGATATTCTCGGTGATGTATAAGTTTTTATGTTAATCAACAAAATATAAAGTTGAAGCCCATAAAGCAACCTGTTGAAATCACTTTATCTTTCTTGGTATACCTATATATAAGTAACTAGAGTCATAAAAACAAAATTTACTACGTTGCAATTCCAACATTAAAAACACCATCGCACATTTTTGTTTATATACATATAATTTTTTCCAGCCAAAACTCCTTCCATCTTGAAAATAAAAATATCCTCTGTGTGTAATTTTAAGAACCATTCAGACATAATTAGACTAATTGAAATAAAAAAAATATTTATTTTTTTTTTCTCCATCCAAAATGAGAAGACATATTTATTTGACAAAAAGGACATTATAGGTAGGTACCAAAATAAACTATTCAGAAAAAAAAGGACCTTCAATTTGCATATTTTTTTATAATTTAATTTGTCCAGATACATCATTTTAAGAGAAAAAAAAATAAAAAAGGACGACAACTGTCATTCAAGGATAAAGGTGAGCGAAAATATTTTTGCAAATAATTTCAGTTTGAATATATGTATATGAATCCTAAATCCTGACCCACGTCAAAAAACATAACATCTATTTTTGCTTCATCATCACGTCGTGCGTCAAATCAAAGTAGGTAATAGGTATATATTTAAAGTGAAGTAACAAAATAAGTATGTAATCATTCACACACCCCAACTTCAGTGATTTTCTCTTTTACGAATTTCTTTTCTAAAAAGGATATATACCTTTATGGAAATTGCAAAGTAAAAAAATTAAATCCCACATCAAATCAAGTTTCATAGTTGGCTGAATTTGAGTTTAGAAGGATTCTTTTTTTCGAAGAATTTCTTTTAAACAAAATTTGTTCTAAATTGAAGTTGAAAAAAAAAAATATTTCAATGGATCGTAAAGCTACCTACCAAAAGGGTTTTCACCCTCTCTTTTTCTGGTTTAGGAAATTCCAAAAAAAAAAAAAAAAAATATATAAAACCAGACACACAAAATGCCTATTTCATATCAAATGCACCTACTGAATAGCTTTTCTGGTTTTGTTTGTATGTATTTATGTTTTTTTTTTTTTTTTTTGAAAAAACCTCGGTTCTTGAAATGAAATCCACGAGAAACCTCCTCGTATTTCTATCCTTTTGTAAAATATTCTTTTTTTCTGATTTTTTTTTTTTTTTTATATTAAATTGCAGAGTTTCCAATGAAAAGAAGAATTATTCTACTTTAACCATGACCAGAGATAATGAGTGCTATATGCATCTTACTCTGAATTAATCTAACACAAAAAGGATGATGATGAGTTAGAGTATAAGTATAGGGGATTAAGATATGATATTTGAAATGAAAAAGTTTAGAGTGCATTTAAAGCCGCAATTAGTAAATGAAGAACGAACGAACGAACCATCAACGATCATCATCATCATTATGATGAGGATGATTATAAAAGGTTGAAGGATGAAATGAGTATGTATAGAGAGTATCCTTGTATATATTACCATCTAAAGTTGAATGAGATATAATTGTGCCAGAAAGAGAGGGGGAGATGTTTTTTTTTTTTTTTTTTTTAATGAGAAATAATATTGTTTCTTTTTTTTTGTGTTGAGTGAAAATGTTTTGATGGAAATTGACTTCCACTATAGCTGAATGTGTTTTATCTATTTTTCCCAGAAGTATAGATTTATGTATATCTTAAAGGCCTTTCAATTTATAATTTGGTCAAGAGTGTATACACGAACAAATTTGGTATAAAATGAAAGGTGACATTGAGCTTGTTATATGGGCGAAATATTCATAAAATCATTCATAGGAAAGTCGAGATATTTCAGCTTGATGATGATTGATGCAAAATTAAGATTTCAGTTTTTTTTTTGTCCAAATAATATCATAACCTGCAAAAAAAACCTTAGGATCAAGTCTTCCAGGGGATCATGTGCCGCCAAGTTCACCTTACTACCTTTACAGACAGATTTTTGTATCAAAATCGGTAAAGCCGTTTCTGAGATAAATAACATTTTTTAAAACAATTTAAAGGTAAGTTCCGTTATTTTTGGAGCTATCAGAAAAATTTTGACTTTGACTTGATTGGGAATCACTACAAAACTTTAAGATCCAAATTTTAAGAAAATTTAAGTCATTTTACTTGTTTCTATCTAAAATAATAATGAAATCTAAGAAAATTCTTCACATTCTAATGCTCCTTCTAATCTAACCTCAATATAATCCAAACAATCACTTAATATAAACAAGATAGTTTATAGTTCTCAAATTTGAAATTCTAATCGAAATTGTTACCTAAAAAATGGAATTATATGGAGAACGTAATCAAAACCCAGATACAAAAACCCATATCGACTTCATGACGTTATTGATTCGATTTTAATATGAATTGCATGATTCCAAGAAATTCAATTTGATATTCGATTTGACTGGAACTTCCTGGTAAAAGAAAATCCGTTTATATTTTCTGAAAATCTTTTAAGTGAATACGAGAAGGATGAAATATGTACCTTCTGTACTGTATATGTACGTTTATTTAGAGTCAATTGATTTCTATTCTATCTCTTGTTTGTTATTTTAAGAACTTTGTTTTTGATTAGTCATAAAGAAATGAAAAAGTAGATTTTTTAATTGAAACAGTTTATTGAACGATTGATTTGAATATTCAATATTTTTCTATTAATAAATTGTTTATTATGATTAAAAAACAAAAAACGACTGTCAAAGTCAGAACTTTATAGAAAAACTTATTTTTGAAATGTTTGAAGAACAATGTAGATATGTATACAAAATTTAGAAAATCTATTCCAAATTTTTCTCCAAAATGTTGCACAATGTTCTCTACGGATTTTAACTTTTTTTTGTGTTATTGATTTTATATTGAAAATAATTTAGACCAAATCTGAACAAATTTGACTAGGTACCAAAATTCAAAATTCCTAAAAAATCATTGTCAAATTCAGAAATTTACTCAATATGTAGGTACTTATAATAAAATGGATTTAAATATGTGCTTAAATTTGTAGTGAAGGTACTAACATAAAATATTTAGATATTTACCAAATTTAGAAAAGCATGTCTAAAATGCTCACAACGGATCTTAATTATATTTCCTGTGTTATTGCTTTGATATTTTAATATTAAAAATTATTTTTAGACCGAATCTGAACAAATTTCATAGTAATTTGACATTGTATCGAAATCGCTAAGGAATCATTACTAAAGTCAGAAATTCAGTCAATATAATAAAATGTCTGAAAACGTGTGCTTAAATATGCATTGTATATACTCAAACAAAAAAAATGCAGGAAGATACATACTGCATACAATGTACCAAAATTAGAAAAGCTAGTCCTTGCTTTGATATTTGTATATTAAAAATGTTCTTAGAGCAAATCTAAACAAATTAGATAGAAATTTGACGTGGTACCAAAATTCAAAATTCCTTAAAAATCTACTGAAATTACAGAAATTTATTCAATATAGTAAAATGGCTTTAAATATGTGCTTAAATGTTTAGTGTACATAAAATAACATAAAATATGTATTCATATATACATATGTACCAAATTTAGAAAAGCAAAGTCTAAAATGTTGCGTTATTTTCTGAATAGATCTTAACTATTTGATATGATATTGCTTTGATAGTTTTGTATTGAAAATGATTGTTAGACCAAATTTTGAAGATATTTGATAGAAATTTGACAATTTTGACAGTTTAAAGCTTACATCCAAATCAAAGGGCATTTCCTCAAAAATTCGAAATATATAATCTAAAATATTTGTGATAGGAAAAAGTTATCTCAAAATATTGCTTAATTTGGTCAGAACAATGTAGGTACCTACTAGAATATAAAATTTATAAAAAATCATTGTCAATGTCAGAAATCTATAGTCAGTTTAAACAAATGGTTTAAAATATGTGCTGAAATGTAAAGTGTAGGTATGTACTTACATTAAAAAAATGGAGATAATATGAAAATTTTTGGGAATATAATTTTAGAAAAATATTAGAAAATCAAGTCCAAAATGTTGCACAATGTTTTCAACGGATTTTAACTATTTCATGGGATATTTCTGAGAAAGACTATTAACAAATTACATCCAGATACATTACCAAGTAGATATAATATAAAAAGATTTTTTAGACTAAATTTGAACAATTTTTATAGAAATTTGACAATTTTGACAGTTAAAAAGTTGAGAACCAAATATCATGTCATTTACTCAAAAACTCGGAATTATCTAAAATATTTGTTTTAAAATTTGAATCTGACGTCAGAATAAGATTTCTGATTTTTAAACAACCGTTAAATTTACATTTTTAAGTAAACAAATCAAATTATCATCTTAAAATAAACAAAAACAATGTTTAACAATTAATAAATTCTTCGATTTGCCATATGAAGTTAAATACCTATACTGAAGTAGGACTGAGTTTATAGTTAATTGGTTCAAATATGAAGAATAAATGAACCAATTTTCGAATATCCTAATAAATATATTAACTAGAAAAATTAGGAAAATATTTTAAAGATTTTTTAAGATAAGTTATTTGAATTTTTGAGTAGATCACTTGAAATTTAGTTGTCAAATTTCTTACAAAATTTGATCATAATTGATGTAAAAATCATTTTCAACAAAAAAAATATCAAAGTAAATAAGAAAAAAAACTAATTAAAATCCTTTGAAAACATAATGCACCATTTTGGACTTGCTTTCTAAATTTGGTACTTATCTGAATTTTTTATATGTAAGTACCTGCACAACACATTTAAGCACATGTTTAAACCCATTTAATTATATTGAATACATTTCTGGTTTTGTCAAACATTTTTAAGGAATTTTAAATTTTGGTCCCTAGTCAAATTTGTTCAGATTTGGTCTAAATTATTTTCAATATAAAAGCAATAGCACAAAAAAAATAGTTAAAATCATTTGAGAACATTGGTGCATCATTTTGGACTAAATTTTTTTTAATTTGGACAAATTTGCTTTTCTAAATTTGGAACCTACATATCTATACATAGACCTACTATACACATTTAAGCACATATTTTTATATTGATTAAATTTCTGACTTTGGCAATCATTTTTCATGAATTTTGAGTACTTGTTCTGACCAAACTTCCAACTGAATTCAGTATTTTTTATTAATTTTCGTCAAGAATTTACGGGGGAAATAATTTTTGGCGTCTTAATTCAACAAACGGACCACTGTGAGCCATTCTACCAAGTTCATAATATAAAAAAAAAAATAAAAAGTTTGAGTGCTGGGATTCACGGTTAAGATGTGTAAACATACGTAACGTGAATCACAATCACAGAATCACAATCACTATCACTATCACAAGATACATTAGGTACTTTTTTTTCACCCTACCCCCATTATAGATTTTTACACATCAAAAACATCAAAACTAACTTATTACGACAAACCTATCCACACTGTGTTCAGTGTTGTAACTTTTTTATTAAAATTTCATGTTTTTTTTTTAATTTTATTAACATTTTTATTTTGTAAACAATTTTATTGTCAGTCGAAAAAAAAACCATAAGCTCCTGAGTGAAATAAAAAAAAATAAAATAAAATATCAACGAATAACACGAAATCCATTATAGCCACCCTAAACCCCGAAACTTAATTTTGAAATTGTTTTCCAAAGTCCCCTCAAACCAACTCGATGTGTGTCATAACAATTTCAATTTCGAGTCAACTTCCGTGATGGGATTTAATTCAGAAATGTGAAATATATTTACTGTTGGTTTTCATTACTTACCTACAAACAAAAAATGCTACAAAACTTTTCAGGAATGTCCAGCAACCTCAAACAATTTTTCGACATAAAAATATTTCCTGAACCATTCATTTATTTACAAAACTCACCATCGCTACTCTCATATACAACAACGACAAAAAAATGCCTTCAAGAAAAAAATAAAAATGAACAAAAAAAATAAAAATAAAAAATACCATTTGTATTCGACAAACGTGTGTCCTTCGTCAAAAAAAAAAAAAAAAAAAAAAAAAAAAAAAAAATTTTAAATCAAATACATAAATATCAACAAAAACTCACAGAACATTGATGAAAATGATTTTAATATTTGAGATTCCGAACTGCCTACCTATTACTATACACTTTTCTAGATATTTTCCCATTGATTCGCTTTGATGCTTGTGATAAATTTCCAAAACATTAAACAGGATATATCGATTGAAAAGTGACAAATTAAAAAAACCAGGACATTGAGGATGACATTAAATGTCCCAAAAGACTTTTAAACTCCATTTGACATCATCAACTTGGACATTAAACAACCCAGGATACGCATCACACTGCACCTGCTTCCCAGGACATAAATTAAAATTAATTCCTTTATTCTATGCGATGGGAATCAAAATCTATACAACAAAACAACTAAAAGTCATTAGGAATCAATTTCCGAAGCTTTTATATTTTCTATCTGAAGTTATACGTCAATTTAAGAGAAAATCTCTATGGGATTTTCTTCCTGCGGCGCGGCGCGGCGCTGCTCACTGCTGCGCTCAGCTAAAACTGGCGCTGATTGCTTTGAATTATGTTGACAGGATTGAATTTATTCCCATTAAACCGCGGGTTAATAATTCATTCTCATGCTGGTCGTAGATCATTCCGTTGTTGTTGCTATTATGTTCATGTTGTTTCTGGGTTTTATACTGGGAAATATAATGGTGTCCATGGAAGCGTGTGTACTGTGTATATAGCCCAAAGGATTATATCTATTAACGAACAATATTATTCTTGTTGCATGTGTACCTGTACATAGTGTACAGCAGCGGTGGCGGCTGTGACTCTAGTGCCCTCTCTCTAGCTTCTGCTCTTGGGGATGCAGTACCTATACACAGTACACACATCATGACTTTTGTGGCCTTAAAGGTGAGCAATTGCAGCTATTCAGTTGCATTATTATTGTGTCCCGCATAAAGAAATGATAGGGGCACCTGTATATATAAACGGTTCTATATCTCTCTATCTCTATGCCATCGTAGGAGGGCTTTCGAGAGAAAAGAATTCCTTTATACCTACCTACCTATGTATTCTTTGTCAAGGGCATAATGTTGACATTAATTTATCTTTCTTTCACTAACAATGAGTGGGGCTATAAATATTGTTGGTTAATCTTTCAAACAAAATGTAGACGTTTAAAATGTTTTCCTTATTTTTTTTTTTCAAGTTGGATTAAAGTTCAACACCAATAACATTATATACATTTTCTTTGAAGACAAAAATTTAAAATGCCATCATTTTCAAAAAAGTTAGAATTCAGTTTTTTTTTAATAACTCGTCCATTTTAATTTTGTATGTTCCCCCGTATGTACGACCAACTTAAAATGTAAATAAAGTACAGAAATAATTTTTTTAACTAGGTATAATGTTGTTGGATGGCAACAGCATTTAACAATATTAATTTTTGAAAGTTTGAATGAACAACAACACTTGAGTGAGCTACCACCAAGTTTTTATAGGCTGGACCAAGACCAAGCACCACTTAAAGGAGTCTGATGATCGGCGTGGCAGTCGTGAAATAGCTATAACTCCAGCCTATAAAAACTTGGTGGTAGCTCACTCAAGTGTTGTTGTTCATTCAAACCTTCAATATTAATATGATGGTGCGAAAGCTTGGCAGCCTAACTGCAAGTGTGTTATCACACAAAAACCCCTTATATAATATTAATTTTTATTAAATAATTCCCAAAATGTAAGCCCAAAATGTACTCAAGATTCAGCTTGCAATTTTGAACATTTGTTCCCAAGATAAAAAATTAGTATTTTTGTAGAGGGTATCCCAAAAACTGTACGCGTGATTTAAATTTTCCGTCATTTGTATAGTAAAGTGTTGGTAACCCTTACAAAAAATTGACACCTGAGAGTTTAGGGTTAGTAAAAATGGAGCATTATATACATGACGGTGTTCCCACTGGACTTTCTCCTCCGACTTTTTTTTGACGTCTCTGTATACTTATCTCACTCCCACTTAATGGCGAGAAACACGGGGCCAAGAAAGGAATCTCTTTCACGCCATGAAGTGGGAGTGAGAAAAAGTACAGAGACGTCAACAAAAGTCGGCGGTTGCAGTCCATATGTTTTTTCATTGTTGAATCATATTTCAAAAATAATGAAAGTTTGGCGGCCATAGTTGGAAAATTTCATTGTTCCTAGACTTTCACCCAGCACTTTCCTCCAACACTCCTTCGGTAATGACATTTGAAAGGTTTTTTTTTGGATGACCAGTATCACCAATTGAACCAATCTCCCTTAAATTATTATTCAATTGCTCTCTTCACAATTTACGAAATTAAATCAATATTCCGTCAGTACCTACTTTTAATTTATGTTCAAACTGGGTGGCCGCCAAACTTTCATTGTTTTTGAAATTTTGTTCAAGAAGTAAAACACGATGTTCACGCAGAAAAATAATCGGTTAAAAACAACGTACAACTTGGTTAATTTATTTAACAAACATTGTTAATGTACAACCTGCAAATTCACCATAATAGATTTTACGGGTCAACTCGATTAAACAAAATTATTTAAATCTACGCACTGATTCTGTTAAAGTGTACTTAATTTTATTAAACTCTTTCTGGGTTATTTTGTTCGGTTTCAATAACCAATTTAGTTAGTTAAATAAATCATATTAAATGGCTCATAGTAAGTAATCTACTCATAGATGTGTTAAATTAACTAAATATTGTTTAATTTAATCAAGCTACTCGTTTAACGTTTAACGATCTTCAAAATTAAGAATTCTGACCAATTTTCTGCATTAATACAACTTTTTCCATTAATATAATATAACCTTCTTAGGTTTATGTATATTTTAAACAATTTATTTAATCGAGTCCACTGCATAAGAATTATTATAGTGAACTATGTAATTTTTACCCAATTGACTAGGTAATATTTTTAAGACACCGAAAAACTCCCGGTTAATAATTATTAATCTGCCTGTTTTTTTCGTGTAAGGCTTCATTTTAAATAACCCTAAACTGTAAGCTGTCAAATTGGTTTTTTTAATTATAGAGTTTCCAACGCTTTGCTATACTAATATGGGAGCAAATTTAAATCTTGGGTTAATTTTGGGTAACCCATTATAAATATATACTACTTTGTTGTCTTGAAAAGAAATGTTTAAAATTACAAGCTGTATTCACACTTTTTCTATCCCACCAATATGAATTGATATAAATCGATTTAAAAAATAAATGGGCCTTAATTGTTGGCAAATGCTGAGAGCAGCGGTGGACTGACTGGGAGTCAAAGGGCCTCCCGTGACTTTAAGAAAAAGGACCACAAAATTGTAAAGTGAGTAAAATTAGGTGAAAAAATCAGCTCGGAAAACTCCGAAAATATTCACAACAATCGAAGTATCATTTTTGTTCTTTTCTATTCTCTTTCCCTAAAATTAAACCTAAGGAATATAAAGTTTAACAATAGTAATTTGGGGGCATCTTAAGTTATCAATAGGGCCACAATAGCCCAATATTTATAGTGAGAGCCTCAACTATACAGTTCCGTTTAAAGTGTCTGAGAGTACCCTTGAGAGCCCCTTGAACTTACAACAGTTGAAGAATAATAAGTATGGGACCCCATTAGCAACTATAGTTTTTGTTAAAATAATCTTAAAGGGATTCAACAGCTCAATCCTTATTGTGGGGGCCCCTAACAGAGCTGTGTGGGGTTCCTGAGGTTCCTTTGGGGCCACAAAGCTGTATATTTACTGTGAGGCCCTTAGAAATCCGATTTTAGGTGAAAGTTTTCTTTTAAAAACTTTTTATTCTCCCAGGGGCCCATCGGGCAAAGTCCCGGTTGCCCGCGTGGCTCAGTTCGCCCCTGGCTGAGAGGGCGACTACACGCCAAAATTTTGTTTTATGCCTTAGATTTAAACGAACTATTAAATGCTAAGTTGATTCTTTAAAAAAAATTATTGTGGTGTCAAAACCTAGGTTTTTAGTACTTTAATATATAATTGGTCTAAAACAAAACAAAACGAAAAATATATATATAGAGTTTTATGTAATTAAATTTCACACAGCATTGTACTTTTCGAATTCAAAGAAATCATAGAAAACAATAAGATCCTTCATAAAGACTAGTGATAAAGAATAATCCTCTTAGTAGGTGGGACTATCAGCCATTAGCATTTCTGTATAAGAAAATGTTTCAGGAAACAAACAATATATACGTAATGTAATTTTGTTTTATTCAACTTTGATGCCAGAATTGTCATATTATCCCTTTTTGACGAAAGGGTGACGACAAAATTATTATATCCAACAAAAATCAATTTTCCTTCTAACCAGTAATGATTTTCATCGAAGAAACGAAATGGCATCAGGGGCAGCCAACTGGAAATATTGACTCATGTTGGAGAATGTTCACTCGTTTGAGGAAGCTTTGAAATTAATTTTGGACGTATAAACTTATGGGAACGTATGTATATGCGATTTAATGGGGTTTTGGGAAGTCTTTAAATTAGGTGTCAAATAATCAAAAAAAAATAACTTGTCCCCTTATAAATTTCTGTTTTTTAAGGGTGACATAGGCTGGAAATCGAACCCAAAACATTCGGCATGACAGTTCTACGCACTAACCATCACGTCACGTATTAATCTCTCGGAACCCTGTCTATATACAGTAGAATCGCAGACAGATGAACGGTTCTAAAAGATGAACAGCTCGGAAAGATGAACAGAAAATTTTCACTTTTCAGTGTTCAAAAAGATGAACGGGTTGAAATTTTGTACTCGAAAAGATGAACATTTTATTCCCAACATAATTTTTTACTTTTTCTTTGCCTTTTAGTTCCTCTTGAATAGTACTTTGGGGCTTGTTTCGACTTGTTATGTAAAAAATATTTAATGTTTTTATTTAAAAAACTGCATCTTCTTCCTTAACCAAATGTTGATGCTCGAAAAGATGAACAATTTGAAAAGATGAACGGGCACTCTTTTATATCTGTTCATCTTTTCGAGATTCTACTGTATATGTGCACTTCTTAGCTATAACATGTCAATGATATATTTTTTGTATTAATTTATATTATTTTCAACTACTGGATCAAGAAAAGATGTATGGAGTCAACCCCCATTGAACTCGAATCAATTTCATTGGAAACAGAATTTATAATTTGTGCTTGTGGGGTAAATATTTTTGATGAATGAAAATTTTATCAAATGAAAATATTTGCTGCGCAGAAAAGAGTTGGTTTTAGAATTTTTTTTTTGTTGTTGTTTTTATGAAAATGAAGATAAAATTCTCGAAAAGATGAAAAGATATAACACACACACACTGGATGTA
This sequence comes from Epistrophe grossulariae, assembly GCA_929447395.1. Taxonomy (NCBI): domain Eukaryota; kingdom Metazoa; phylum Arthropoda; class Insecta; order Diptera; family Syrphidae; genus Epistrophe; species Epistrophe grossulariae. Next base: position 10,030,608 of record OV839567.1, on the reverse strand, counting down.
CAATGTACATACATTTTGTTAACAAGAAAAATGTATTTTTTTTTTCTTGTTCAGAAGTTAGATAAAATGTGTGTTTGGAAAAATTTCAAAACACACTTTATGTATGTCTTATCAAGTCAAGTAGCTGAGGGCTAAAAATAATTCTTTTAGTTTTTTTTCTATATAAGAGAAGTACATCAAGGAATATGAAGGAAAAAGAACAATATTATATGCCGTCTTGTTTAATGTTTTCTTAACTAATAACCTTGTTTCTTTAACCAATTTTTTTTTGTTGCTATAGGGATCAATATAGAACCCAATCTGGACGTTAATATGGTTACTCTTGGCTTAAGCCAATATGGTACTTACTCTATATATAACAAACATTACATTATTATGTTTCCTAAAAGAAAAAAAAACATATCAAGACAAATTTACTGTCCCACTTCCCCCTCTTCAACCTTTTAAATGATTATTTAAACGGTGGAAGAGGACGAAGAAGGACAATAAATGTGTACAGTAATATGTTTTTAAAAAGAAAATTTTGTATAACATACGTACCTAGCGTTGTTAAAAGTCTGAAATAAATGCAAAGAAAACATTGTTAATTTTATCATCGAAAATTAAAAAAAAAAAATCACAATAAGTTTGACAAATATTTGAAAAATTAATGATTATTCCCTTTTTTAAGAATTTTATTTCAATAACCTTTTAAAAAGTCAAAAATTTGCATTTCTATCTGCTTGACAACTGAATGTAATCATTTTTGTGAAAATTGTATCTATTTATTTTGTTGTATTTTATACCGTTTGTTTGATTGATCGTTGATAGTCTAGTTAGGCATGTATACTCGTCTAACGAATATCTTTAGTAATTTGTTTGCTCATTACAAATCATTACATAATGTTTAGTGTTCAGTATTCGGTGTACATTAGTCTGTATTAGTTAAACATTATTCACTTAACATTATTCATTATTCGTTATATATTTATTGAATATTCATAACTTCTCATTTGTAATTGTATTTATTATTACTGTTCACTTGATTTTAAGATTTACATCTTGTTAGAAATTAAGTATAAATTAAGGATTACCATATAAGGACATGATAATTAATTAAACTAAGAGTAAAATAAAAAAAAGGGGTTTAAAGAAGAAGAATACTATAAATAATGATTATAATTTTAAAAATTTAACTATAAAAAAAATGCATGAAGCAAGTTAAAAATTAGTTATTCTTTATTCATAAGGTCTTATCCATTATTTATTTATTTATCATTATGATTTATAATTAATTTTGTTCAGGGTGCTTCGCATAAGATCCAAAAATAGGCAAGGGGTTTAGGTTGGGTAGAGAGAAAAAAAAATGTTATAAGGATCTGTTTCCACTCCATTATTTTTAATGGATTTACTAAAAAAAAGACTAGAACTTGAAAAAATAATTATTACAAAAAATAGCAACATTTACAATATTATTTAATATACATACATTTTTAATGCCATAAATTGATTCTGTTTCAAATTAAATAATTCTAGTAATAATTTTGGAAAAATTAATTTAAAAAATTTTGAATTTTTTTTTTTTATTTTTTTTTTTTCAAAATTTTACGAATTTAAGGCCTGTTTTTGTTTTTATCATTCACTGCTCTTTTTTAGTTTGTAGTTAAACGCCAAAAATCAGATGCTAGAATGTCTTACTTTACTAATAATGTAATGTTAAACGCTTAATACTAAGACAACTTATATTTAATATTTTCGATTTTTTTTTTTCAAAAAACTAGAGGACATCTCGAGCCTATTTCACAGAACATACATCACATACATCACAGAAATGTATGTGACGTAAAATAGGCCCCATATGAGTGGGCGTAGATTTTATTTTTTTTTTAAATTATGCGTTTTCTAAGTTGACGCATAGTTTTGTCTAGAAATTCAAAATTTACAATGAGCCAAATTTGGCGACTACTTTAAAGTAAGTAGGGTAGAGCGGGGCTAGTTGGGCCACGGGGCAAGTTGGCCCACGCGAATTATTCACAAACTGAAAGTACTACAAGAAAATGATCATTTACGAACAAAGCGTGCTCTATTACCAGCACGTGCCATACCGGTTTCAGTTGCATAGTGCCCTCCGAAGATAAACTACACACAGATTTGTCTTTTTCAAGTGTAAAAGTAAAAAATGCGGATAGGATAGTTTTTTTATTTTCCTAGTGAAAAATCCAGGATTAAGGACTGTGGTTAAGTTTTTTTATAAGTGAATATATTGTATTTTCATATTTTGTGAGTTAAATTGAACAGTTTTGAGTATTTTTATATTTATGACTAAATATGCTTCTCAAATCAGGTGTGGGGTTAGTTGGCCCAGGTGGTTTTTGTTACAAAAATAAAGTTCTGAAGAAGAAGAGGAACTGGGATATTTTTGCCTAATGTGGATCGAATCATTCGCTGAAAGATTGTAGGGTTAGGAGTGGATATACAGTACCATATTTGCAGAAAGTGGGCTCATGCAAACTAAACAGTAGCCGGAGTTGGGTCCTTCTTCGATGCGTCAATTGCAACAGCGCGCGATTACGATTCCAAAACTTATTTTAAACCTTAATATATTTCTATTATATTTATTTTTAAAGTTTTGTTTAAAATTTATTTTTTAGTTTGTTTGACCGTTTTAAATAAAATTCCTTGTAAAATTTTGGATTTGTTTCCCTTTATAAGACTTGCTTTGCCACTTTTCCGGGCTTGGTCATACTAACCCCACACACTGGGCCAACTTGCCCCGCTATAGGGGCAAGTTGCACTTGATCCATTTAAAGTAGCTTTCTTTATTCTTTTACGGTTACATATTTTCAAATTTTTAAGATTTAATTTAGAAGCCAGAAGTTTATCCTTTCTTTTGATACCAGTTCCATAGTTGTACTATGAGTAGTTTGATAATTATGAGACTTCAAGTAAAAAGTGGGCCAACTATCCCCGCCCTACCCTACATACATTCAAACAATGTATGTTTTTTTTTCTTTCTTTTTTTTTTTCTCTCAAAATCAAAATCCAACAAAAATTGATGACAAAAAATACATAATGTTCAAAAATTCACTTACCCAAGAAATAAGCTTAAATAAAAAATTTTGCAAATACGGGTCCTTTAGTTTCTTATTTGCTTCTCAAAACTATAAAACTTGTTTCTAGAAAATATTACCCTGATCTTAGGAGATTTTTTTTTCCAATGTCTATTTTTAATTTTTTTTTGCTTTCAAACGATTTTATATCGAATTTTAGATTTTCTTGAATTTTCTTTTGTATGTATGACTTATTTTTATTAAAAAAAATCTATCGATTACAAGAAAAATCAATTCTCTATCTTTTTTGGTTTAGAAAATAGAATCTAGACCTTTTTCATTGTTTACCCCAATTTACCCTACTGAAATTCCGATTTAAAAAAAATCACGTATTTTGAAATTTTTAAATAAAGTTTTCTTTCACATAATATTTTTGTTTTATCACTAAAACTTACCATATAAGCTGGATAGTAATAAACATAAGGAGGAGGCGTTAATGTGTAAAAAAAATCAATTTTTTCGTATATAACTGAATAAATTAATATTACACTGACATTATATATTTTGACTAAAACTTAACTGATAATGTACTGATAAGTGTTTTATTTATTAGTTTACATAAGTAGGTAAACATAAAGAAAACACAAAATATTAAAGGAAATTAATGAAAACAGAGATTTGGAAACCTGAAACTCAGTTTATTAAAAATTAAATAACTTTCGCCACACAGCGAATTTAGGCAAACGGTTAACTGATAAATAACTTATGAATACGTACCTATATATGATATAAAGGTCGTTTTTATTGGAGCTGGGCCAAATTTGCCCATTGTCCTTTGTCTCTTTATTTTTAATGATTCTCTCACTTTCAAGTCGTTATTTTTTTAGAAAATTGCCCCTCCCACCAAAACCTGGATCAATAATCCCCTCTATACGATTTTTTTTTTTATTTTGACCCAGTCTGCACGCACTAGTTTTCTGTCGCAACTTATATGCAAAACACCCTGCATACATATTGATTATTCATTATGTAGGAATTATTTATATTTATATTTTTTTATTATTATGTATCATTAATTTTTTTCATTCATTATTCATTATTTAATGTTAATTTTTTAATATTTTTTATTTAATATTTATTATTTAAAAAGTTAATACAATTAACACCAGAAGATATTTGTTTTTAAATATTCATCCATCCCAAGGAAAAGACTATATCCAATATCCATGTCCTTTTAACATCAATATTTTCAAAGAGCAATATCTGTGCATTATAATAATGCATATATATTATACATATGTATGTTTATTTATGCAAACTATCTATGACCTGATTTCCTTTTGTTACTGTGAGCAAATTTCAGTTATCAAAGGAACTTACACTTACTATGTAGAAGTAGATATAATATCATATGTACAATTTGTACATTATTTTTCTTTAGTTAGGTATAGTAAGAATCAATTTCATTTCTAAAATGTATATACGCATGCATCTCCACTCCATACAAACATTTCTCTATATATACCAAACAACTTCATTTCGAAGGACGAATTCCTTGAATACATTTGGATGAGAAAGAAATTCCTATTATAGCGTATTCCATATGTACCGAGTACCGACTTGCAATCTATGATGTTGGCATGCATTCCAACTGGCTGAACTTTTCCATCATTGAAATTGATTTTATTTTATATATGTTGTTATGTTCATTGAAAGATCAAATGCGCACATAGCTATTTGATTTCAAGTTTCTTTTTGTTAAATTTTTGTGTTCGTAAACATTTCTATTTCTATATTATGTAGTTGAGAATTTTTTTTATTTTTCAAGTTTCAAAAAGGAGTAGAATTAATTGAAGAAAATCAATTTTAATGACTTGAATTTGCATGACAAAGTTTTAACACACGAAATTGCAGATAAAATTTTATTTTAAGGACTTTTTTTGCTCTTGACTTCGCTTATTCAGAAAAATTCTAAATAGCAAAAAAAAAAACACTCAAGGATTTTAAAAACGTTAACAATGAAAACAGTGAATCATAGAATAATTATACAAAACGAATGATGATGATGTCAAAAATTAAAAGTATTTGGTTGTTTGTTTCTAGAATTGTGTTTTTTCAGTTGACCTTTCTAATTCAAGTTATTGGCCAAGAGCAAACAACAGAAAATGTCAAGTCATTTGAGTAATGTTTTATGGCATAACTGAAATAAATAAACATGGAGGGTTTGTACAGGGAACAGCTATATTTTTCTATATTATGTCTATGCATGTGCAGGGTCCTGCAGTGTGCATACGACCAACAGGTGTTCAATTTTACTTAAATGTGTGGCAAAAAAGGAAGAAAGTCAAGAGTCATTTCCGTTATGTTCGTACTTCAAACCCAAACAGGTTATAGTCGATTTACAACCAAAAACAAAAGACCATGATCATTTGGAAGTTATTATCAAGGATGAAATAGACCATCAACAACATGACATTGTGCTTTTTTATCTTCAATGATTAAAAAAAAATAATTACCTACTCGTACCTACCTTAGTTTAATGTTAACATTGTAAGTCAGGATTCTGAATACCATTTTGTTATAATAATATGTTACTATGCGAGGCCTCAAATCGGTCCAAAACCTAAATTTCTTCGATCAAAAATAAGATTATCAAACTGCGATAAATGTCAAAATTCGGCAGTATCGATAATCAATTTCGAACTAGGTACTACTCGTAGAGGCTCTAGAGAGTTTACTGCACATACAGACCCACCAACAACAATCTCCTGTGCCGTTTGAAACGTTTGAAAATTAGAGCAAAGCATAGTGAACAAAAATTTAATTAATTTATGGTGATGTGGAAATTAAAAATTTCCGCAAGGGTAATTTCGCGAATTTTTACTTTTCAGTTCCCAAATTGTTAAAATTACCAATTTTTGGTCTGTAAACTAAAAATTCTTGGGAATTGAAATTTTCTTGTCCAAATTTTTAATTTTCATAACTCAAATTGTTCTTCTCTTTGTGCAAATTTTGAAATAGTATTTCTTTAAAATAATTCCTTACACAGCACTGGTACAACAGATTGAATTTTATGAGTGTGTATAATATGTAGCACTGCACTGTTAAGTATTAGTCCGAAATGGAAAATGAATATTCCGGATTTTTGGTATCATCTGCTTGTTGATTCATTTTTTTGACCTATTATGTCAAACCAAGATTTTGGACCAGTTCGGGGGCATACATAAATTCCAACGATTTTGCTTAAAACTCAAGCACACTGCACAGTTGGTCAAAATAAAAGTTGGAACATTTTTTATTTTAAATTGTCCTAAATATTTCGAAAAAATTTGGTATGCCAATTTTAAGGATTTATTAATGTGGATTTACAAATTTAATTTTGATAAAAAATCATCTACCTTTTCTTAAAATATCGAATTGTAAAAAAAATTATTCGGATTTTTTTTTTAAACAATTCAAAAACAACTGATTAAACAACTTCTGAACTTCTGAGTGTATTGCTGAGGATGAGTCGAATTTGACTTGAAATGCATTCAAATTAAATAAAATCAATTTGACGAAGCAAATTATTTTTGTTTTTTTAATTTTTTAATTTGTGATCTTTCGCCGTATATTTGTTTTTTATTTTGAACTTCTGAAATTATTTTGACACCAACACTATGTCAAATTTAAAAATTGTTGAAGCTGCTTTTAAAAAAAAAAATGTTGTATATGTAAATTTTATAAACATTTTAAAGGAAAAAAAATTATACCTACGTCTATTCCTGTTAGTTAAAAATGAATTTAGAAAAAATTATCAAAAAATTATATTAAAAATAATTTTTTGGAAAATTTTGAACATGAATCCATTTTTAAGTTCAAATCATTAAAGAAAAATGATTTTAAAATTTGTATAGAAATTTAAAAAATTCTGTAAAAATTCAAAAATATATAATAATAATTTTTTTTAAAAACGTTTTCAACAAATAATGAGATAGCCGCAGTAAAAAAAATGGTAATGGAAAGATGCTAATAAAGTATGAATGTAAATGCTTTTAAAATAATAATACTGAAATAAGCTCACGAAAAAATTTGAATGAAAATCGTAGTACCTACATAGTTTTCCAGAAAAAAAAGAAAGATACTAGTTTTTTTTTAATATTCTATTGCAGGTATCGTTTTTTTTTTGTTAAGAGAATTAAAAATCTGCTAGATTATGTTTAAAAGTTGTTTGGTGCCAAGTTTTTTAAAAATCAAGTCAGTTTAGATTTATTAAGTTTAAAAAAAAAAATAAGTTTTTTTCAAAATCAAAACAAAAAAATTAAATTTTTCTTTTGAAGAAATTGAAAATTACACAAAAAGACACAGAAAGACTATACAAAAAAAAAAATATTAAATTTTGGTACACAATATCTACTACTAAAACTTTAAAAAATATTATCTTTAAAAAATTGATCAAAATCAGTTGAACCCTTCGCCAAATTAAAAACAAAATGGTTCTATAGGAGGTGTCATTTGTAACCATTATTCGGAAATAATTTTTTCACAGAAAAGAAGCCTAAATTGTTAGCAGATTTTTGAGGAAATTAGAATCTTAATTAGTTTTAAAAAATTTGTCCAAAAAAAAATAAGAAAGAAAATGTTTGGGGGAGTTCCCAAAAACCGCTAGGCACTAAGTTAAAAAAAAAATAAACAGAATTGCGAGATATATGTACTTTTTTTTTCATCTCCTCTATATAATCATCCTAATATCAAGTTTGATCAAAATATCAAGTTCGATTTTATTTATAAATCCAAAACTAGCCATAAAGTATTGTTTTATACCACAAGTAAAAAGTGCTGAAAAATTGTATTGGTATGATTCCTTACACAAAACGTTCAATCTTAGGTTCAAGGTCAACATGTATTATATCCTCCGTCAATTTAAGTCAACATTAAATGACATAAATTTCACAGTTTGTTAACAAACATAAGGCATTCATGAATGACTAATCGTCATTTAGTGTACACGGCTTGAAGTATAGGTTGGTTGAAAGACAAAAATCTCAAAAAACTTTGTCCTTTAAATTCTAAGTAGGCGTCACTATAGCATATGTCTAACCTGTAGCCTGCATGATGTTCTTGAAAACTTCTTAAGGATGTACAATGTACATATCTTTCTTTTTTTTTTGCACTAAAAGCTCACGTGTTCTGTTCTTATGTGTGTTTTTTTTTTTTTTTATTTCCTCGAAACATCTTCAACCATGGTCATGCCATTTAAATATCACTCACTCAATTTTATCCTCATCTTCAAAATAAAACAAAAAAAAACTAAACCCAAAAGCATATGTGTGTACTTCATAAGGATTTGTAAAATATTTTTTTTATTTAAATGTAAAACGTGAGCAATAAAGAAGAAAAAAAAATATAATAACAAGTTGTCAGCTTATAGTATGAACAACATACATATATACACATATGTATACTCATACAAACTGTTATACACTTATTTATGCTTTAAGGATACTCATTTATCACTGCTGTGCTGCTGGTGGAGACGACAGGGTGGTTGTTGCTGTAAGGATATTTTTTTTTTGTTATTTATATCTCTACACGTGAATTGTGGGTGCATCAGCCATCTTTTTATTCAAGTTGGTTTTAATACAAATTCCAGTTACATAATTTTGTTGTTTTTTTTTTTTTGTTGTTTAAATAAATTTACTCGGGCATCCGTTTCGCATGGATTTGGATTCTCACATTTTTTTTTTCCTGAATATTCATCCATCGTCCTCGAGTCTCCACAACCCATCATCGACGATATATCACCGTCGTCATCATCATCATCATCATCATCATCATCATCATCATCATCATCATCATCATCATCATCATCATCATCATCATCATCATCATCATCATCATCATCATCATCATCATCATCATCATCATCATCATCATCATCATCATCATCATCATCATCATCATCATCATCATCATCATCATCATCAGAGTTGTTGTCCTTCAGAATAAGAATATCAATGCCTGTGGCGGGAAATTAAAGTGGGTGAGATATGTATGTACATATGATGGGGGAAAATATTTCACATGTCGTTTATACGATATGGTACTTTAGAAGGATTTTGTTTATCTCGATACACCCTGTGCCTATACAATAAATGCCTATACAAATGTGACGTCAAAACTCGAAAGACTATAATACACATTTTATTAGGTGCTGAATGAGAAACTATACATTATACATATTTACATACACATGCAGCAAAGAGATAATAAAATTCATATTCTCAGAGGAAGCTTGTCTTCTTGTCTTCCTTCATAACAGATTCAAATTCAGATTCTCAACTCAACTCAACTCAACTCAACGTTTACGTCGTCGTCATCGTCGTGTTGTGTCATTTTATTTCAAGGCGAAGGACATTATATGGTTGGCTGTTTGTATGAGGGTGTGTGTGTGTGTATGTGTGTGTACATGTTTGTTGGGGGGTTTATTGCATGTTTCATGGCAATGCGGTGTGGTATAGTGTAGAAAACTTGATCCCAGCTATCAAAGGGATAATGATTATAATGTAAAAAAAAAAAAACATGAATACAGTTTTACAATATAAAGTGAGTGTTGACAAAAATTACTATTCACATTGCCCCACAACAAACACTATCACAATATTATTATATCTTGTTAAACTCTTTTTCTTTTGAGCACGAAATTGGTGGTATCTCTGAACAAACTATTCAAAAGGACCTTCAAAATAGCTTTGGCTTTAAGAAGATTTATAATGTCCCTGTCCTTCTTGAAAGTTGGAATATCATAACTTTACTACTTTTTATTGGCGTTGTTGGAATTTTAAATGGATTTATATAGGATCATCGTTATAGTGAATTGCTTTTGAAAAGGTTAAAGCTTTTGAAGGACGAATGCTGATGATGGAACATGGATAATTATATAGAGATAATTTTTTTTTTTTTTGTAATGAAGAAATTTTGTCTAGAAATACTTGCAAGACATAGGTGGCTATTGTCGACTTTTCTTGTGGCCCAGAAAATCTTGCAGTTCATACTTGATCTAAGTGAACTTACAGTTTAAGCCGAAAAAATGTTTAAAATCAGTACCTATATAAATTTAGTAAACTTAATTTACTACTTTTTTTTTAAAACGTATTTTTTATTTATAAAATGTTGGTAAACATTTTTAAGAAAAAAGAATGGTAAACCATTTTTAGTATTTATAAATGCGGAGTTAAAAATTAAAGTGCGAAAAAAAATCGAGTTCGATTTTTTTATGAATCCAAAACTTGCCATATTGTAACTTATATCGGAAGTAAAAACCCGTTAGGTGATGTCATGTGTGTATAGAGGTTAAAAAATATTCGCAAATTGAAACTGCATAGAACCGGTAATTTTTTTAAAAATGGGTGGTGCTTAATTAATGTGTCCAAGTTATATGAGGCCGTTTTATGACCGATTTTGTTATATGTTCAGTAGAATTATCTTTTCAAATTGTTCATCTTTTCGAGCATCAATATTTTGTTGAGGAAGAAGATATATTTATAAATAAAAATATTAAATATTATTTACATAACAAGTAAAAATAAAGTCCAAAAGTACTGTTCAGAACCAATTTAAGGCAAAGAAGAAGTACAAATTATATTGGAAATAAAGTGTTAATATATTCGAAAACAATATTTCAACCCGTTCATCTTTTTGAACATTGAAAAATGAAAATATTTCGTTCATCTTTCCGAGCTGTTCATCTTATAGAACCGTTCATCTTTCTAAGATTCTACAGTATATAGTTTTGCAATCTTTTAAAATAATTTGAAAATTTTTTTAAATAATTTATTATAAAGAAAAACAAAAAATCCATTTTCTTGGAACTCTTGACTTTTGTTTTAATTTTTCGTTATAATGTCTACCTTCATTGTAGTATGGTAACCACAAAAGCAATTCCATGCGACGCCCACAGTCGTGCAAATATTTTTTTTTTAATTTTCGATTTTGTTAAAAATTAAGTTTTCTCCGTTTTGATCTCAAATTTATGTTAAATAGCAATAGGTACCTACCAATTCAAAATTTCAAGATTCTAAAAATTCGATTACTTTTCCTTATAATTTGGCGCAAATTTGTCGTGAAAGAAAATTGAATTGTTGCGCAATGGTTTAAAAAAAAAATCCTGGTAGGTATAAATGTTAACTGAACAGCCAAGTTAGATTTACCATCCTTCAAAAAAAAATTAGAGTCCAAAATGAAAAAGAAATGTTTAATAGTTGTCGCAAATTTGTTGTAAAATTATGGTGAAAGAAACAACAAAATTGTGAGTTTTTTTTAAATCGAAAAAATCTTAAAATTGCATTTTTCAATAAATTCTTTCTTTCATTTGACTGATAAATTTTTCGTTATTATGTTTTTTGCATTTTGTTATACCATCGTTTTATGTCAGGTCCCACGGAAACGGGATACCTCCCCAACAATTTTCAGCCAAAACGATTCAGCCGTTATTGACTTATAAATAGGTTAACTAACACGACTTTCTTTTATATACATTTATAGATAGGTTAATAAAAATAAATTATAAGATTTTGTTTAATTGGTAGTTTTTAATTTTTCAACGAAGCAAACAATTTCGACTTTTAATGTACAGTTTCTAGGCTCAGTGATAGCAATTCCAAAAATTCTTGGATAGGCATGTCGGCTTGCAGCGCTAAAAACTCCCTTAGAGCACTTTCGCTTTCTAAAAATTGCTTTCTTTTACCTGGATATTACCACAAAACCCAAAAGCAATTCATTGTGTATCTTGGAGCTCACCGCGTGTTGCTCTTTTCTGAGCTCTTCAATGCCCAAGTAATATCGTTGGTGCTAGAAGAGACAAAATTGTTTTTATACAACTCTTAGACAGTGTAATCTTAACTAAATTTCAGTTATAACCTATGCATGTCCGTTTCATAGAAATCGCGCAAGCACAACGAAGTTGACATTTTCATGAACAACCTTAATTTGAAAATATTTTGTTTGTTCATAACTCAAGCTCAGCTTATACCTATGTTAGTTTCATTGATATCGCGCAAAAACATCGAAGTTGACATTTTTATGAACCACCCTAATTTGAAAATATTTTTTTCTTTCATAACTTTATCTTCCCTATTAGTAGTGTCAATTTCATTGAAATCACTCAAGAAACAACGAAGTTGACATTTTTATGAACCACCCGTTTATGAACAGCGACATAACATTTTTCTTATCCGGCCCCGTACTTAAATAAACCCATCCCCCATGCCACCCAACCTCTTTAGATTCCTTATGGACAAACCACAAATAACAGCGCCCTATTTTTATATTTGCTACTCCACTCGCGTTCAACCTTACTATCACCTACCCCATTGCTATACCATATAATTTTACCTAATTGTTGCCAGTTTAAAAGCCCACCGAAAAAATACCACAGTCAACTGCCTTGCGTATATCAACAACCTCGAAAATGTGTCTTTGCGATGATTTTGTTTTTCGATGATGTGTCGCAGCAGAGATGTGTCTTTGAGAAGATTTTGTTTGCGGTCATGTGTCTCTGCGGAGATTTGGTTTTGCGATCGGGTTCCCGTCTTGAAATAAGTTTAGTCAAAAAACTCCTACATATTTCTTTTAAATTTGTGTGTCAATTTAAAACTTTTTCTGAAGGGTGGTAATGCTAACTTAACTGTCAAGTAAGAATTACCAAGGGTGATTTAAAAAAAAAAAACAAGCTCGAGAATTTGTTCTCATATACAAAAAATTCGACAAATTCACTTTCCTAAACTAAATCCAATTATTAGAATTTTAAAATTTTGTAGTAAATTTTGAATTCTGCTACTATTTCCCAAAAAGATGAACCCTAGCTTTTTTTTATTTCCGCTCTATGGGTGTTCTCTTAGTTGGTCTGATACTTCTTCTTGGCTTCATGTTCAACTCAGCAGCATTCTGAATTAAACCATACCTACCTGTTTTTGTGGTCATCTTTTGAAATTTACCACATCAGTCATTGCTGAACTTCTGATGCCAAGTTGATATTATTTCACCACATTCAATTAATATTTTATCCTGAGAGGGTATAAGGGGATTTAAAAAGACGCGGCAGTTTCTTACGGCTCTACGTACATATATATGAGGTGGACTTGGGTTCATCACTTGTGTTACCCTTAGAAGTACACAACATTACCGCCAATGAAGGCTTTGTTATAGGCATCAAATTATTTATAATTAAAATAGCAAACATTGAACCACATTATTTTACCCTGAATTCAAAATCACTGATTATTATTAGTTGCTCCTTTAATTTAAAATATTTATTAAAATTACAAATTCAACAATTTTAAATAAAATCACATTTAATAAACTGTCGAAATAAAGTCCACTCAATTAAAATTCGTAGATATAGGAAATGAATAAATCTCTAAAATAAATTAAATTTTGAAATTACCTGTGATATATGTAGCCACAAAAACCAAAAGTTACAACCCTTGGAAAATAAATTTTTTTTATATATAATCTGACATTTTCGGTATTATTTTGTGCGATTATTAAAATATAAATTTATTAGCTTTTTGGTTATCGCTCTCTGTTGCATTACTCGTGGTCTATATTTTGGTAAATCCATTCGATAAAATTTGGAATAATATTTTAACCTTCATTCCATTTAGAGTAATAAATTTAATAATTGCAATATTCCTTAAATCCCTTGACTTAATTCTCGCTATGAGATTTATTTTTATATCCTGATTTGAACGTTAAAAACTCATCAATCTTATTTAAGCTCAATCATCACCTTAACACAAGAGTAGGGAAATAAAAAAAAAAAAAATAAACCAAAAAAATAAATAAAAATATTATGACACGTGTCAGAATGGTATGAGTAATAATTCATTTCAATTTTGTTAACAAAAATAAAAATATAAACATGTATCCATACATAAACAGGAAGCTTATACTCGTGTGAGGAAATATATATACAAATTCTTTTTTTCCGGCTAAATCATTAATTATTTGCGCAAATCCTTATTCCTTCCATCATGTAGTCAATTTATTGATTATTTTTTTTTATATTTTTGTTTACCTACATAAAAAATTTATTTGATAAGTCAAAAAATAAAGAAGGATATATAATCAAGGTTGAAAAATATTTCAATCATCTGTCGATGAAGTGTTAAAATTTAATTTCAGTTTCAGTGATTGTGGGCGATGGGCGATGCTTCATGGTCGGCCCAGTTGTAATCAAAAAATAACCGCAAAGCAATTATTAAATTCCCGTGAGTTCGTGTGATCCTTTAAATGGGAGTAAGATTTACACACCATACATACAAAAACCAGAATTAATTGGAGTTACTAAATGACAAATGGGACGTGGCTTCTGGCTTGTAATTATTCTCTGAAAAAAATTTATGTTTATACGGATAACTGTCATCTGGAATATAATATCATGTTTATACGCTAGGTTTGGGAATTCTTTATAAGGATTTAAACATTTTGAGAATTTTATTTTTTTTTGGCTATGACTTTGGGACTTCATTTCATATTTTTAAGACTTTGATTTTTTGTTTGTTCTTTAAATCAAAAGGAAGCACAATTGAAATTCTATTTGGGAATAAAAGTTTGAACTGGCCTAAAGGTTACGTTTAAAAAGTTTAAGAGAACATTTGCGCTTGTTGATATAGATATTAGGTTTCCTATTTATCTTATTCTGCTCTTCTTTAAGTCTTTCAGCTGTTTTTCTTCATGGTACCATCAAAAGTATGTACATACTCATACCAAGTACTCAAAAGTCTTAAGTACAAAAAGCAATATTTTATCGCATAATAAATATGGTGTCTGGCGTTCGTATATCTAGTTAACACATTAGAGATAGATTTTTCCTTGATACAAGTAAGGTAAGTCAATATTTTGTTTTCATTTTCCTTTTCCCATTTTAAGTAAGCTTACAAAAAAAACCCCTAAAGCTTATCTGTACATCATTATATCACTCACATATCGAACTCAAAGTTATATACCTGTAGCAATAATTTTGCCTGTCCCTATATTTTTTTTCTACTTTTTTCCTTTGCCATCCATATCCAGGTTGAAGAAGATCCGGATAATGTAAAGGTAGGTATAGGTGCAAGAGATGTTTCAATCTTTAAAGCTTACTTTCCTTGGTTCTGATGGGGTTCTGATGGGGTATTCGAGTTATATAGAGATAACCTCTCAAAAAAAAAAATTTAACCCCAACTCCCACTGCCGACAAAATAATATAAGGAGTGATGATTTTTATGGTTCTATATCAGCCACCCACAATATTCTCTCGATAAATTGGGTATAAAATGAAAAAAAAACATATATTCCTATACTCAGCTATAGAATGTAAAATCACTGAGTTTTTAGTCAGAATATTATTCAATTGAGAATACATACATTAATATACATACCTATATATTGTGTAACAGTATTTTTCTCCACCCCAATCAATTTCAAAACATCTTTCTCTGCGAATGAAATATTTATAAATCGTAAAAGTACTGATACGTAAAAATTCTCAGAACAAAAGCAAAAGTATTTTTTTTTTTTTTTTAAGAATTCAAAGTTTACTAGGAATTTCAGAAGTTTTGCTTTTATTTAGAATTACTTGAAAATTTAATTGATTTTTTGAGCCAAATGCGAAAGATTTAAGGTGTTTGGAAAGATAAAATACATATTTTTATAAATTACTTGAATATTTGTTTTGAAACAACTAAATGGTGGAATTTTAATTTCAAAATGGAGCTACCCAGAAGTTCGTGAGTAGAAGGTATCTACGTTGTATATTTGCTTAAGATTAGGAGGAACATGGGTGTCGATACATTTGGGGATAGTTTTTCAGTACCTGAGTTAAATCTGAGTTAAACTAAAGTTAATTACTCCTTCAAATAAATGTGAACCCAAGTTAACTTAGAAACAATTTTTCAGTGTACGATAAACTATTTAACTTTCAGTTGCCAAAAATCTGTCGAAATCAAAGTACGACACTATAGAAATGTCCATATACTATCGAAACAGAGAGGGTTATACTAGGCGACACTCGATAGTATAGGAAGCTCGATTTCGATAATGTCGCCCTCTTTATTTCGATAATGTTTTTAGTTAATCCATCTAATTTATTGAGCTAACTCGGGATTTAAATTGACTGAAAAACAAGTGCCAGATCACCACAAAAATGATTTTTAATCAATTAAGATCCCGAGTTTGGTCATCGAATTTGGTCAGTTAACTCTAAATTAACAGAAGAGATATTTCTGACAGTTGTGTGTCAAAACACTATTCTAAGACAATTGAAATCAGCCTTTTTGTGTAGGTATACTGACGCATATAGTATCACCCTCTCTGTTTCGATAGTGAAAGCGCATTACCATAGTGTCGCACTTTAGGCAGACGGCAAAATTTTGTCTTGCTATTATTCTTAGATATATATAAATTGTTAACTAATCGAGAAAAGAATAGTGTCGCACTCTAATTTCAATAGATTCAATAGATTTTTACAGAAAAAAATTGCTTATTAATTAATTCGGGTTAAATTTATTCGCAGGATTAACTAACTCTGGTTTAATATTGAAGTAGCTAAAGCACTGAAAATGTCTGTATTTACCAGATCAATGCAATAATTGAAGTAGACATTCTGCCAGATGAAGCCTTGCAAAAGTGTCTTGTTAAATTAACAAGGTGTATAGAGTTGCAGAAAATGCATAAACTTACAATAACATTACATTCGTAGTGAAATTACCATGAAAATATTCTAATAAAATTTGGCTGATGATAGCAATTCAATTGCCGAATCGCGTTAAAATATTAAATTAATAAATTATAAATTAAAGAAGTCATACAGCGGCGGACAAAACAAGGTAACTTTAATTAAATTAATTTTAGAAGATGTCATATTGTTTGAACTTGACATTCTTGCGTAAATACAAAAATTTTCAAAATTTTAACATGACCGCAGTGTTAGTTTTAACCAAATTCATGTTATTTTAAAACTGCATCTTGTAAATTTCAATTTTACTACACATAATAATTGTTCACTTAACGTTTCAAATAAATATTTTAACAGTTTTTTACTTGATTAATTTAACCTGGGGCCGAATTACGGCATCAGTGACTGAACGACACGTGAGGGAAATTTCATACAAAATATCGATGATGTTGGATATTTCGTATGAAATTTTCCTCGCGTGTCGTTCAGTCACTGATGCCGTGATTCGGCCCCTGTTTAGTTAACTTTGCGTGTTCATTTAAAAATAACATCGTGTTAAAGTTCTAAAATAGTCATGACATGACCGCAGTGTTTGTTTTAACCAAGTTTATGCTATTTTAACACGTGAAACTTTAACACGTGAAACTTTAACACGTGAAACTTTAACACGGCTACTGATTTTATCCAACCCTGAGTCCTGAAAACTATACTTTCTTATAAATTGTCTCTTTAAAAGGAGGCGAAACTTATATTTAAACAGATGTTCGTATTGATTAAACAGAATTATTTATAAGAGCCAGTTAGAACTATTATTGAAACTCATCATTAAAATTTTCAAGTTTTGAGGCACTTAAAAATCGAAATAAGTGATTATTTTTATGTCAGTTTAAAGCGGACTATACTTAATTATTAATTCTTACCAAAAACTAATTTCATTTTGGACCAATTTTCCATAAAATATGATTTCATTTCAATGGTCAAAGTTAAGAAGGTATAGTTCAATCACGTTATTTTAATTGTTAAGCTTACAAGATGTCATGTAGATTTTACAATAAATTAATGTTGATTTAACACGATATTAAAATCTAGGATCCTATTAAATATTTGACATGATTAACTGTGTTGAAAAAAAAAAAAAAAACAAAACAACCTGGGGCCTATTTCACAGAACATACATCACAGAAATGTATGTGACGTAAAATAGGCCCCATATGAGTGGGCGTAAATTTAATTTTTTTTTTTTAATTATGCGTTTTCTAAGTTGACGCATAGTTTTTCTAAAAATTCAAAATTTACAATGAGCCAAATTTGGGGACTACTTTAAGGTACATACATTCATTCAATGTATGTGATGTAAGTTTCGTGAAATAGGCCCCTGATAATTGTTTAATTTTACGTGATATTTTCTCTGAGTGTGGGAGGGAGTTAGATGTGTACAGAGAAGATTAGTAGTAATCGTTTTCTCCTCAGGACCAATCTTTTGAATTAACGTATGTACGTGTATAGATATGAGCGCCTTCATCTTCTAAGAATTTTATGACATATCAAGCTCGATCTAGAAGTTTTCGTGTTTAACATTTTTAAAAACATAACATCAGCTCTAGATCTTAAAATTTTATTTGCAGGCATTTCTTAAAGCTTACAGCATGAGTTCTCAATAAAAATTCTTCTTATTTCACGAAGATTTTACTATTTTTTTTTTTTCTTTTTTTTTAACCAACTTAAATCAATTTGCTTGTAAAATTCACCTCCATTACAACAACAATGATAAAAAAAACTCTCTTTATGCCTCAAAGAACCATAGAAATAGTATAAAAGATTTATGTAGGTATATGTTATTCATTTGAAGGACTTCCTTAACCCATTACACATAGTTTACTTATACTCATAGCCTTTACATTAGCCTTAGCCTTCTCTTCTTGACCCAAAAATATATATAACTTTAGTCTCAGATCAAGCATAAATAAAAGGTTCTCCTCTATTGAATATTATTTACACATGATTTCATGTTTATGTGTATAGATATAGGGTACCTATGTGGTGGCAATTCTCATGAGTGTATAGCGTTGGCATATTGGCAGACGAATAGAAGCAAGCCATCAGGCAGCGCAAGCAAAAGTTGAAATCCTTTTACTTTTACCTCGCAATTTTTCTATATAGAGTTATAGGTATACTTAACTGATGGTGGATGTTAATCAAGCGGAAGTTGGTTGGGTTTTTCGGTCTAAATTTGAGCAGAAAAAAAAAAAAAAACCGCACAACCAAGTCAACAGGAGGAAGAAGCAAGCATATGATTTAATAATTTCCTCGTGGCTTGCTTGCGTAAAAAAGTGTGGTGGTATGCTGTGGTGAGCAAAAAAAAAAGGGAAAAAAAACTTTCTTTTTTTTATCATCTCACTTCGATTTTTTGTATGAAAATTTAAAACAATTTTTCCAGTATTTTATGTTCGGTGATGGATGTGGTTGTAAGCCTTGATTTTTTTCTATTTTTAAAGTTATAAAGGTGTAGGTAGTTTTAAGATATCTTATCCAAAAGTTCATGGGGTTTTGTGGGGATACTTTCGCTTTCCTCTTTCTCGACCTCACACTCACTCTTGCAGTTTCAAAAGTTTTTTTTTATTTGAAATTTTTAACTTCGTAAAAAAAAAAAAAACACTTACCATGGAAAAAAGATAACCTACCTTATAAATTTTAACAGATAATGTCAAAAACTTTTCTTTAAATTCTTGTTGCAGAGATAAATTGATGATATATATGTTATGTGTGTGCCGCATTGGAGATGACATTTTTGGGACACCCAAGTGTCTTATATACTTTTAAGCTAGAGGGATATAATACATTAGGATAAAACGTTGTTGAAGACAAAAGAAAAACAAAACCAACGATATAAAGCTTTTATGCTGACATAATATAAGCTGTCAATGGTGTCAATGTCAATGTTAGTGTTAATGTCTTTTGTTTTTGTTCATTTTTACACCAAAAATATTTCGATTTATTGTTAGATTTATGAAGAAAAAAAAATTAATACCTTATTTGTGTCATAATATGTGGTATCTAAGATGTTTTCGTATATCTTTTGTAGTGGATTATATATAGCATGACATATGGAACAAATTTTTATGGAATATGAGGTTTTTGGGGTTGATTTTTGTTGGAATCATAAATATGAACATATAAATTTACATTGTAATAAAAATGAGTAAGTACCTATATTTCGAGTTTAGACATATTGATCAAAACTAAATTCTGTCAAACTGTCAAGTTGTCATTTGCAATTTCCTTTTGAAGACTAAGCCTTATTTTTCTTCTGATGAGGCAGGTCCATTCTTATTTTTTTTTTTTGTCATTCCAAATGTCGAAAAGTTTCTTAGACCTTATTTTTCATTCCAGAGTTTTATCGCAAGTTAACTCCTGAAAAATGTTCTTTTAATTTTAATTGCGAGTTAACTCGGAAGTAATCCACCCAATTTGGTGAGTTAACTCTTGATTAACTAAAGTGATATTTTTGACAGAATATTATGTAATATCCTCAGTGCTGTAGTAAAATTTACCTATAAAAATTAAGAGTTAATATATATGTATCCGGTGCCGAACCTGCCTGTAGGCAAAACATTCAATTGCCTAGGGCGGCACTTGACAAGGGCGGCAAAATCTGTGCAATAATTTCAAAGCAAAAAAAGGCTAACACATCCTTCTACTTCAATAACTATTTCTCTGTACTTTTTTCTTTCTTCGTTGTTGTCCGAAACGCTGGGTCATTCTTCAAAAACATGTTAAACTCAAGCAGAGTAAAAGCGACTACGTATCTCATAGAAAATTTTTCACAAATTTATGATTTTTTCATTGAAATTGCAGAAAATTAGGAATTCAAGTTTTAAAGCAACTCCTAAAGACGTACCAAAATTCAAGTTTACATTGTCAACAGTAATTATGGAATGAGTTTTTATGCAAATAAATATTCTTTCGAAATCAATGGACTTTTTAAAATGTTGGGAGCATTTAGATAAATTGCGACAGTATTTTAAAATAAATTATTCTTAGGAATTTTTATTTGAAACATTATACAAGGACCCTGTCAACATTTCTCCAAAAATGAACAATCAAGTGGATTTCATATTGTTTCCGATTTAATGAGCCTTCGTAGTCACCGTCATCAATTTCAACAATCTCTTGAAACAATCGATCTAAAAATAAAATTTAAAGCTGATTTCTGTTTTTACGTAATCGATCTTACGCTATCTTATCTCGATAAGCGCTTTTCGCAATATCAATTTCTCAGCCAAAATTTCGAAGTTCAAAGTTGATTGAATGCAATCAACAACCAAACTTCTGCTTTTGTTAATTTCAAATCCTTGTCAATTTTAAACTACATAATATTTAGCTACACAATTTTTACTTAAATAATTTGTATCCAAATTTATTAACGGCATTTGATATTAAAGATTTATATTTTCATGTAAGTGTTGTATCCGGTGAAGCTAGCTTTTCGAAGCTTAAGCTTGTAAAAACCTTTGCTTAACAATGACCCAAGAGCGATTAACCGGTCTTGCAACTATTTCAATTGCAAAAGACATGCTTAATAGCATCGAAGTAGAAGAAATCGCTAAAAAAATTAAATCGTGCAGATCAGCATTTTAGTTTAATAATGTTGTAAACATGTATTTTTCAATTCAATTAATTTTATTGGATAATAATACAGCAAGACTTAATGCTTAACTACATAAGCCAAAAAGTACTGAAGTACAAAAGTAAAAATATTTTTTTTACCGCTAGCGCCGTTGTTTTGTGAAAAAGAATACACAAATTTGTTTTTAAACCAAAATTTAAGCTTTCTGCATCATTTTTATAAGTTTTCTAGTCAGAAAAACTATCACAAAATCAATTTAAAAATTTTCACTTTTGCACTTTTTCACTTTTTTGGCTTATGTTGTTGAGGCTTTAGTCTTTTATAGTATTTTAACCATGGTGGTTAAACCCTACGTAAATGCTGAAAATGTCGTTATCTTCTTTTTTTATTTGAGGCGTCAAAATATATTTTTGCCTAGGGCGACAAAATGTTCAGGTTCGGCACCGTGTATATCTATATACAGGTAAGTTCTATATGGCAATGTTATGGATTTTAAAAAAAAAATGGAACTCGAGATTTTGATCAAACTTGACATTACGATGAAAGCGATCAGGTCGAAAAAAAGTGGGTCGTCTGTCTGTTTTTTTGGCTGCAGGGGGATCGATTTTCTTTAAACCTGGTATATAGTGTTTTTTGGGCATTCATCCGACAATGTTTTTTTTTTTCATTTTTTTAAGACCAAAAATAACAGTAGCTGTCGTACATTTTTTTAGCAAAAATTGAAATGGAAACAAAAAATCCTGACGAGTGGATTTTAACAGAACATTTTAAATAATTACAACAACTGTACTTTTTTTATTCGCAAATAAATATGACGTACTTTGTATTAATTTTGTGTTTTACTTGATAACTCGAAGTCTTGATAACTCGAATTATTTTTTCGGCAAGTGATGTTTCGAGTTATCGAAGTTCGACTGTATTATTAAAAAACAAAATCCGAAAAATGGTTATATAAATGGTACCATAGAACCATTTTATTGATTTTCGATTTTATCAAAAACATATTTTCAACAAATTTTTTGTGGAGACTGTTTTAACAGGTTTTAAAAGTTTGTATATCAAAATTTTCAATTTTTTTTTTTTTTATTTTTAAAAAAAGTTTAAAAATTTGTTTTTTTGAGATCTTAATTATTTAAAAACGAATTGATCGATTTTTATTAAACTAAGCACCTGGAAGTATTTTAATATTATCTAGGAGATTTTGATTAAAAATTTTTCTTATAAACAAAACTAACGATACCTACCATATACAAGTGTGGTGGACAGCAGATTGACATGTCCGTGTTCTTAAGGCTAACTTTGTATCAATATCGAATTGAAAATAAGGAATTTATCTATCTATCTATCCCTACAAGTGTTAAAAAACCGGTAAGGAAAGTCTCATTTTTCCCAAAAACGGCTCCTTCGAAATTTCCATGTGACCTTACATCAGCATGATCTATTTATGTATATTATCAGAAAAAAAATTGTATCTATCGTTTAAAAATGCTATCTCTAATAGAACCATTTTTTTTTTTTTTCGACTATCTTATTTTCTGTTCAACCGATTTTAATAAAAAAAAATTTGCACAAGAGCTTCTAATTTTAAATAATAGTGCATTTCAAGATTTTCAAAAGCAAATTTGGATTTAAAAAAAAAAATTCAAAATTATTTTTTGAAAATTCGATATTTCGAAAATGGGTGCATGATTTTTATTTTATTTACTTTTTGACTCGGCATTAATAAACACAAAAAAATGACGAAGCAATTTTTTGTTCTTATTATTTTTTTAAAAATCACTCGAACGATTTTTGAAATTTTTTTCTCATAAATTAAGATTTTTTTAAGAAATCAGATGGCTCACATAACGTTTGTGTCAAAACAATTTCAGATTCTGTTTAATTAATGTATTTATAATTTAATGTTAATTTTTTATCAATTTTTCAGTTTAAACCGCAAGATTCATGCATGAATATTATGTGCATCGCGGTGCTATATTGTTAATTTTTGTATTCTCACATAAAACATCCTTATACATACCTAAAAACGTTTTTACCAGGTGGCATACAATATAGGCTCCCATAATTAATAAATTTCTTTTAAAATCAGACTTTATAATAAACCTTAATTATTCAGACTTTAAAACCAAAGTGGGATCGCACATAAGAGCAAGTTCGTGCGAGCCAGTCGTGCATTTTATTTTTTGACAAAAATTTTTGTTCGTTAAGAACTACTCAAATGCATAGTTTAACCATATAATCAACTAAACCAAGTTAAAATACCTAATTCCTAAGAGAAAGGTCTAATGTTATCTGTCTATCTTCTATCTTTAACCTGCAGGTGTTGCTTAAAATTATCCGTTGCTCTAGCACGTACGAAAAAAGAGGGACTATCATCACCAAATCCAACCAGATGACCCCCTCCTCCCATATGATTTTTTTTCTTATATTAACCCAGCATACTCGCTCTAGCTTTTTGGTGCTTCTTATACCGATCACCCTGGTATATCATTGAAAGCAGTGGCGTAGCGTGATAGGGGCAAGGAGTGCACAGGCCCCGGGCGGCACTTTGCTTGGGGGCGGCAATTTTCCCAAATATGGCGGCGGAAAAATTTAAACTTGTACATATATCCGGGAGGCAATTTTCTAAGGGCGTCAATTTTTCAAAATATTAATCAAAACAGACGGAAATGTAAAGGATTTTTGTATATGCTGTTTTTATATTTTCTTTTCATTTAGATCCAATATTAGGGGCGGCAAATTTCCAAAATTTTCGGGACAAAGTTTGCTAGGGGCCGAAAATTTTTAAAAACATGTATTAATCAAAACAGGCGTTAGTGTTAAAAGATTTCTGTATGTTCTGCTTATGTATTTTATTTTCATTTGGACCCATTTTTCTTCACAATTGATACATTTTCTCAGTCCAAAGAAATAATTGCCAATAATTGCAATTCTCCTTCAATTTTAAGAAGGGAAATAAATCTACTCGGTCAATTTTGAGCTAATTTTTTTTTCAAAATTTCCTTAGTCAAACCAAAATATAAAAGTAAATGTCCTAGGGCCTTATTCCGTAAAACAAAAACAATCGAAAGATATCGTTTTGGCAATAGCTCTCCCTATCTTTCCCTTTTGATGTGATAAAGATGGGTATTGCCAAAAAAATCTGTCAAAAATTGTTCTGAAAAATGTTAAAATAGGTGATACAGTTTTGCTCAGTAATATCTAAATCTTAAAAAAAAATTAAACTTAGCTGTGGTAAATTTATCACCTTTAATTGAACACTAAAAAACAAGCCAACCGGTTTTGATAAAACTAGAGTTGAATACTTCAATTCTACTTCCAATAAAAAAAAAGTATTAACAGGGTAAGTTGTTTCACTTAATTTTTTTTTAAACAACAAAAAAAAAGGCTTCAAAAAAAAAGTTTCTAGGGGCGGCAAAAAATGACAAAAACCCACGCTACGCCACTGGTTGGAAGATCCTAAAAAATTGATATGAAAATCAAGTGAGCAATAAAAAGAAGAGTTGTTATGCCAACTACTTTTATAATTCTATATCAATGAAAGCCAATTATTATAATTTCACTCATAAAAAGGTGTATTTCAATACCCATAACCTTTCAAATATAAGCTACGTGTCCATAGCAACACTCATGATAAAATTTCTTTTACACAGAAAATTCTCCCTAACCCAAACTTCGCATACGAAAATTTTTAACATTTTATTAAGATTTCAATTTAATCAATTTTTTAAACACCTTCATTTCTTAGAACTTGAGACTCAAAAACTTATTTCTAAATTCTCGAAACGGAGAATTTGTAATTCAGAAAAGGATTATAAAATCGAAGAAATACTCTTTATACGTCTCAGTGAAGAAATACCTGGAAACCCTTCAAGCACATGTGGTTATATGTATCCCACCTTTCCCATCAGTGTGCGAGTACCTATATGAAATATTATTTGCCTCATTAAAAGTTGAAATTTACGTTGCTACATAATAATAACAAATTCAAAGTCAATTAAGAGAAAATGTTACACAGCGCGGCGGTGAATCAAATGAAAACAAAAAAATAAAGAAAAAAATCCTTCCAAGCTGTCAGCAACAAAAGGTCGCGTGCAAGTTTCGACTCTCACTCTCTCTCTCTCTCTCTCTCTCTCTCTCTCTCTTTCTGTTCATTATGACACCCCAACTCTGCCATTATTCTTATATTATATTCCCAAAAGTAATTATTTAATAATAAACCCCTGGTTGAATAAATTCCCGTGAATTATCGTGTACTATGCTTATTTTATTTATAAATGAAACCAACAGGGTTAAATGTGTTTTGTGTATATTTGCTTATTTTTTGGAAAAGCTCCATTGGGCCCAAGAAAAGAGTCCACAAAAACTTCTGACAAAGAGGATGTAGAAGGTGTAAAGAAGGAGCTATACCACTTGTCTTCCACTTAGCCTTTAGCCTCGAAAGAAAAAAAAAATATAATTCCTTCCGCGCGAGCATATTGTCGAAATTTTAATTCATACATTAATTAATGATATTTATAGGCATACCTCCTCTTGTATATAAACTTTCGTATAAGAGTTAATTGGTAAACTTTAACAAAGTAGCAATACCTCAAACCCTATAATAACAAAGAAAAAAAAAAAAAAAAACCCTCCGGAGTTATAATTTTTGTCGAGGTAATCGAGCTCCTGTTGAATTTTGTTCAACAAATCCGTTTTGCCATTTCTATATCGTGCCGAGCTAAGGACCTATTTCCTAAGTAATCCTGTTAAAAAGCTTCAACAATTCCCTTCCTATACACAAAACCTAACCCATATATATCTACATGTATATATATATTTGTGTAGAAGAACGTAAAGAAGAATAGGTATTTTGAGTATAGCTTTGATTCTGCCATTTAAACGGTATCATGGAGCTTATACACTATACAAAAGGATACGCTCCTGTCATGCTATATAATATACCTTTCCTTTATTCATTTTGTTTGTGAAAACACTTTTATCCTTTTACCTTATCTCCATCATCATGGC
Organism: Epistrophe grossulariae; assembly: GCA_929447395.1. NCBI lineage: Eukaryota > Metazoa > Arthropoda > Insecta > Diptera > Syrphidae > Epistrophe > Epistrophe grossulariae. Next base: position 10,004,246 of record OV839567.1, on the reverse strand, counting down.
TTTAAGAAATTCTTCTCTGATGGTATTTATTTATTATTTTGTTGTTGTTAAAATTTGTTGTTGTTGTTGTGATTGTAACTATATATATAGAGAGGTTTTAAATCGTTAAAACTGTTTATAAATTAGATGGTGAGTGTTAAGGTATACTGAGAGAAAAGAAAAAGGAAGAAAAAACATGCAAATCCTCAATTTTGCTAACGGAATTAATAAACTTCTTTGCTACTGTTTGTGGCAGGAAAGAGATTTCTAAATTGGATGGTTGGGTTGGTTATGTTTTTGAGAGATGAATATAAGAATAGTCCTTGAGCGAGGGTAGCATAGCATTATCGATATTAAATTGGAAGTGATCCAAAATGATAGAGAAAAACAATGGACAAAGTGCACTTTACATCCCATCCTATATAAACGGAAGACATTGTTTTCAGCAGCGGGAAAACAATTTCCGGTTTGTTTGCTTGAGCTTGATCAGCAGAAAATGGAAAATGAATGAGCATTCAACTAGGTTTTATATAGTTTTCAGATTCATTTTCAATAGTAATTACTTTTCTATTTTGGCTTCGTAACAAAAAAGGAAAGTAATGAGTTTGAATTATAGCCAAATGATAGTTTAGAAAAAATCATATATTGGTGATTCTCTGCCAACTGTGATTCTTTGTGTCCGGGGCTTTATTTGTAGCTGAATGTAAAATTTTCTCATTAATTTCTGGTTTGAATTGTGAAAATAAGTTTGTACAACAATTTACATTAGAGATTGTATAAAAATTTGCTACCTTTTCCCCTCTATACTTGAAAAAGTATACTCAAAATGTCAGTACCGTGTCATGTCCCATCCTTGTTTTTCCGATTAAATCTACTATTTTCTATTAAAATATATCATTAAATAAAAATGTTGTTCTCAGAGAAGTTTTAGTAAGTTAACGTAATTGTGTTGTAGCAGCAATGAAGTGTTTTTTATTCTAAAAACGTGTGTCACAAAACTACCTGTCAGTACCGTGGAAGTGTTATCCAAGCGTGTTATGAAATTTTTTGGGGTGGTTTTTAGAATTTTGTATTTTTTCTAAAGTCATATAAGTTAAAATTATCAACCTGATTTTATTTTTTTCCGAAGCTTTGAGAAATGTGATTATATTAAAGCCTTAATGTCAGTACCGTGTGTATATGTATTTATAATAAACTTAAATTAAATGATTTCAAGCCTTTTATTTTTTTTTTGTTATAAGAATGATACCAATACTTCGGACAAAACAAATCTTTGCAATAAATACTGAGTCATACTACAGCATAAAAATTAAGACTTAAACCCCTAAAAACAGATTTCAAAAATTATAAAACATACAATTTTTGAAGAAAATATTGCCTTTCAAAGTTTAAAACGTCAAAACGTAAGAGGGAATTCAGAAACTAGCCAACAAAAATTGTAAAAAAGAGTTAGAACGTACTGAAATTGAAAGTCAAAAAATCAGTGTCAGCACCATTTCTTCTAGATTTAGTACTTTTCACGATTTTTATTGTTCCTTAAAAGTTGTAGTAAAATGCTCTAACACATTTAATACCATGTCTATTTAAAGACAAACAAATTTAAAAAAAAATAATTTTCAATGATTTTTAATTTTAGCAAAAATTTTATTTAAAAAATCACAGTTGTCAGAGGAATCACCCATAGACGAAATAAATATGAGTTTAGTTTTGAAATTAATAGAAAATAATTTTGAATGTACATACCTATACCTACGGGGATTCGCATAAAAGTGAAACTCAAAATTTTGAAAAAAAAATTATTTTTTAATTTTTTTAAAATTAATTTTATTCAAAATTTTACATTATTTAGTACTACATATTTTTGTTTTTAATATTCACTGTTCTAGGTAATCAATTTTTAGTTAAAAACTAAAAAACTAGATGCTAAAATATCTTCTACTTTTTAGAAAAATTTAAAAATAAAATATTGGATACAACTTTTTTTCAATTTTTAAGAAAAAAACTTGGGACACCATTTTTTTAGTATTTATATCAATGCGGAGTTAATAAATTTATTATCTACCCATTTTCAAAATATCGAATTTTCCAAAAATAATTTTAAACATTTTTTTTTTAAATTCAAAAGTATTTTTTTTGAAAATTTTGATATGCAATCTGCTAGATAAGAAATTATACTAAGTGACCAATTTAAAAACAATCGACTGAGTTGTTTTCGAAATATTAAGTTTTGAAATGCAAACATTTAAAACTTTTTAAAACATTCTTTGCAAAAAAAAAAATTAATCAAAATCAGTTGGACCGTTTTTGAGGAAATCAAAAATAAAAAAAAATGACGTAGGTAAGTCAAGTTAGCAGTAAACTTTGTAAAATTTAAAAACTAAGTACACTATTTGATTGTATAGCTTTTTTGTAGTAAATTAGTACCAGAGCATAGCAATGTTGAAAAAAAATTCATTTCAACAGTCTTGGCTCTTTTTCCATTTCGTTCTATAAACTGTCTGCAGTAGGAAAATATAGATCTGGCAGGTGTCAGACGTTGCAAAATGGCAAGCGATTTTTTAATAAAAGAAAAATAATCGAACTTTAGGATTTTTATTCGGAAAAAAATTATTAAAAAACAATGGTAACACTTACATTATTGTACTATGGCTTTTTGAAAACAGAGGAATTTATTCTTTTATATCACATTTAAATTATTGTATTTATATTAATGGTTTTTTTAAATTAATTTTCAAACTCGAAATTGAAAACAACAAACAAAATGTTATACTCGTTTTTTTTTTCTTAAAAATTTTATGTTATTAAGTGCCTGTTTATCTGTAAGTATTCAATACTCTTATCAATTCTTAGTCAATCACTGAAAACTAGATGGTTCTATGTCTTTTTGTTTTCGAGGAAATTGAAAATTAGCAAAACTCTACTTTATTCATGAGAAATTTGTCGTGACAAATTTAACGTAAGGCCAACGCAAAATATGTCATTTTAACAGTCATATTTTTTTTTCTCATTGAATTCTACATGTACATATCTTTTAATATTTATTAATACATCATGGCAGCAATCTGACGTTGCTAAAACCGTGCCAGACACATATTTTGTAACTTGAAGAAAAAACAAAAGGCTAGGGTGTAAATGTTTGGTCAATAGAAGAAAAAAACTATGGTAGAAGGGGGGGTGTATTTCCCGTTTTTTGCGGGAGGGGAAATTTTCTGAAAAATCATCAAAATATTTTAGTGAATATTTTTTAAAAAATTAATTTTCAAATTCAAAGTTTTAAAACAAAAATTTTAAAAATTGTATTTAAACTAATTTTGTTAAAAATTTATCGTTATTAAGTAGTATTTTTGTTTTTAGTATTCAATGCTCTTATCAATTTTTAGTCAAACAATAAAAACTAGATGGTTAAATGTCTTCTTTTTTTTAAGAAGATAGGTAATATTATTATATGACATATTTGTACACGTAAGGTTGAAGGCAATAGATAACAGTAAAGGGCATAAAAGTAAAAAAAAGTTTATAGAACGAAATGGAAAAAGAGCCAAGACTGTTGAAATTAATTTTTTTTTTTCAATTTTTTAACGTTACAAAACTGACGTGTACAGAAAAACACAACGTATACCACCAGCCAGACCATCAAAATTTCACTAGACTTAGTGAGCAATACAACATATTAAAAAATCATGACTGTTGAAATGATTTGTATAAAACGTTGTTAGCTCTTAGACTATTATTTGTGGAAGGAAAAAAATTCCAAAAAAATTTTTGGCAAAGTTAAAAAAAAAAAAACTGAGTATGTAGTGCTAACATTTTTGACATTGTGAGTTCAAGCATTAAAAGGATAATTTTTCATTATGAAACCAAATTTTCAGGCTATTTTTAGTTTTTTATTTGGTGTAATTTTTTTCACTGAGTCTAAATTCATACATGAAATAATTTTTTAATACTTTCAATAGAAAACTTTCAATTCCACCTGCATTTATCCAAATTGCCACCGTGGGCTCAACAAAAATTTGGTTTTTCTTATATATCAAAGAAATATATCGCTCATTAGAAAGAACACCGTCATAACTCAAAATATTTCGTTTTTTGAGTTTATTACACCATTGCATCGTGTGTAGAATATTTTTCACTTTATTTCTGCAAAAAAAAAAAAATACCTAGATATTGTTACTAAATTTCAATCACGAGCGCGTTATTTGAGGCACTACTGCTGTTTTTCCATAGCTTTTTCACGAAACAGAAAATTTCAATCTCATTTATCTCGAAAGAGAATTTTTTGAGTTATGACGGTGTTCTTTCTGATGAGCGATATGTATATACCCCTTTTTATCTTAACCACTTGTCGATGTAAATGCGAATGACACATTTTTTCCTAAATAGAATTAAATTACCTTTTCTATAAAAACCAACATCGACGGCAATTTCATTTTAAAAACAAAAACAAAATCACTTTCAATAAACTTTTATCATTTCTAAAAATTAATACATATACATACGATATAGGCACAGTGCATGTTTGTCACTTTAAAAACAAAACAAAAAATGTTTAAATTATTAATTTTTATGAGTACCTTACAAACATAAATGTACATTATAATACCTACATAACATACATACCGTTATTTTTGGTCATAAAAAAAATTTTATAAAACTGGTGGGGGAATGCTTATGTATACATATTATGAACTTAAAAAAAAAAAACAATTTTGCCAATTTCATTTGACAATATGACATTGAGGGTGAGGATGTCCTGAGGTTGAAATAATGTCATCATACACGCACATAAGTATCATTTTGTTTTACTCTTAAAAACAAACAACCACCATATATATAGAGAGACATCAAAAAGGATAACATTGGTATATTGCGTACACAAAAAAAACATGATTTTATAGACATGGAGAATATTACATATACATTCTACATATTTAACATTTTGGTTAACGTCTATTGAAGATATATACCTACATTATATGAGGGAGGTGTATTTATTTTTCATTTTCAATTTTTTTATTCAATGGAACAAATTGTTTGAGTTGGGTGAATGTTTTTTTTGTTTGTGTCTACAAACATAAATTGATTAAATTTTATGATTTGAAATTGGTTGGAAAGTTTTTTTTTATTATACATAATTATATAATACATATATGTAGTAGGTATATATAAACAAATATTTAAGGAAATAATTTGTATACCAATTGACAGTGTTGCAGAATTAGAATAGTTTTAGATTTTAACATAATTAGTGAAGCAAATTTTTTTGTTTTAAGTTTGTTCTACAGGGAAATTAAGCGTTTTTTGGACATCCTCCAATGCGCCTTTTTAATTTTTATTTAGACCACAAATATCGGTACCTGCCATAAAATATTTTTTTTTTTTAGCATTTTTGAATAATCGATAATTTTTCTTAAAAATGGCTCCACAGATTTTTCTAAACAAAATTATTTTTATTTTAATAGATATGTATATAGGCTACTTTATTGTGAAGCAAAAAAAAAATAAAAAATGGTTATTAAGGGTCGTTCTCATAGAACTATTTTTGTTATTTTCGCTTTCCTCAAAAACGGTTCAACTAATTTAAATCGATTTTTATAGAGATTTTTTTTTAAACTTTAATAAGTTGTGTACTAAGATTAAAAAAAATTGTTTCTTTTGATTTTTGAAAATGTTTTTTTTTAAGAAATTTAATAATTTCTTTATTAAACTTAGGCCTAAGAAATTTCTTAACATTATAGCCGATTTTCAACCAAAATTGTTCTGCAAGCCGAAATCAACGGTACCTTTTATACAAATGTTCAAAAACTCTTAAAACAAATCTTATTTTTTTGATTTTGATAAAAGTTTGTCTGTGTGCTTATATTAAGTATAACTTTAAATAATATCTCATGTCAAATCCTTCAAAAAACAAACAAATTTTGGATTAAAAAAAAAAAGAAAACCAAATTTGTTTTTGAAAATTCGATATGTATTTCAAAAATGGGTAGATCATTGTTTTTCAAATACATACCAATTTTTGTCTACAATTTTACATTTTAAAAATTAATTTTAAAAACCGCCAATGGTTTTCAAAATTTTTGTAATCTATTTTGTTTTATTTTATTTTATTTTTTTTATTTTATTTTATTTTATATATTTTAATTTAATTTAATATTATTTGTATTGTATTGTGTTCTATTTTATTGTATTGTATTGCATTCCCTTAGGGTTACAAGTCTCCCATCCGTCCCTCCTTAATCCTTCTTGCAACCTCTAGTGCCTTTATCCATTCTTCCCCCCTCCCTCCTTCGTCCATTATATCCCTTAGTTTTTCCCCTACTGATCTTACTTATCTCCACCTGACCTGCATCTTTCTATCACATGTTCCCACGTCTCTGGCTCACCTTCACACACTCTGCACATTCTCTCTTCTTCTTTTTTCCAGTACCATCTTTCTCTCATCCATTCCCTAGCCTGACTCTCGCTATTCCCCTTGTTCTGTCTGCCCTCCATCCCGCTTTCAGATATTTCGGGATCCCCTCGGTCATTACTTCTTTATACAACCTGTTATATCTGGATTCCATTATTAAATCCCGTCTTTCCTTCTCCTGCTCTCTTCTGTCTTCCCATTCTACTCTCTCGTATCCTGTCATACTGTCTCCTCTTCCTTCCCTTCCTCTCATTTCCATTCTCCCTTGTTCCCATCGTGATTCTCTCCCGTTTCCATCCCTCTCTCTCTCTCATCTCCTCTAAACATTCCCTCGCTATCTCGTTTCGTTTTCCACCTGTTAATTTCTCTTCATAATTCCACGCCCTTCTCCCTGCTCTTATCACTAACTTATCTCTTTTGGTTTCCTCTCTCACCATGTATCCTGGAGTTTGCCATTCTACCCCAAGTGTTCATTTGAGGTACCTCTCCTGCAATCTTTTCTCTCCTAATATTATTTTATTTTAATTTATTTTATTTTATTTTATTTTATTTCATTTTGTTTTATTTTATTTTATTTTATTTTATTTTATTTTATTTTATTTCATATATTTTAATTTAATTTAATATTATGTTATTTTATTTTATTTTATTTTATTTTATATATTTTAATTTTATTTAATATTATTTTTTTTTTATTTTAATTTATTTTATTTTATTTTATTTATTTTAATTTTATTTTATTTTATATATTTTAATTTAATTTAATATTATTTTATTTTAATTTATTTTATTTTATTTTACTTTATTTTATTTTATTTTATTTTATTTTATTTTATTTTATATATTTTAATTTTATTTAATATTATTTTATTTTAATTTATTTTATTTTATTTCACTTTATTTTATTTTATTTTATTTTATTTTTTGCTATTTTATTTTAATTTATTTTTATTACATTGCAATTTTTTACGCCTTTGTTCGTTCCATATTAAAATATAAATATGATTTTAACTGCAGCAACGCAAGCACCCAGACTATAATATCTCGAGTCCGCTACCAAATGGCATTGAAGAAAAAGAAAAATTCATTATACTTTTGCCTTCAGCAAAAAAAAGAAGAAATTTCCAAAAAGCGCATTGATGTCTAAAAGTTTTATAGTTTGTCCAAGTTGAAAATAGAAAAAGGCCCCAAATGAATACATGCTTCTCTGGAGCAGGATACAGATGTCCTTATTTTTTTTTAATCATTTACTTTTGCACAAGAAAAAAAACTTTGATAGATAATATTATAATTATAATTTTAAAGGAAAAAGTTTTAAAATTAAGTCAGACTTTCAAACAATAACTAGATCATATAATGAGCATTTAAATCGATAAAGGATTCTTTAATTTCCATTTATAGATATTTAATATGGCCTACCTACACATTGTTGTAGATTGAAAACCTCTAACTGGCACATTTGTCACCTAGAAGTAATAGAGAACTGTCTATTAGTAAAATTTTCTTCCATCTGATTGACATTTCAGAAAATTAATTTGTCCTTGGAATTCAATTTATATATTTTCCTGATGACTTTTTAAACATTTCACTTACTCTTTATAACATCTATATCTCTCTGAAAAACTGAATCTGACACATTTGACAGATGTAACTGATATTTTGCCTGAATACCAACCTAAATAAATTGAAATAGCTCTTACAGAAATTAAACTTTAATTTGATGTATTCAGTTTCAACCATTATTGATGGTATATACATAGAATGAATGGTATTTTCAGAACAATCCAACTCAAAAACTTAAGTATTCATCGATTATTTTCATGTCAATAGGGACAAAAAGTAATTTGTTGCTGTTGTTTTTGTTTTTGTTTGAAACTTGAAACAGAAAACATTTACAAGTACACACCATTCAGCATTGAATTTGAACCACTCTCTTTCTATGCCTCTTTGTTCTACATCAGGTTCAGAAGTGGGAAGAATAATGTCCTTTGTTTCATTTACAACCATAACCACAATAACCAAAGGAAGTTCTTGTGTGACATGAAACGCTTTTCTTTTTTATACATACATATATAATTTATAGATAAGTTAAGGTCTAAAGTTAACCACCAGACACGTCCGGTCTGTTAACTCCCTTAATCAAAGTTACAGATTTGGCTGAACAATCTGCCTTGAAAAAACCTTCAATGAGAAAATAAAAAAGTAATGTAAATAAAAAAAAAATATACAAAAAGGTAAATAATATAAATGTAGGCCTGCAGATATTTATACTTATACACTCCATCTATATATGTAGGTGATGAATAAATTATTCAAAGATATGTATACAGTACAGCAGGGTGGTTGATGGTGGGCGGTTTGATTAAAAGTCTAAAAAAACTACAGAGAGCATAAACAAATCAGAAGTAGATATAAAAAAAAGTAAAAGTTTGGAGCAACGGTCGAAGTATATCAAAACAGAATACAGAATCAACCATACCTCCTAATTCCAGATAAATTCGATTGACATTCGTATCTCGCTCATATACGTTACGAATTTTTAGTTCTTTTTTTTTTGTTTATAATTCAAAATAAATTGTATGTATTTAGTTCATCGTCAGAGTGGCGACGGCAGTGGGGCTTATTGATTTTTATTTTTTATGCTTTAGATTTTTATTTTTTTAACTTATATGACGGCTGAAATGGTGGTAACGACCGACGACGCACGTAAGGGTTACGTATGTAAGGGATTTATAAAAAAATAAATACTTATATAAAGAAACAAACCATGAAGTTATTTTGCTATAAAAATTAGGTCGACACAATTTTCTCAGTTTCCTCAGGGGTAGCATCATTAAATAAAATGCCCAGATAGATCGCACGAACTTGCTCTTATGTACGATTATAATGTGGTTTTAATGACTGAATATTTTAAACCTTTTCATCTGATTTTAAAAGAGAGAAATTAGCTTTGGGAGCCTATATATCATATTGTCTCCTGGCAAAAACATAGTTAGTTAGAGGTACTATTATGTAAGTACACAAAAATGAACAATATAGCAAAGTATTACACATCAAGTACATTCACGGAACTTAAAAATTTAAATTAAAAAATATTTTTTTAAATAAATCAGAATTAGAAATTTTGACCCCAAAGCGATGTAAACTATGTGATCTCTTTAATAAATCTTAATATATGAGAATAAAATTTTCAAAAACGTTGCATCATTTAAAAAAAAGAAGCTATTTTTTATATATTCAAATTTTTAAGACAAAAAAAAATTGGTATTTGATAATACAGAGTTAAAAATTAATTTTGAAAAAAATTCATTCACCTATTTTCGAAATATCGAATTTTCAAGAAATAATTTTGAAAATTTTTGTAAAAATCTCAAATTGTTTTTTTTTTTTTTTTGAAAACTTGAGCATGCAATATTATTTAAATTTATTAGAAGCTCTTGGACAAAAAAATTAGTAAAACAGGTTGAACAGATAATGAGATAGTCGAAAACAAAAAAAAATTCTACGAGAGGTATCTACTATTAATAATGATTAAATTTAAAAATTGTTTCTGTAAAATGGTAGATCTTTATAATATCTATAAATACCTATCGAAATTTAAATCAAAATCGTAGGAGTCGTTCTTAAAAAAAAATTTTTTAAGGCATTAATGTGAAAGGTAGGTACCTACTGTTAATTTAGGAAAGGTACAAAAATAATTTTTGTTTAAAATTTGCTAGAAAATGTTACATAACATCTTGAGCCCAAGATTGATTTTCTATTTTTTTCTAAATATTGAGTTGTCAGAAAAAAAATTTGAAACTTTTTTCAAAAATTTATTTCCCTTGTTTTCCAATTTATTTAAAAAAAAATGTAAACTTTTTTCAGAAATTTACTATTTAAAAAATTTATTTCCCTTGTTTTCCAATTTATTTAACTTTTCATAATTGTTTTCTTTTTTTTTTTCATTTTTTCACATTTTTTTATTTAATTTCACTCTTTTCATATTTTATTCATCTTTTTACAATTTTTCCTTTTCCACATTTTTTTAACTTTTTTATTTTTACATTTTTTTTTACTTTTCACGTTTTTTTTACATTTTTTTCACTTTTCATATTTATTTTCACTTTTTCCATATTTTGTTCAAATTTTGTTTTTTTTTTACATTTTTTTCACTTTTCATATTTTTTTTTCACTTTTTCCATTTTTTTTTTTTTTTTTTAACTTTATTTATTTTATTTTGTTCACGTTTTTTCATTACTTTCCCTTTTTTTCATATAAAAATTTATCAAAATCAGTCATTTTTCAGAAAATCGAAAATCAAAAAAATGGTTTTACAGGATGTACCATTAATAACCGTGAATTTTTTTCACCAAAAGGTAGCTTAAATGTATTTACAATTACTGATTTTTTTTTTTTTCTTAAAAATCTGTCATTTTTGAGGGATGAACTAAAAAAAATTGGTCTTAAATTTTTTTTTTTTTTAAAGTAGATGAGGAATTTTCAAAAAACGCTATAGGTTAAAGAAAACTGACCCATCCGTTTAAACTGCTGCCAAACTGATAGTCAGACAGAAGCACAGAATTGCGAGAACCACTTTTGTACCGATTTCCCTATCATCGTTATGTCAAGTTTGATCAAAATCTCGATTTCGTTTGTTTTTTACAAATCCCCAACAAGTTCCAAGTAAAAATAAACAATGAAATTATTTTGCTATAAAAATTGGTTCAACACAATTTTTCTTCAGATTCTTACGAAATGGAAAATTGAGGGGTGTGTAACAAAATAAAAACCTTCATATACGCTAAACTTGATATTTTATTGTTTAGAAAATCCCTTGCTGCCATTGCCGTTTTCGTTCTTCAAAACAAAGGGTCGTCTTTAGTTGTTGTTAAGTCTTTTGATGGTCACACAAGCTGATACATAAAAAGACCAATCGCATCTAAATCGCAATCTATATCTATAATTTCCTGACGACCGTCACTTTAACAAAACAACAAAATGTCATTTAAATACAATAATTCCATTTAGAAGGCCTTAACAAAAACAAAAACTAAAACCTTTTACATCCAATTAGCTTGCTACAATATACTCAAGCACGATTCACCTAAACACTTGAAAAGAAGCTTTAAATTGAATAATCTGCCTTGGATTAGAGGTATTTCAATGAACCACCATGCTATCATCATCATCCATGATCCACCTCCTCCTCCTACAATCACTTCAAAAAAGCTGCAGTAAAGCCCTTTTAAAAATCGAATGAAAAACCTAAAAAAAAAAAACCCTTTTATCTATGACATGGGTGGTAGGATGGTTTCTTGTTGTTTTAACTAATTATCTCGTTCATTTTGTCGGATACTACTTGTACCGAAAGGCATTCGTGTGTAAAAACAGAAGCTATACCTAAGTAATTTATGCATCCCTGAAAATTTGCCACAAAAGGTAGGTATAGCAGAACTATACAACAACTAGTACTAATGATGACCCAAAACACATAAACGGGCTCATCATTAAGTTGTGTGTAGTTTTTGTTTTGTTGTTGTTTTTTTTGTTGATTTTTGTTGAGTAGCATCATCAGCAAAAACGGTTATTCTGATAGTGATTTTGTAAATATATCTAGGGGTTGGTTGTATACAGAATATATAGCTAGGTATCTCTAACTGTAACTAAAACTCTGTGTTGTTTACATTTTATCGATGTTTATAAAAGACTCTCTGTCACTAGCTATATACATAGATATATATGTAGCGCATACAGCAATAATCTTATTAAATGTGGCGCCACGGAACAACAACATCCATAAGTAGGTATGTATGTATATCAGAAAATCAGAAAATTCATGAACCTGAAGCCCCATCGCACTTAATACTGAATTTATCATTCAACTGCCCCCAAAAGACCTTGGGCTTCCAATTGGAATTTGCAGAATGTTAGTTAAATGGTAACATGAGTCGTCGTAAGAAATTGCTTATAAATGCGTTCGAAAAATTTGATTTGTTCTAAAAAAAAAAGATTAATTAAACTTTTGAACGTTTTAAAGTTCCTCCCCCTCAAATAAATGAGAAGATAATTAAGAAAGTTAATTAAAGAATTTAGCTTGAGTATAAATTAAACCAAGTTATTCTATTCGAGTTTGGGAAAAAAAAACACAGGAGCTGGGACGCTCTGGAAAACTTGTAGAAAATTATTCAATGGATGTATAAGAAGGGTAGGTTGGTTGACTTGACAGGCACTGCGAAGTGACTCTTAAAATATAGCCCCTAAAGGTAGTTTCAATATTTTTATTAAAAAAAAAGAATGCTTGAGGTTTATTTGTGTTTAATTAAATGAAGCTTCGAAAGTATTTCTAAAGCATCAAAATAAAGAATAAATGCTTTTCAACTAGTCTCCAGTCAAGTCAAGTGGCTTGAAAAATTCAAAATTCAACTCTTAGAAAAGATCCAAGTTCAATTTTTTAAACAGCTGCGCATCATTGTCAAAGTTAAATGAATCAAAAGCACATTAATCTTTTGCATTGAATTGTGCGGGCAAGGATGCGCCTCTTAATCTACGTTCCTAATTATCATGTATTGAATGTGTTGCAAATTTTGTATTTTAAATTTATGGAGCAAGGAAAAAGTAATTGTACATAGGTCCTTCATTTTAACATTCTACCTTAGCCCTCTAACGCTTCGCTAAGCCACCACAGGGTGTTCAAAATCAAAAACTGCTAAAGTCGATTTTTAACACTTTTCAGGAGAGACGTTTGAAGCTATAAAAAATTAAAAATTACAAAATGCTCTTGAATTCTATTGGAAAATCTGATCGCCTTGAAATTAGTGTGGAATTTAAGGATAATTGTGGCTCCATTTTGTATGATACAATGTTACAAAAAATTTACAAAATAGATTCGGACACGTTGAATCTAATGAAAAATTTTTCAATTTCGTCTAAACTTGACTTCATCGGTTTTGGTTTGTGGATACAGCTACCTATATTGAATATTTTATCAAACTACAAAATTTAAAATTTCAAAGAAAACTTTCATTGAAAAGTGGGTGTGGCAATGGGCGGACTTTAAAAAAAATTTAAAAACTTTAGGTTTTAGAGATTTTAGTTACAAAATTTAAATTTCTTGGGATTTCCAGTAGGTAAGAACGAATCTTAGATAGCCTTGGTAGTAAGAGGATTTTAAAAACAAATTACACATATTAAAATGTGTTCTGCTTAAGAGAGATTTTTAAGCCTTATCTTAGGACTTTATAAAGGTGTTTTTTTTTAGACGTGTGGTTTTCAATCTGGCAATACTTTTTTCGGAGTTGTTCTTTTTGACAGCTGTCACTTGATTTATGCTCAGTTTGTTTTGTCATTTCATAATGAATAGACTTACTCCTGAACAACGTTTGCAAATCGTGCAAATTTATTACCAAAATAATGGTTCGAGATGGCAACCGATCCCGATTTTCACAAGAAAATTTTGTTCAGCGATGAAGCTCACTTTTTGTTGAATGGGTGCGTTAATAAGCAAAATTGTCATATTTAGTGATCATAATCCATAAGCCATTGTTGAGACGCCACCGTTACATCCTCAAAAAGTCACATTTTGGTGTGCTTTTTGGGCAAAGAAAATCATTGGTCCATACTTCTTCAAAAATGGAGCCGGTCATAATGTTACAGTCAATAGGGAACGCTATAGAACCGTGACTAATGACTTTTTCGTGCCTGAATTGGTGGATGTTGATGTGGACGACCTTTGGTTCCAACAAGACGGCGCTACATGACATACAGCCAACGAAACAATAAATTTATTGAAGGAAACTTTTGGTGAGCGCATTATCTCGCGTCGTGGGCCTGTTCCGTAGCCTCCAAAATCGTGGTATTTAACACTGCTGGACTCTTTTTTGTGGGGTTATGTGAAGTCGCTTGTCTACGGAGATAAGCCAGAGATGATTGACGCCTTGGAAGAGAATATTCGGCGCGTTATTGCTGAAATACGGCCCCAATTGCTGCAAAAAGTGGGCCTCTCGGCTGGAATTTAATCGAGCCAGCCGCGGCGTCCACTTGCCCGAAATCATTTTTAAAACATAAAATGGCAAACCCTTATCTTTATAATAAAGCTAAATTCTTGGCCAAAACATTAAATTATATGCGTTTTATTTCTTCTTGAAAACCACACATCTAAAAAAAACACCCTTTATAAGAAAAAAAATCTCAAGTAAAATTCTTAAGTTATATTAAATAAAAAACAAATTGGGCATGGTAGTGGAAGAGACGAATATAGCATGCTTTAGGTTTTAGAGTGCTTAATTATAAAATTTCAATGTGTCAATAAGAAGAAAAATATAATAAAATGGGCGTGTCAGTAGGCGGATTTTATCCAAACCTCTTTCTTAACTATTTCGCTTGTAATAGAAAAAAAACTTTTTAAAATTTCAGCGAAATTAGTGCAGTAGTTTTGGAGTCTATAATAATTCAGACAATCATTAATTTTTATATAATATGTTTATAGAAGATTTTTGTTCAGCTTTTTAGTTTTTTGTCTATGAAATTTTGAAATTGATTTTAAACTTGATACTAATGAACTAGAGGTTGGAAACTTTAAACACATACATATATTATTATCACATCCACTTATGAGCAGTATTTCAAATCTTTAAATTATGGGAAGTGTGTTCAAAAATTGATTAGAGATGAACCACTAACACACACCGTTTTAATATCACGTTCTTTTAAACGAAGCCAATTTTTCAAGTCTTTTTTGACCCAGTTATTTTTTGGTCAAGCCACGTCCTTTTCGAAACGCCATTTTCGGACACTTTATTTTCTTGGATACGCCCTTTTATTGGGCAAGAACTAACTTTTTTTGACCCACCACGTTTTTTTTGGAATTCTTTCAACAAGCAGCATAAAAAATAGAATTTTCAGATATTGACACCATCTACCCTTGAAATTATGCAATTTCAAGTTTTCACGAATGATATTTCTTGTAAAAATTTCAAATTTTGATCTTCGTAGTGTTGTATCTGGTTCAATACAAATGCAACACAAATATCCATGCAAATCGGACGATATTCACCCAAGTTCTACGCATACGAATAAAAACCCATTTCAGTTTTATATTTTTAGATTTTTGTCAAGAATTATCAGAAAAGGTGTTTTAACTTTCTCTTCTGCTCTGAAAACCACAATCTTTTACAAGGCTTTGTTAAGGAACAATATCGCATCCAAACACTTTTTACTTGATCTATAGGACAAGTATTGCTTTGTGTAAAAAATAATCGAGATTTTTATCAAAATTAATACTACAATGATGGAGAAGTCAAAAAAAGTGAGCATCATCATATACCATCCATCAGTTTGTGCGGCAGTGCATCTGTTGTCGACATTAATTTGAGCTTTAGCCTAAACGGGTGAACCGATTTTCTTCTAAAAACATTTTTATATTTTGATAGTATTTTTTTTTTTTTTTTTTTTTTTTTAAAAAATATAAAAGTATTCGTGAAAAGATGATTAAAATTTTGAAACTTCGTTACAAAGTTACCGTAAATTATACTACCATAGATTTAATTCTTCCATTTTACATCTAGATAAGACCACAGTTTAAAAAACACTTCCATCAACTTACCTTTCCTCCAACAAGATGACACAAGATTAATCCATTTTATAAATCTGTAAGGAAACAAAATGAAAAAAAAATTAAAATTTTATGTTATACAAAAATTTTGGCAGAAAAACAAAATAAAAATGCAAATGCAAATAGCATGTCAAGGACTTACATTTTTATTATTATTTAAAAAAATGTGAATAAGACAGAACAAAAAAAAGTACCTATGTTTTTTTTTTTTATTCATAAGAAAAACACATACAAAATTAAAATGTCTTCCTTCTTTTTAATACAACTTCACTATTTATGCCAGAGTAAGCCACCACAAAAACAACAACAACAAAAGTAACATGATGACAAGGTTTCCTATCGTATATACACTCTCTTGTCTAAGGAACCATAAAAGAAAATGGAAGTTCCTTTTAAAAATATGTATACCTATGTAGGTATATGAATATGTGAGCTCCTCAGGATGTCTCTGGATGTCATGCAATCTTGAAGATTAAATCTACCTACCACCTGTCCTTTTCGCATCAAAGAAACATTTCCTGCCTACATATTTTTTTTTTCTTCTCTTTACTTGGAAATTGTTTCATATTTAAATTAGGTACCTATGTCACTTTATACTTTTTTTTTTAACACAGCAATATTCTGTTTACCTGAAAAAAAAAACATTGTGCACATTAGGATTGTGTTACAAGGGACATTAACTTTGATACTCAAGTTTTTTTATATTTGACAAAAAAATTAATGCAAAAAAAAAAAAGATTCACAATAACATTCGAAGCGCCTCCGTTAAGTGAGTTTTCATGGCTTGTTTCATTTTGAAGCAAACAACGCAACGTTGGCGTACAATTGTTATTAAAATTCATGTCAATTAAGGTTGTTAAATAAATTGTATAATTAGGTTCTGCTTTATCTTAATATGCATGTTTTCTTTTTTTCTGTCTTTCATAAAGATGATATAGTCTTGAATGTGTTTTACATTTCATTTACATTAAAAAAAAGCTCATACCATAGTCAAAACAATTTGAATTTAAATTAGGTGAATGAAATTAATCTATGCGTCTTTGAAATTGTACTTTAAATTGCTTTTGAAAAGGCCAAAATATATAATACACAAAGGGCAGTTTCAATGTTATCGAGAAAACAATGATCTTACCATTCATTCCTATATAATAGCAAAAGGAATAAGACCATTCAGCACCTTATCTAGAACTACATTTAATTTTATTGCAAAGGCTTATGACTTTTGTTTATATATTCTTCGGTACCTAAAGCCCACTTGCACGGATGTTTGAAACGATGAAATTTTGGTCATTAATTTAAATTAGAAGTTTATAGGCTTGCAAATTTATAAACCTGTTAAAAAGTTATAACTTGCAACTTGGGCCTTAATTTTTGTTTCAAAACTTTAACTAACTCTCAAAAATACTTAATAATTTTTTTAACGTCTGAAATAATTTGCGGTAAATAAAAACAACAACTGATTGTGAGAGTTTTGAGTTCTTAAATTTCAGTTTGAGAACAGATATTTCCTTATCGCATGATATTTTTCTCGCATGATACATATATTTCTCTCATGACATATACATATTTCTGGTGCGATATTTTTCTCGCATACTTTTTTCTTAACATTTTCTTTTTTCCTAGCATGATATTTCTCTCGTATGCTCTTTTTCTCGCATGATATTTTTCTCCCATGAAATATTTCTGGCATATATTATTTTTCTTGTATGATATACATATGTATAAATTTCGCGCAGGTATAATATTCTTTCGCAAAATATATTTCACCCAAGATATTTTTCTCGTATTATTGATGTCTCGCATGATATTTTTTCCGCTTAATATTTTTCTCGAATGATATTTTTCTTGGCAGATATTTTTCTCGCAAGATATTTTTGTCACAAGATATTTTTTTCAAATTCAATGACACATACACATCTCTTTTGTATACATTTGAAATATTTTAATAAAAAGTAGAGTATACT
This sequence comes from Epistrophe grossulariae, assembly GCA_929447395.1. Classification (NCBI taxonomy): domain Eukaryota; kingdom Metazoa; phylum Arthropoda; class Insecta; order Diptera; family Syrphidae; genus Epistrophe; species Epistrophe grossulariae. Next base: position 9,986,305 of record OV839567.1, on the reverse strand, counting down.
CCCAAGTGACCATTCTTCAAATAAGTTATAGTTTTTCAATTTTTTCCAAAGATATACCTACAAATATCATAAAATTCTATTTTTTTCGAATGATAAATTTCTTGCTTGATAATTTACCCTCATGAAATTTTTCTCATATGATACATTTCTCGCATGATACATTTCTCGCATTTTATTTTCCGCGCATTCAATTTCTCGCATGATATATTTTTGTATGATATTTTTCTTTTGTCGAATTTCTCTCGAATGATACATTTCTTGCATTTTATTTTCCTCGCATTCAATTTCTCGCATGATACATATATTTCTCGTATGATTTTTTTCATGCGTGAAATTTTTCTCGTATGATACCTTTTTGAAGTAAAACTTCTTTTGCGGCATGGGGGTAAAAAAATTTTTCTTTGCATGATATATATTTATATTTCTGACATGATATTTTTCTCGCATGATATTTTTCCTGCATGCTATTTTTCTCCCATAATATTTTTCTCACATGATATATGTACATATATTTAAATATTTCTAGCGTAATAGTTTTTTTCATAATATATTTCGCTCAAGATATTTGTCTCGCAATATATATTTCTCGCAAATTTTTCTCTCAAGATATATTTCAACCCATAATATTTTTATAGCATGATATATTTTCGGCATAATATTTTTCTCGCATGATATTTTTCGCGCATGCTTTCTATCTAGCCTGCTATTTTTCTCAAATAAAATACGAACATATTCACATCTCTAATTTATAAATTTAAAATATCTTAATAAAAAGTTGCGTATACGCCCAAGTGACCATTCTGCTGTTAAATTTATTCAAATAAGTTTTATAGCTTTTCATTTGTTATTCTAAGGATATACAAATATCTTAAAATTCACCCTGTGATATTCAAATGAATTTACTCAGTCAATTAAATGAACAAACCCAAAATCAATAGTAATTATAGAAACAGAGTACAATTTACATATACATACCTTGAAATGATACTCCTGAATTTCTAATGAACTAACAACGTTAATGTGATATAGGAACCTTTATTGTCCTTATATTTAAACCAAAACCATTAAATTAAACGATCTTCCAAATATTTTTGTGAAACAAGAAACTTTATCCATTAATTTAAGTATCCCACTTCACTATATCTACCGTTATTTAAATTTTAGTAACACAAATAGGATTAAATTGTGTTTTGTATTTTAAAATTTTTTTCAGGTCTATAAAGACAAACATTCAATAGAAACTTTTGTATTCCCCATCATCATCAGGAGACAAATTCAAATTGCTCGTTTTTGTAGTAATCCGTTCAAAGTTATAACCTCCCAGCTCAAGCAAGGACTGAATTGTTTAAAGGGTTTTTTTTTTGTTCTCGAATAAAATTAAAATTAATTTCGAACAAGATTTAGGTTCAAATCATGTGCCTTATTTTTAATTTTTATTATTTTTTATATTGAAATTAAATTTAACACGTCCTTCATTATTTATTTTGTTGAGTGTCCTTCTACAAAAAAAAAATAAATAAATATTCATAAGACACTTGCATTTCTTTAGAAAAATTATATGTCCATGGGGCAAATCCTTCAAATCTTCATCTTCATCTTATGTCCTATAATTTACATTAAACTTCATTTATTCGAAGGAAATATGAACGTCCTTAGAGAAATTTGTTTTCTTATATCAGAACATTTTATGTTCATTAAGAAGAAATAAAAAAAAAAAAATATCCAAGACAACATGTTTGCTAACTTTTCCACAAGGACTAAGTCAAAGTGAAGAATGTTGTTTAAGGATTCTTGTTTTTATTTTTCATCATGTTGAATCCAGAAAATAAATAGAATAAGTGTAAGTAGCTTGTTTGCTTGTGTGTTCTGTCGTGTGTTTTATTTTTTTTTTTTGGGCAAAATTATGTTTGTTTCTTTTTTAAGTGACCTGTTGGGTATAAGTACATCGATTTATCTTTTCAAATCGGCTTTATACTTTTTTTTATAACAACAACAACAATGTGATAATATATGTATCTTCAAAGGTATATACTCTTATGTAAACCGATTAATTCTTGTCGTCTGGGGATTATAGCTTGTTTTCAATTGTTTGGTTGAAGATAATGTTGAACATTAAGGATAAAGCACCTTCTAGTTTATTTAACTCTCAAAAGATGTTATTGTATTGTGAAAACTTTATATAGAAAAAGATTTTTTTCTTTTTTGTCTATAACATTTTGTTGTGCCACTTGATATGAACCATTCACCAATAGCTTAATTTCCAAAAGAAAAACAAAACCCCTCATCATCAATTTTACTAAAAGTTTATTAGCTGTGGTGTTTGTTTTTTTTTTTTTTTTTTCTTAGAGATTTTTTTAAGTTGTGTAAGGGCAAGTTTAACAATTACACAGTTTTTTCTCTTCAATATTTCGAATGAAGTTTTGACATTAAGTAAGATGAAGAATCTTTAACTGATAATTTTAAATTAAATTTTAAATGATAATTTTGTTGAACTTGGTCTAGAAAGAGTTTATTTTTAAGACAAATAAAAACGGGTTGGGTTCGATATCCCGCTTTTTATAATCCCGTTTTTTAAAATCCCGGTTTTACAATCCCGCTTTTTATAATCCTGTTTTTTAAAATCCCGTTTTTTCAAGATCCCGCTTTTTATAATCCCGTCTCTTATAATCCCGTTTTTTATAATCCCGTTTCTTATTATCCCGCTTTATCAATTAAAACTACTTGTTTTAACTCCCACCAAAATTTCGTTGGGACTTAGTTCATAAATTTGGGAGTTAATTCATTTGTGACTTATTTCATTATGAAATAGGTCCCAACGATTTTAATAATCAGTGAGGTATGTATGGGGGGGCATGCTGCCCCCCTGCAACCCCCCTGCTTGGGCACACTATAGGATTTGGGGTAGGTGCGAGGTTGGGTGTATGCAAAATTTCTTTTTATCATTTTGGTAGTTGGCAGCAGGGTTGCAAAAGCTTAAGTCACTTTCTAGCTTAAGCTTGGCTTTAATTCACAAGCTAGTGGGTGACTTGTGAATTAAAAAAAATGTAATTCAGCAGCTAGTTACTGACTTATGAATTAAAAAAAATTTAATTCATAAGTCAGTTGGTGACTTGTGAATTAAAAAAATTTAAGTCATAAGCTAGTAGGTGACTTATGAATTCAAAAAAAATTTAATTCACTACCTACTAAGTGACTTATGAATTAAAAAAATTTAATTCACTTCCTACTAAGTGACTTATGAATTAAAAAAAATTTAAGTCATGAGCAAGTTAGTGACTTATGAATTAAAAAATTGTAATTCCTGAGCAAGTAAATGACTTATGAATTACAAAAAATTTAATTCACAACCTAATAAGTGACTTATGAATTAAAAAAATTTAAGTCATGAGCAAGTTAGTGACTTATGAATTAAAAAAAATTTAATTCACTATTTACTAAGTGACTTATGAATTAAAAAAAATTTAATTCACTACCTACTAAGTGACTTATGAATTAAAAAAATTTAATTCATAAGCTAATGGATGAATTCTGATTAAAAAAATTATGTTTTTAAATACTAAAGGTAAAAAGATTATAAAAAACGTACTAATAAACGTATATGTATATTTTTTAAACTTTTTAATATTGAATAATCACTTTTTTCACTTTTACACTTCACAATTATGTATAAATTTAATGCGCACTGGTCACTAGTCACTGAACAATTGATGGGTGAATGATTTATGTTTGTAAGTTTAAATAGTTTTTTCTATTATTTTCATAAAATCTTCTAAGAGAGAGAATGATAACCCATCATTTGCTCAACACAAATATTTTATCGATATTGCTTTTTTATTCTATTGGGTTATAGGGACTGCATAGACGTAAACTCACACAAAATTCTTAAATAGCTTGAAAACCACTTTCGTTAATAATGAAAAAATTATGTAGTCAAAACAAGCTTAAGAATTTCCAATATACCGACTAGCTTATGAATTAAATTTTTTTTAATTCATAAGTCACTTATTAGGTTGTGAATTAAATTTTTTTTAATTCATAAGTCATTTACTTGCTCATGAATTACAATTTTTTAATTCATAAGTCACTAACTTGCTCATGACTTAAATTTTTTTAATTCATAAGTCACTTATTAGGTTGTGAATTAAATTTTTTTTAATTCATAAGTCATTTACTTGCTCATGAATTACAATTTTTTAATTCATAAGTCACTAACTTGCTCATGACTTAAATTTTTTTTAATTCATAAGTCACTTAGTAGGTAGTAAATTAAATTTTTTTTAATTCATAAGTCACTTAGTAGGTAGTGAATTAAATTTTTTTTAATTCATAAGTCACTTAGTAGGAAGTGAATTAAATTTTTTTTTAATTCACAAGTCACTTAGTAGGTAGTGAATTAAATTTTTTTTAATTCATAAGTCACCAACTAGCTTATGACTTAAATTGTTTTAATTCACAAGTCACCAACTGACTTATGAATTAAACTTTTTTTAAATCATAAGTCACTAACTAGCTATAGAATTATTTTTTTTTAATTCATAAGTAACTAACTAACTTATGAATTAAATTTTTTTAATTCACAAGTCATCTACTAACTTATGACTTAATGATTTTTTTAATTCACAAACTCGCAACCCTGGTTGGCAGTTAGTTCCTAAAATGATGGGAATGAGTTCATAATTAACCAAGTTTAATACCCAAATTAATTGCGAAAAACGGGATTGGCGGGATTTGGCGGGATTTTAAAAAGCGGGTTTTTAATACATTGGGATTATGAATAAGCGGGATTTTAGAAGACGGGATTTTAAAAAAACGGTATTTTAGTAGACGGGATTTTAAAACTTTTTTTTCGGGATTTTCGAAAAACGGGATTTTAAAAAGCGGGATTCCGATACGCTCCCAATAAAAACAAATAAAATGTAAATACAAAATTTCTTCGATAAGAAAACTTCCATTTTTATAAAACTTTTGAAACAATTTCGTTAATGATAATAAATGACATTACCGAGACAAGGGGTCTTGTGAATAAAAAAAAAGTTAAAGCTTTTTTTGAAGGAAGCTAACAACTAGTCATAGCTTTTACTAGCAGCTAAAGCTAGACAGTTCTAGCTTAAGCTTTGTTTAATGTGAATAAAAAAATGATAACGCTAAATAGCTTGTGCTAGAAAATTCTAGCTTAAGCTTCGCAATTTAAGCAGTTTGTTTTTTATTCACATGTTTCGACTAGGTAGCTTTAGCTAAAACTGTTCATATATAGACCGAAAGGAAGGTTGTTTTCGATTTTGTTTTGCCACTATCTGTTCTACCATATAGGGCAAGTTTTGATTTTGGGTAAAAAATGTTTTTATCATATCGTCCGTCAGTCTCTGCGTCTGTAGGTTCATTGTGGACCAATTGGTTGCAAATTTGTACATAGGTCGGGTTGATCCAATAAAACGGTTTTGATATTTTAAAGAAAATTTTCTTATTTTTTTTTTTTTTTTTTTTTTTTTTTTTTTTTAAAAACAACAGAAACATATATATGCCTGTAAGACCTAGGGTCTTATAAATTAGGCAATAATTTTTAAGTTACTCTCTAACATTAATTTAATTAACAGCTCGCACAATTTTTAAGTACCTGATTCATAATTCTCCATTAACTTTGTAATTGTACATTTTATTGGCTTACATATATGTACCTACAATGCCTAGCTACCTTACAGCATTTTCGTGCGATTTAATTCATGCTGCAACTGTCAACGACAATTACGTGCTTAACAGTCTTTCATACAGAAGAGCGTTCAACTCTAAGATCTTGGCCTACACCATACTGAAATCCAGGTTCACTTAGATATCTTAAAAATTTCTGCATTCTCTGCTCAGAGGTGCACCTCCTCTACGCTCCGTTGAGTCTTCTAAAAAGTAATCAGAAAGCCACTGCACATTTCTTTTGAAAATCTAAATAAACTATGAAAATCTTCATCACTTACTTCCAACCGTTTCGCACATAATCGCACTATAACTAAAAAGAATACTGAAAACAAGACCTAGTCAAAGCTTTCTAGACAGGGAGAAAAAATCTTAAAATTTTTGTAGCTTTAACTTTAATATTCTAGTTAAAGCTATTTTTATTCACACAAATTGAAGCATAGGCTGGGAAAACAAGCTAAAACTAAATGAATTTAGCGTTGGCTATTTTAAAACAGCTATGACTAGAAAACACCTTTAACTAGCTAGCTTAAGCTTATTTTTATTCACCAAAAATCTAGCTTCTACTTAAAAATCAAAGTTTTAGCTTTAGCTTTTTTTTATTCACAAGGCCCAAGTTCTTAAGATTCATGAAAATATAAACAACCATTAATAGTTGTTGAAAATAATCCAGTGCTATAGTAGTATTTTGGTTTAAGGATTCTTTTGGTTTAACATAGTGCTATCCAATGATTGGCATGTAGAGCGACAGGCGTATTTATTTAGAGGTATTTAGAGATGATCGGTTTTTAATTTCAAAATATAAAAATAAAAATAAAAAATATATAAATGAATTTATTATTTAATTTAAATTTTTAATTTTTATAATTTATTTATTATTATTTAATAATTTCACAATATACATTTTTTTTTTATATTTTAAGCTTCAACGAAGTCAACGAAATAAGCCCGAAGATGGATGATTGAAATCCGAAACGCGTAGCTTAAAATATTAAAAAAAATTTATGTTGGGTAATTATTAAATACATAATAGTAAATAAATTATAAAAATTAAAAATTTAAATTAAATAATAAATTAATTTATATATTTTTTATTTTTTATTTTTATTTTTATATTTTGAAATTAAAAACCGATCAAAAGCACACAACATGGAGACGACACCTCTAACAAAAAAAATATTTAGAGATGTAAGACTAATTTCAAAACGAAAATTAAATCAATTAAAAGGGTGTAGAGATGACCAAAAACTTAACGAAAATGAATTTTATACTTTTAAGAATTGTATATACCTACTACCGAAATAAATCAGCAAAGTAGAAGACTTAGCAGTATTTGATTAGACTTGTTGAATTATTTATTGAATTTTGTTCTTAGAATAAAATAAAAATGCTTAAAGCTTTATTTCGTTAAGTTTTTTATTATTGTCTTGTACAGACAAAGATTAAGATTAATAATTCTATTTTAACAGACGGAATGACAAAAAAATGATATTTTTTATTTTTCAGTGAAAAATTTTAAGTAAGGGGCCAGTTGTAGCTTTCATTAAAACGCATCATTGAAAATTTTAATTTTCTGTTTTGAGGACCTAAGAAAGCGATATCAGTGATTATTTTGATGCCAATAAAAAGCTGATGACTCGATTATTATTTCTAGTCAAAAAAATATTTCATTTTGGCCATAATAAAATGATTTCTAAGATTTCAATGATCAATGATAAGGTAGTTTAATCATTGAAATAAAGAAATTCATTTCCTGCGATAGGCTGGGCCAAAATGAAATATTTTGTTTGACTAGAAATGATAATTGAGTCATCAGCTTTTTGTTGGCATCAAAATAATCACTGATATCGCTTTTTTAGGGCCTCAAAACTGAAAATTAAAATTTTCAATGATGAGTTTCAATGAAAGCTATAACTGGCTCCTAATTGTTCTAAAAGTAATGAAGAAGTTTTACCAAAACTGAAATGAAATTAAAATCAAATAACAGAAATTTTTTATATTCAGGCCTGCCCTCTTTGACAGTACAAATTTTGCCACTCTTTAAAAAGAAGAATAAATAATAATTGCTTCAAGCTATGGTTCGTTAAATTTTTCAGCAAAAATATTCACGTTAAAATAAAATTATTTTATTATAATTTTGCTTTAGTTCTTTGTACGTAAAAAAAATCATTAACTAAAGACATTTATTTTTTCGTGTAAAAAAATGTAAAACGGGATCGTGAATTCTTTCGAAATTGAAGGCAAAATTATGGAAAACTTATCAAAACTTGGTGCGATTTCCACAATTATATTTGAATTTGAGTAAACCTTCCTCTTCAGAGTTTTAGCTATCACAATTTTGTCACGGTGTGAATAAATTAATTTTATATTGTTCGATTATAATTTCTTATAGATTAGTTTTTTTAAGATTTTCATCATCGCTCTGTGCCTTAAAAGTAACTTTTCTTCTTTGAAACTAAGTCATAAAGTGAATTTAAGCCATTTTCCCAGGCATTCTATCAAAATTACATTTTGTTCGTTGATTAAAAATTGGGATCAATTATTCTTTGGGAACATGCTCAAATGTAGAAAAACCTATATTGAAAATGGTTTCATTGTGATCATAGTATAATTATTTAAATTCTTTACAGACAAATATTTTTTTAATTTTTGTCACTACCTATGCGAATTAATAAATCAATTTTATTCTAAAAATTCCAGTTTCGTTAAGTTTTTTATCACCGAGCAATTCTTCGCTTCACAGTACCTAGAGTTGAGTTCGGTTTACGATTTCAACAAATTTTACCAAAATTTTAAACATTTAAGTCCTTTTTAAGGAAAAAACAAAGTCTCGGATACACTTCCTTTAAATTAAAAACAAGCTTAATAGAAGTTGAACATTTAATATGTTGGAATTAACGAAAACAAAAGAAACTTAATTGCAGATTTATTTGTAATTTTTTCCACTGAGCGAAATCTGGATATTTCCAACAACAAAAAAGAAAATATTTTTCCAATATGATAACTTAAGTAGCCATTAAGCAGCCTCTTTAAAATCGACCCTTAAAACTCTACCCCAAAATAAAATGAATGTATTTGTTTACTCAGGTCAAAATACGATATATACATATCTCAAAAGATTAGATCTATAAAGTAAACACATTTATTTCACATTATTAAAGGGTCAATAGTCTGGAAAACCTACATATATAATCAAATCATAATAAACCCGTTCACAAAACCATCTTGAATAAAAAATTGCCTGTACACTTACTTAACTTGCCACCAATTGGAAATGAAATATATTCAAATTTTCTACAGGGAATTATTATTCTATGTAAATTTTGTTTGTTTTTCTTATTTTTTTTTTGTATTCATAAATAAAACTACTTGTTATTTGCATATTATTGTCAAAAGAAAGAAAAAACCAACTGATTACTTTTTTCTCTTTTAAAAAAGAAGAATCGACAAAGAAATTGAAATATGTATATTTATTTTAAATGTCTTAAAAATTGACTCACTGTACAGTACACCTCCTGCCATTTTAGGAAACAAATCAAATAAAATGGTAGGAATTTCTGTTGAAAAAAAAATTAGCATACACCCAAAAAACCACATCAACTACTTCTATAGTAGGTATACCTACCAATATTGTATCATCAGAGGAGGAAGTGGCTGATTGGAATATGACATTCGAACGGCATTCCTCATCCAATATTGTGATATTGTATGTGTGGCAAATTTGAAGTACCTACCTTACATATCCGAAATAAAAATTCAATATAACTGGTCCCTTCTGCAGATTGCTTTTGAATATCAAAATAATTCAAATTGAAAACGATTATTTTGAATCTGGATTTGCATACTTCAAATAAGATGACAAGAGAGTTACACAAAGATACTTATCTGACGATTCACAAAACACTCACAAAACACTCACATTCAACGAAAAAAATTTATGACAGACTTATACAGCTGTCAAAAAGCTAATGAATTTTTTGACAAATTTCCTGCATAAGGAATTAGATCGTTTGACTTGCGAATAAGTGAGTATCATGAAGGTAAGTAATGGTTTTGTAAAAAATTAGAACTCAAGATATTACTTCAATCTAGTAAAATCTAGGAAAGCCATTAATTTATTTTAACGGTCGTGATTAATGTCACATCATTTGTGCTTTTTACCTACATATATTTATTTTGTATCTTTCGATAAAGCTTTCAAAATATTTCTAAGTAAAAAATTAAGAATATAACCGATACTGTTTATCAACTTAATTCTTTTGAGTTTCGATAAAGATTTTTAATGATTTGTAAGAAGCTTTAACTAAATTGGAAGAAGTTTTTGTGTGGTAACACACTTGCAATTAGGCTGTAGAGCTTCGCAGCTCATCCAAGTGTTGTTGTTTCACCTTCAATATTATCGAAATATATTTGTGCATACAAAAACTTCTATTGGTTTCAAAATAAATACAGTCGACTCACCCTTAGTCGAATTTTCACGGGATACCGAGATTTGTTCGAGTTAGAGAGAGTTTTGGAAAATTGAAGGGAATGATAAAATATGGCGAAAAAGTTGGAATTAGAGAGAAATTCGACTTAGAGAGAGTACGACTTAGGGAGAGTCGACTGTAGTAGCATTAAAGAAATTCTTCTCGCTAAAGTGATGTGAAAAATTTTAGCTGCAATATCATTCACCCTACATGAAAGTTTTAGCAACTTTTAAAAATTTTTAGAAAATTCCTACATTTGAAATAGGCGGCCAAATATGAATGAAAAAAATAACATTTACAAACATTTAGGCTAGTGCCGCCATTTAGGGTACATAGTTGCCGCCAACACTGATTAATTTTATTATATTCATTTTATTTCTTGTCGCGAGTTGAAGGTCAATTTTTAAGAGGCTGATCTTAATAATTTCTTACGCTTTTTGTTGAACATATTCTGGTTTCTACTTCTCACAGGAAAAAATTAAAATACATTTTTCAATTAAGTTTTTATTGATTTTGTTAATTTTGCAATATTACATGGTCAACTTCTATTAAGCTTATTTATGGTTTTAAGGAAGCATATCCGAAACTGTTCTATTCGTTAAAAAGGACTTAAGTATGTAAATGTTTAAAATCTCTTGTTTAAATATTGCAGAGAGTATAAACTGAACTTTATATTTCGAAGATGAGTTCCTCGGTAATGGGAAGTACCTAATGAAAAACTTAACGAAACTTTTATTTTGGAATAGAATCGATTAATTTATTCGCATTGTGACAATATTTTTATAAGCTACAAATAATTTCAAAATATTAGGCTACATTTTTGTATACATTTTGGTAAAGGGTAAATCTTTTGATACTTGAGATGAGTTGAGTCCGTCATCGATGTTAATTTCCATTTTTTAAATGCAAAAGTTGATGAAAAATTTCACAACTTTGAGAAATAATAATATTCGACGAAGATATTGCAACGTGACATTTTTTTTTTGGAGTAAGGGCATCAGGAGAAGTGAGAGGAGCACCTTAAAACTATACCTACCAAAAAACTATTCCGTGCAATTTAAGCATTTTTTGTCGCACACAAAATCTTAATAACACGAAAATGTAGGACATTGAGTGCTGCACAAACAAAATTTGGATATACTTTCTGAAAATGATAAACATGCGGGGTGAAATCAACGTTATATTTTTAAATCTCAACGTTCCACAGTTTTTAAACATATTTCGAGAAATTTAGAAATAAATCAAAATCTCAACATTTTCAACCCCCTACCCCCCCTCCTTCCTTAAAACTTAAACCAGTGATCAAATTTAGGGTACATTAATGAAATGCTGAAGATTTTTTTTATATACAAAATATACAAAAAAAATTGAAAAAAAAAACAACTTCCCTAAAATTTAAAATGGCGCCCAACGCAAATGGGCTAAAATCTCAATGCTGACTTCTTTTTCGCTTAAATTTTTAATTTATTCAATATGAAAATTGAATTCAAAAAATTAAGAATTTTAAAATTAAGGGGCCAGTTATAGCTTTAATTGAAACTCATCATTGAAAATTTTAATTTTCAGTTTTGAGGCCCTTAAAAAGCGATATCAGTGATTATTTTGATGCCAATAAAAAACTGATGACTCGATTATTATTTCTAGTCAAAAAAATATTTCATTTAAGCCCTACCTTTCACATTACACGATTTATAAGATTTCAATGCTCAATGATTAGGTAGTTAAATCATTGAAATAAAGTTATTCATTTCCTGCCATAGGCTGGGCTAAAATGAAATATTTTTTTGACTAGAAATAATAATTGAGTTATCAGCTTTTTATTTGCACTAAAATAATCACTGATTTCACTTTTTAAGTGCCTCAAAATTAACAATTAAAATTTTCAGTGATGAGTTTCAATGAAAGCTACAACTGGCGCCTAAGGGCAAATACGTGCGACAAATTTTTGATACTTGCTTTTAAAAAAAAATTACGAGAATCTCATGAGATTTTTGTTTTTTTTTATTTTTGAAAGGACCAATTTTCCTGGGTAAATGTGAGATGATTACTTTACTTTTACTGTGAGGGTGTGTATAGTCAGTCACATTGTTGTATATAGGTACATAAATATCGGTACACAAAAAAAAAAAAATTAATTGAAATGGGAGCAAATATTTATAAGATACAAAGTTGGCGGCACTTGGTGCGGTGTTGGTGAAGATGGGTGACAAAAAAAAAAATCAAACAAAATGATTTATGAGACGTTAAATTATTCCAGTACGTATTGGAGGTTCATAAAAATGTATACCTTTATTATGATGATGATGACACTGTTAACCCAAGAGGGAAGACAAAAAGTAGGTACATATACCTCACAGCTGTCATAAAATAACTCAATATTTTTTTTTTATGCGAAGGAAAAACATTGACATCCCAAGTTATTTATATTACGTTTCAGTTTGTCTCTCTGCTTCAAAAAAAAAAAAATAAATAAAAAACATAACACTCGTATAGTTGAATGTTTATTTATGGAGTGAAAAAGGAAATCAAAATCGATACAAATATGTTGAGTTCAAAAACCTTTAGTGTTATAGGAAGGAATTTGGCAATGATTTATGACCATTTTGTTGCTATCACTTTGGCAAAAGGTATAAAGATAATGATTTCCGGTGAGAGAGTATCATATCATTCTATAATATCATCTATGACATTTGAGAAAATTTTACATGAACAAACTGTTTATTCAAAAAGTAACAATTCATGTCATTATTTTCTAAAGGTAGTTGAAGGTAAAAATCATGCAAAACTTATGTATGTCATATCTTTGAAAGCGAGAGTGATGATTGGTATAAAACTGAATTGATTTTTTGTATAAACTGAAGCAGAATAGGAGAGTAAAAGTGCTGAGTGACAATACCTGTGGAATTCAGTTTTGTTCAAAACAGATGTCAGAATTCAGAAATCTTTATGTTTAAATATTGAGTTTGTCATCCTCATCACTATAAATCTGAAAGATGTTAAGAATCTAAAGTTTTGTAGGTATACACTTTTTTTTAATATAAATTTTTGTAAATATAGTTCACATTACTCCTGGATGTGTCACAGGTTCACACTTGTCATCATCAATCATCATCATCATCATCATCATCATCATCATCATCATCATCATCATCATCATCATCATCATCATCATCATCAATATAATAAAACGACAAACACGAATTTTGGGGTACCATTTACGCGGTCTACAAAAGCCGAAAGTATATAAATTATATGTCGATGGAAAGGTTTTTTTGCATAGAAGTGCACAAAGCAAATATTTATTTAATAATTTTACCACAAAGACTAAAAAACAATAAAGTAAAATTGCATTATAAGTGCGAGGAGAGCGAGAACCATAGCAAGAGCCAGAGCGAGACCGAGTATTTGTTCACAAACTTATTATATTTTCGTTAAATGCAATGGTTCGTGCATTTAATATATTCGTTAAGATGGTTAGTGAATTCGAGTGAGGGATTTTTGTGGGAAGAATTTTATTTCTGAGGATTTTTTTCTGTTGTGTTGGATTTTCGGCCATTGGTCGATTTAATGCAAGGAAGCATAAATTATGTATAGTTGTAGGTATATTGGTTTTGCATGGAAATATTCTTCAATCTATTGTGTCTCTCGCTCATTGGGTGTTGTTTTTTAAATTGAAATAAAATGTGAGCAAAAAAAGGAATAATGCTTTCAATTTGTAGATGTAGTGTGAGGGATGTTTAAGCTGAGGCGTGGAACAATAACTTTTTATTCACTAACCATCTTAGCGAATATATTAAATACACGAATCAATACATTCGACGAGTATTATTTTTGATATAAATTTAATTGGTCTTTATTGACTATTTCTGGGATGGTCTTGGGACCAGTGGTTCTGGGATCGGCTAAACCCAACCCGGCAACGCGGATTTCAGTGCTGCAGGAAATAATAAAAAGTAGCTCATATAATAATAATTAGCATATTTTTTGAAATTTATGAAGCCCTAAAAGGTGAAATGGGGTAAAAATTTGTTTTTGTGTTTTAAGGGGTGTAAAAGCTTTAAAAAATAAAATGTATTTTTATATATTATATACATAATATACATATACACTCCGCTTCAACTGAATAAGCACAAACATTTTCTATGGTACGTTGTCCATTTTTTCCAAATCTTATGTGTTAATGTATCATTAATTGATGACGCTTACTGTTTGCTTATTATGTTGAGAAAAGAAATCAGTAAGAATAATTCTAAGAGTACCGCTATTTTTTCTCTGGCTCTCTTGCAAAGCGTTCCATATAAAAAAATGCAGATTTTTTTTGCGTCAACTGAATAGACACAAGGTCATTATATTCAATGTTTATGGGCGTTCTCAAATGATTGATACATTAAATCAACAGATGAAGTGTTTTAAGTGAAATTTAATCGTTTTATTGAAATTCTAACGAAGATGGGTAGATCAAAATCCCTAAATAGTGTTGAAAGAGCTAAAATCGATTTATTAAGAGAATAGGGACTGACCAGGCGTACTAACAAAATTTAACGAAATTTCAGTGTGATCTATTCCTACTTAAGAAATAAAGATTCGTACGGAAAAAACATGACAAGAAGTACAAAAATGACAACAACAGCAGTTGATCGAAGAGCAATTTTAAGATGTGATTCCGATTCGTGTGACTCTGCGGCAAAAATAACACAAAAATCTGGTGTTAGTGCAAGCTTTTCAACAATCCTTAGAGTAATCAACAGTGCAAATCATCTTAAACGAATGAAACTTGAAAAAAACCACAACTAAACGAGCAACGGAAAGGTATGTGCCTCGAATTCTCTAGACTCCCTATGAGTTGGAAAAATGAATAGCTTCATTTGGTTTTTTTGGATGAGTTTTAAAGTTAAAGTTTTTTTTTAATCTAGTTATTTATAGGGTGAAATAGTGTAAAAACTAGAACTTTTTGAGCGTTTTAAATGTATTAAGGGAATTATAAAGGTTATACATTTTTCTTAATTTACCTACTTATAGGGGAAAATGGGGTAAACGCAAAAAATTATACATTTATGACTTAAAAAATTCTTTTTTTATAGGATAAATTTTTTTTTTAATTAAGCAATTTTAAGGGTAAAATGGGTATACAATTAAAAGACGATATTCGATTTCAAGAAGTGTTTTTGTATTAGAAAGGGTACCTATATTTCAGAAGATGGTCTTCAACGATTAGTGTATGATTAAATATTCTTTAAAATTAAGGTATTCATAGGGTGAAATAGGGTTAAAAAAAATGGTTTTATTAATCAGACTACAAAGGTATTTGCATTTTTATATATGACTTTGGGTCTTCGTTAATTGGACTAGGTACTCTAGCAAGATGACTTCTGCAGAAGTAATTGTATGTATATTGTCACACAAATGCTGCAATTCATAGAGTCTTCTATAAGTCTTATCCGAGGGAACAACCTAGTAGAGGAGAAGTTCAATTACCTAACTTGCAGAGCTTAGCCCTCAATTGAAGATAGTTAGCCTATAGTTAAACAAGGACCGGGTTTACTGAAGAGGCTTCTTGGCTGTTACCCAGGTTCACCCAAACCTTAGAGTCATCCTATTAGATACGTAATAATTTTAGTGATTTTTGCCCAAAACCCATTACCTCAAAAAGAAAATCCCCAAAGATTCAATCTAGTAAAGACAAAATTCCCAAGAGAAAATCTCTTGAAAACTAAATTCTCAAGAGAAAGTCCCAAATAAAAAAAAGATGTTCAAGTAGGTAGTGAATCAAGTAATAAAAACAACAAAAGAAAATGAGAATTGGAGATTTTGTCTATAAAGCGCCTTTCCCCATGGTGTATATGTCTTGTTGGATTGCATTATTTTTGAGGATTTCGTCCGATTGAGGATTTGTTTTTTGAGGATAATGTTTCCCTGCGTAATAGTTAATGCGTTGGACTGTTCCGGTGCGTGCAACAAGAATCTGGATATCAAATCACAACCCAAATCCACATTAAAACAAAAAAATGTGCATTTTTTTTCAGGAGTAGGTGTTGCTTCTTGCGAGGAAGTGGAAAATCCTTCAAGAGTATCGTATTAGTAGATACAGCAATTCAGATTTCGGAGGAAATTATAGGTCTCTACCATATTCCTGCCGACTTACAACAAGAACACATGAATCGTTGGTAATTTTAAATCACTACTCCCTGGTTCTCGAAAATATTATACACCTACATACGCAATTATACGGTTGTACAAAGTCTGAGTTTTTGGAGCTAAAAATTTATTTGTCAAGTTTTTAAGGGATGCAGTTATAGCTATTTCACGACTTTCAGGCTTATCGTCAGACTCCTTTAAGTCGTGCTCAGTCATTTATTGTTCAATTTTAATTGAAAAAAACTTTTTGCCCTGATCTCCCCATTTCTTGATTTATAGAAATGTTTGTATTTTGTGTGTGCCAAAAATTTGTTCATTTACTTTAATTTCTATATCCCTAATAAATTCAGTTCAAACTACAGAAGGATCTTATACAAGTAAGCTTAAAAAAAAACAATATAACTTCCAGCAAATAACATGAGCTAGAAATATTACTTCCTCAAGTCTATGACCTAGTTAATGTTGTCTGATTCATTGTATAGAAAAAAAAAAAAAAAATTGGCCATCATGGAATAAGTACTTACAAACAGAATCACTCTATCCCAGCCAAACCATTCTTTTTTGTATCCAATTTTGTTTTATTAGTTTCTCACAGTTCATTGATTTTGCTTATTCCTCTTCACTCTCAACATCATGATAGCAAATCTTCATCAAGTCCAAATTATATATCCCTTCGTAAAAAAACAACAAAAAAAAACCCTCACAATCCACAAATTTTCTTTTCCCATTTATTTCAGATTTATGTTCAATTTAAGCACTTTCCATCAATCACCGGTATCTCTATCACCTATCCTCTCCTTTATCTAACCTTAACAACAACACCAAAGAAAAACAAATATTCACTACTGTAAGATTTTTCACCTGCCAAATATACCACCATAATAGGTGTCAGAGTAAGGTTTATATAGCTCAGAGACCCACCATCACCATCGCACCAATCCAATATGCTATGCCATGCCAAAATTGACACGTAAAATTCAACCTTGATATTGATTACAATTTCTATGTCAATATCGGAAGAAGAATTTGATAAATTGAAGACGAATCTTTGAAAATTGAAAAAAGCTTTGTTCGATTTTGAAACTAATTTTTCACAGATTGTTTTTTTTTTTTTTTTTGTTTCTTAGACAAAGTGAATAGATATAGGTTAGGTATACAAAAACCCTTTTTTTTCTCTCTTATTTGAAGAGCAATATAAATATGAGGGGCGTCTATGTTATGTTCGATGGCTTCATTATTTTTCATGTTTTTCAAAAAAAAAAAGAAAAAAAAAATATTCTCATTTTTCTTTCCAACACAGCCGTCAAAGTTTTATGTGAAATAATATTTCAAACTTGTCGTTTGACAACAACAACAAAAAAAAATTAATAAAAAAAAGAGTTTTTATTTTCTTATCACCATGATAACGATGACTCGGAAGTGTTCATTTTGCTTTGAAAATTTAATAAAAAAAAAAAGAAAAAAAACAAGAATCCTCACTGATTTTCATCAATTTGTATGGTCTCCTTCAGTGCCCAACTCGTTTCTCTCCACCATCGTCATCCTCTGTCTTTTTATGTTCAATGGCTTGTATATACCTACATTTGGTCTCTTTTTTAGAAAATTGATGGCTAATGTTTAAGTTGGACTTTACACACTCGCATAGCGGCGACGGCAGCACCTCACCCCAACAAAGATAAATGAGCGAAATGGGAATTCGTTTAAAAGTCCTTAATGGTGATAAATCAGGACACAACAGCTGCAAATTATTTGCAAAATACCCAAGAGAATTTATTTATTTTTTTTTTTTTCAGTTTTGCTATACCCCTACTTGATAGTCGCTAGTATATGTACATCCTTAATGTGGTGTGTGTTGTTTCATTTTGTTGGTTTTATCTATTTTAAATATTTAAAATAGGGCACTTATAAAAAAAAAGAACAAAATGATAGCCATAGAAGGAAAATTCATTTTAAATAAATCAACAGGCAAAAGAGGCAAAGGCTAATAATATAATTTAAAATTCTCCCTTTTGAGAATTTAAATCAATTAAAGGGAGCTTTTTCGTGTCAGTGAGGGCAGAAATATTAAAATCATATTGGGGTGATAATATTTCTCCACTTAGTATAGATAGGTACCTTTCTATAAATAAAAAAAAAAAATTTTTTTTTGAAACTCATTGAACCTTAAATGGAAT
Organism: Epistrophe grossulariae; assembly: GCA_929447395.1. Lineage (NCBI taxonomy): Eukaryota > Metazoa > Arthropoda > Insecta > Diptera > Syrphidae > Epistrophe > Epistrophe grossulariae. The sequence goes on along the minus strand of OV839567.1, from coordinate 9,967,842 downwards.
TCAAATAAAGTGCTTCAGTTCCATAAGGACAAACCCTGAATTTTAAACTTTATTTATGAGTTCGAACAAGTATCTTATACCTACTCAAAGAGGAAAGTTTTTTAAAAGAATTTGGTTATTTTTTATTAAAAAGTTTTAATATTGAAAAAATTAAAACGATTCCCCGTACCTTTTTAAAAAAAAATTAATTTTCAACTTTGCTAAAAAGGAGAATTTGGCAATTTAGATTTTGCTCAGGAATTTTACAGTTTCATTAAGATAGAAAGGGGCAGTGTGAGAAACCGGAGATTTTGGGTAAAGTGGTCTATAATTAAATTGTAATGTACAACTGCGTCGTATGTACTGGCTCTTAAATTTAAAATGGATAATATTATGTAACCTATTTATTCAGGCAAAATGTTCGCTTTGTGGAAACCTTTATACATTGGAACGATTTTAAATCACGAAATAACAGGCAGAAAAACAGAAACTATACGCGATGGAAGGATGCTGCCCCGATTTCAAGTCGGTTAAAAATTAATTTTTATAATTTCAATTTGCGAAACAATTTTCATCCAAAATTATATTTCGCAAATTTCAATTTTAAAAATAAATTTTTTTCGACTCACAAAAGTTGTTTCGAAATTGTTTAAAAATATGTTTGTATTAACCAGCAAAACGATATAAAAAATTCATTCCGGATTTTTTATATCGCTTATTTGCTATTAGAAGGAAATTTTTGTTTTTGCAAGATTTTATTTCGCAACCGGAATACCGTGCGATATTCATTAATATTAATATATAACATCGAAAGGCAAATTAATTTAAAAGCTAAATAATACTACAAAAAATAATAAAATACGAAATATAGTAAAAATGCGAATTTATAATAAGCGAGATATAATAAAGCAAAATATTTGAAATGCAATATAATAATTTGCAAACTAATGTAATGTGAAATATATACTGAAATGAAAAAAAAATGCAAAAACAAGGAAAGGAAACAAAATTACTAATTGACAATTTTGCGAAACAAATTTTTCGGGATAATACATTGCCTATTACATAACGTGCAAGGCAATGTGATGCGAAGTACCTACATAATCATGTCGATTATGGAATCCGAAATACTGAATCCGCAGTGATTCGCAGTGCAGTGCTTTCTTTTCTGTTTACTCATTTGTCCTGAAACGAAAAGAGAACACTGTTTTGAGAATGACTGCGGATCCAGCTTTGCGTCGACAAGAATTAAAGCAAGAAAAAAACTATGCGAAGATAATTTTGCGAAATAATCCAATTTAGCGAGATAAAACCTTGTCAAATAAAAATTCCTTTGCGAAACGAATAAATTGATATAAATTACGAAATAATCATTGTAAAATAAAAAAACAACAAAATGATCTTCCTAATTCACTGAGAAGATCGGTTATAAATCTTAGACTTAATATCTCAAATATTGGAAACCTTAGATCAGCAAAGGATGGGCTTAAATGTAGCAAGACGAAAAAAAAATTGTACTACCCTGAAATAAATAAAATGCACAAAAATGAATAACTAAGCACCGCGTTGGACATAATATGCGAGCATGAAACTTAAAGTCTAAACTGAAAAATTGTTAAAAAAAAAATTATATAATGAGAAATAAATTGATTCTTCTCAAATTGTTTTGGTATCAAAGCAAAGTACAATTTCTTTAACAAATCTTAATTTACGAGAGCAAAAAATTTAAAAATCGTTTTTTTCATTATCAAAAACAATTTTTCTTTTATAATTTATAGAATTTTTGAAATTCAGCATTTTGGAGTTCAGAATATACAATATTTATAATTTTCCAGAATTTTGTATTTACAGAATTTTGATATACAGAATTCTAGATTTACAGAATTTTGGAATACAGAATAAAAGATTTGCAGAATAATGAAATACAGAATTATGATCATACGAATTTTCAATCCATTTACAGAATTTTGGTCATACAGAATTTTGTAATACAGAATAACGACCCGTTCGCCAAACATTTCTAAGAAAAAAAATTATTGCTACACCTTTATTAAGTAGGTACTTATTAATGCTGTGTTAAGAAATTAATTTTGAAAAAAAATTCATCTTTCAAAAAATTACTGACATTTTGTTTTTAAATTCAAAATTTGTTTTTTTTTTTTTAAATTTTGACAAATAATATTATTTAAACTTATTAGAATCACCTGTATAAAAAAAATAATGACAAAATAGGTAGTCGAAAACTTTAAAAAAATGGTTGCGTGAGAGATACCGTTAATATAGGTAAATGTTAAATTCGTATAAGTTAGATCGTGCCGATATTAGTCCACAAAATTTTTTTATCAAAATTGTAGGAGTCGTTTTCAAGCTAAATAACATGTTCTTTAATGATTTTAAACACTTTTGTGGTATATACCGTTATACGAACAATTTTTGTTTAAAATTTGCTACACAATTTTAAAAAACTGCTGGGTTTTCAAGTTAAATAAAAAAGATCGTTATAGAATTACATATTAAATTTAAAAAAAATTGAAACTTTTTTTTTTTTAATTGGAAAATTTTGGTATACAATTGTAAAATATTGATCAATTTATTTAAATTTCTATTATATTTATGTAAATTGGGCTTATTGATATTGTGTAAAATTTTTAGGCGATTAAAACTTATCCATTTTTTAAACATTCCCGACGCGGCTAACGCAGTAGGTAGGTACTTGCCAACATTCTCGGGTACGTTTTTGAAAACGAAATTGGTTGCTAAAAAATATTGTACGGCAGATACGTACCTACCGTTATTTTTGGTTCTAAAGAACTGAAACAAAAACTTGTCAGGTAAAACCACTAAGTACCTATACCAAGTTTAAAGAAAATCGACCACCCATTTAGGCCGAAGTCGAACAGACAGATATACAGAACCTCGACACACACTTTTTTTACTTTTTTTAAGTTCGCTATCATCGTAATGTCAAGTGACATCAAAATCTGGAGTTCGATTTTGGCATTTACGCCATTTACATAAATATGTAGTTCTTATAAATTTCAAGAATAAATAGATGGATATCCCATACACACCTTTATCTACCGGCAATCTGAAAGAATTCATAAAATGTGTAATATAGTTACAGAAATAATTATTTAAAAAGCGCAGTAAAACTAGGATTTAGGGGCCAGTCGTAGCTATCATTGAAAAAAAATTACTTTTAATGACGTTAAAAAAAACTCACACATCGTTTTGTGTCTTTTAAAAAAATAAATTCCATTCACTTCATTCCTATTTGCGTTACTATATAAACAAAATTGTTGAGTCTGAACAAAACATCGACAATTAATGTATAAAATTTATGCAAATGTTTTTAAAAACTTGTTTAATCATAAATTCATATCATGTCGTCTATTTTATCGAATATTTTTTTCTTGCAGAATTAAAATTGTGGCAACTATTCTTTTTCTAATTTGTTTTTTGTAATTTCTCTTAAAATAGAAAATATGTAGGTATAGCCAATGTGATTAGATAATATTATATTTTAATTACATTTCCATTACCATAACCAAACCATATATGTATGTAATAACAATTCAATGGAAACAAAAATTGCAATATTTTTTTTTTTGCAACTTCATGTTATTGGAATTCAAATGAATAATAATATAACCACACTTGCTGTGTGTGTTTGTGTGCACACTGCAATACACACAGCAAATTATGAAAAGTTAATTTTTTAATGATCATTCTTATGGCCATTAAACAAAAATCACTAACTTGCTTCATTTCAATACAACCATCCTATCATATCAATATAATAATTAAGCATGCAAATAAAAAAACAAAACATTATAACAATTGCATCATTAATTCTGCATTTCTTTTAACAATCATATAATTATTTATTAATTTTGTCCATTGACCTAATTTTTTGTATTAAACAAAAAATATAATTAATAAGAAGTAGCCACATACCTACTTTGACGTATATATAATCATAATTCTGAAGGCAAACATGTCTGCTGTTCATTGTCTAATTATATGGTCAGTGTTATTTTTGGTCACAATAAAAAATATTAAATAATCAATATTCCATAAGAAGATTATTATCAAAAATTCAAGTAAAAAATATTTTGGGAGTGTTAGTAAAAAAAAAAAATCACAAAATAAAGAATGAATTTCTTTAATTGACAAAAAAAACCCAACGATAAAAAATATTTAAGGAATTTTAATACAATGGCGCAAATTTTTAAAAAATTCAGTACTGAAAAAACTTTAACATCGTACTAAATCGTGCAGTTATTTAATTCCTCTGTTTTGGTTTCTAACAGCCGCCATTTCTTTATCACTGTTCAAAACCCTTATTGTTTTAAGACATCTCAATAAACCTACCTAAACATAATCAATAAATGGCGTTGGGCAATAACGCCCAAATTTTTTTTATCGTCCAAAAAAAAAATAAATGGAAATATCGCCAAATTTATATTTTTCCAAATATTAAGTTGGAAATATCGCCTAAATATTTCCAATATAAAGTGTTTTTGTAAAATTTGGGCGTTATTTCCTCCGTTTTGGGCAATATTTCAAAACATTTTTTTCTCCTTTCCTAAATTTAAGGTGATATTTTTTAAATGAAATTTCAATGATAAAATAATCTTAAAAAAATTGCGGCACATCAACAGTGAGGTATCTATAGGGGGCATGCTGCCCCCCTGCAACCGCCCTGCTTAGGCACATTATAGGATTTGAGGTAGGTGCGAGGCTGGTTGTATGCAAAGTTTCTTTTCCATTTAAAGAATCTGGATCTGGATTTAAAACTTTGTATACACCCACCCTCGCACCTACCCCAAATCCATATAATGTGCCCAAGCAGGGGGGTTGCATCCCTTACTGTTTATACGCCGCGCCATTTTAATTTTCAAAAATCCATATTGTAAATGTTAAGGTTTTATTATTATTTGGGCATTATTTCCTAAGATTTGGGCGTTATTTCATTTTTCTGGATTTTTTTGGGCGATATTTCCAATTTTGTTGCGTTGTTTCCCATTTGACTTTTAAAATTTTTATTTTGGGCTTTCTTTCCTTTACAAAAAAAAATTAAATAATAGGAAATAACGCCCAAATCGAGGAACAAAAATAACAACAATTGTTCAGAATTTTTTTTGGACGATCTTTACGCCTCAATAAATACTAAAAAATACACAGTCATATTTATACTGAATGAATCTTAAATATTTAAATTAAGTTTATGCTTAGACAAAAAGTAGAATATAAGTGTTTAAATTAAGAACATAAATATTCAAGTTTAGTATAACCAAATGGGTATTAGTGAACAGAAAACAATATTTTTCCTGTTAAATGACATAATTATTTTATTTAATTCCATCACACATAATTGCGAAATAAAAAGAAAATTGGATTTTCCAACATTAATACTACACTTGAAGAAAAACGAAAAAAAAAATAGGACTGACTTCTTTAAATAAAATTTGCGAACAAAACGCACGACCTAACGTGTGACCTAAACGCGCGAACTTAATGCGTGTTTCAACGCGCGACCTTAAAGCGTGTTCAAACGCGCGGTCTAAACGCACGACCTAAACGCACAACTTAAATGCACGACCTAAACGCACAACCTAAACGAACGACCTAAACGCAAGGCCTACATAAATATGCAACCTAAACGCGCGTAAAATCGCGTCAAAAATCCTTGGTGGAAAAATTTAAAAAGCTACTTCAAATCACTGCTTCCATTTTCGAAATTTGGGAACGGGTCGTTATTCTGTATTAAAAAATTCTGTAAGACCAAAATTCTGTAAATGGATTAAAAAATTCTATATGATCATAATTATGCACTTCATTATTTCGTAAATCTTTTAGGGTTGGGGTCATTATTCTGTAAGTGCCAAAATTCAGTTTCCAAAATTCATTTCATTTCTGGATTCGTTAAATGGTAGTTTTTTCAGATTTTTATTTCTTTTCAAATGTTTAGCACTTTTAAAAACCCGTTTTACCGTCGCCAAACTACATGTTACATCGTTTTTTATCTTGATTTTTGACGCGGAATCATGCAGAATTGAAAGCTGCTCTAATGATTGCACGTCTATGGGCTCTTAATGTGGCCGTATAACTTTCATATTTTGTCTATACTTTTCGACGTTTCGCAAATAACTGCTTACTTCATTTTGACTTGTGTTGATTTTTGCGCGATGCATCGCTGGTTTAGGCCTAATTCCCGAAATGCTTTTATTTTTCCGTTTTCTTCCTCGCTTAAAAATTTTCCGCGGCCTATTTTCGACGCTGACAGGTAAAACACAATTAAAATTATTGGCAGACAAAATTTTGAGTACAATTGACCGACGCAGCTCAACGTAAACTAAAGCTTTTGCTGTTGAACCTATTCAGTTGAGCCAAAAAATATGTTCGCTTCTACGGATACATTTGTTCTAGCTAGCGTTTCAGAATAACGGTAAGCTTTAACACAACATTTTGTCTCTCAAACTAAGCATATAATGATGCGCTTTCATTACATATATAACAAAGATGTGTCATTGCAATTTATATGAAGAGAGGCTAACAATAAGGTGAACAAAAGTTTGAACCTATTCAGATGAGCGGCAGTGTATGTACTATATTTTCTGAAATCCAAAATGCTGAATTTTAGAATCCAGAATTTAGAAATACAGAATAATGGTTTTACAGAATTTTGAAATAAACAGAATTTTAGATTTTCAGAATTTTTGAACACAGAATTTTAGATTTACAGAATTTTAAATTACAGAATTTTGAAATACAGAATTTTGGAAACTGAATTTTGTCTCTTACAGAATAGTGACCCCAACCCTCGAAATTTTGTTCCCCTATTGCACTACTGTTTGACGGGACCAAGGAAAGCAAACTACGATAGTCATTTGAATGATAAATTGACTTAAAAATTACGCCCAACGAAAAATGTTCACTAGGACAAAATCCGATTTCAATATTTAACTACAAATCTTTTAATATCCTGTTGACTTATAAAAGCTTGGAATTCAACAATCATTTTTTAAAACAAACAAACCATATATCATTGAGAATTGGAAAATGAAGTTTATACAAATAAAACCAACATATCTACAAAAAACGCTTAAAGCAGATTTAATTACACGAAAACAATTTTAATTTTCGTTACCACCATCGTGTATAGTGTCACCTCGAGCAATTTCTATTATTTCTACTATTGTAACAGACTTGTTCGTTGTGTGCGGTGTCTGTCCAATTATAAATCTACAATTAAAATAGATTTTAATTCTCTCTTCTTGTTGTTGTTGGTTTGCCGTACACCAATCACGAATGTTAGGTAGAGTAATTATTTCGCACGTTGTTAAAACATAAAACATAATATATTAGTTTGTTGTTTTATTACTTTAACATTTTGTGTCGCAGTAATTACTAATTAGTGTTAAATTATCATTTGTGCACTAATACAATTTAAAATGTTCATGTTCGTTCACACCTACATATGAAGGAAATTTATTGAATTCATTCAGCAAAGTTTTTTTTTTGTAAAATTTTAGAATCAGAGTGCATTCAACTGCGAAATTAAAATTTAACAGAACTTAATTTATCAAACACCAAAGTAAAACAAATTGTTTATTCAAATTCATAAAGTGTGCGTTAAAGGACTTTAATTTGAATACAAATTAACAAATCAAACAGATCGTATTAGAAGGGAGGAATTTAAAAATGTTTTATTTCCACAAAAGCCCAAAAATAAACAGCTTATAACCACTTTGATGAAGAAACACTTCTATTTGGGGAATTTAATCGTAAAGTTCGTTTATTTCTTTTTTGCGGCATTACACGATTGAATAACTTTTTTTTTTCATACAAACCAGTTGGTAGTTTGCCTTTTTGAATAATTCCATCTCTGATCCGATGAAACGAACTGAATCGGCACGGAGCCTAATTATACCTACCTACCTATATATAGCAGCGGGTATAGTCACGGTTTTGTTTGAAACTTTAACTTTGATGGAATTGAATTTAGTGAGATGGATATTTTGTGCAAATCAATGCGCAAATCAATTTTGGATAAAAAAAAAAAAAACTAAACCACTGGTAACGTTTTGTTGCGAGACATATTACGAATGCATTATATGCCTGCACTGCACATAGAGTAGGTAACTTTGATTGACAACATTTTGATTGAAATACAAAACGATAGAAAATATATAGGAAAACATTTTGTATATATATACGACAGCAAAACAAAGAAAGTATAATGTCAGTATTATGTCATAATATAGAAATGTGTTGTTTGATAGTGATTTTTTATTGTTTAAAAAAAATATCATAAAAAATGTCATGCCAAAACAAATAAATACAATTAAATAACTCGTTTGCAATTTAGAGGGAATTAAATGGGACATTTTTGGAAAGTTTGGAGTGGATTAAAATTTTAAACAAAAATAGATAAGCAATGTCAGTATTATGTCATTAATATACATATGTGTTGCTGTTAGTGACTTTTTGAAGTGACTATAGAAAAAATTCAAATGTCATGATAAAACCAAAAACGCTATCAGTACTGGGGCCTAATTCCGTAAAACGAAAACGATTAAACGATATCGTTTTCACTATACACATCTCTATCACATCTAAAGAGAAAGATAGGGACAGCTATTGCCATCGTTCGATCGTTTTTGTTTTACGGAATTAGGCCCCTGCTTAATGAAGGTATTTTTTTTATTAAATAAAAATTGGCAACACTGTTACAATGAAAAGGGAAAAAACTACAATTTTTTTGAAATTTTTGCAATTCAGATGGAGTTAAATGGAAGATTTTTGGGAAATATTGCAGTGGTCAAAGTTCGATTCTGATGAATTGTTTCTTTTTTTTTTTCATTTTTCTAGAAGAGTTTTATACAAAATCGTCATAAAAACTTTAAAATATATAATTTTAGACTTCGCACGTTGAGAACAATAACGTCAAAAATAAAATTCTCAATTTTGAGTTAGGGGACATTTATAGCTTTCATTGAAACTCATCATTGAAAATTTTAATTTTCAGTTTTGAGGCCCTAAAAAGCGATATCAGTGATTATTTTGATGCCAATAAAAAACTGATGACTCGATTATTATTTCTAGTCAAAAAAATATTTCATTTTGGGCCTACCTTTTACATAAAACGATTTCTTAGATTTTAATGATCAATGATAAGGTAGTTCTATAATTGTAATAAAAGAATTCATTTCCTGCGATAGGCTGGGCCAAAACGAATTAATTTTTTGACTAGGAATAATAATTGAGTTATCAGCTTTTTATTTGCATTAAAATAATTACTAATTTCACTTTTTAAGTGCATCAAAATTAACAATTAAAATTTTCAATGATGAGTTTCAATGAAAGCTATAACTGGCTCCTTAGAAGATATTCGAGGTAACAAGGTCCAAAATCTATTTCTGTGCAAAACCGAAGTGTTTCTGGCCCGTTTTCGAAAATGTAGTTTCATCAAAACTGCAATTTCAAGATGTTCTTAAAGGCAAACTACAAAAGTCAACTGTTTAAAAACTCAAAACGAAATTTGTATGCAAAAAATTCTTTCGATAATGCCGTTTGCTAAAGTCATTATATTCAATAACACTAATTAACTCTAACTCTGTTATTAAAAAAATCAAGTTGACGGCAAAAATGCTTGTTTATTATATTACACTTAAAAAAAATATTTTTTTTTGAAACATTCTGAAATGTGCTGAAAACTTTTTGATTGTTTTGGCGTAATTATGCTTAATTATTTTGGCTGCAACTTCGGAATTTTATAAATTCACAAAAATTGGTATTTCGTCCCACCAATTTGAATCAATAGTAGTTCAACTAAGTGCTACGTCTTTTTCTTGTTTATATGACGTATTTCAGAATAATAAATTGACGTTGATTTGTTTAAACCAAAGTTGTGTAGATATTTACCCCCCTATTACGGTTGGCGAATCGAACGTTCGAAGTGAGATGTTTGCATTAGCAAACTAACGAATGACGTTCAAATCAATGAACTTTCGATACCCACAGTCCACAATAGAGTGAGATCAAACTTTTTTGTAGGTAAAATTCTACACAAGATTCTGACACTTTTGTTTGCAAGTGCGATAGATAATAAAGTATACGTGAGGAAACGTCACAATATCAGTTATTTCTTGTTATGACCGCGGTGTAAGATATATACTAGCCACTGGGCTTGTTTACACATCGGAGGTTAAAGTCTAGGACCTGGGGACTATTTCACCAACTTACAAATTTGTATTTACAAGCGAATTTTGACAAAATTTTTTGAAAAATCGATTTATTCTGTTCCACAAAACGTTTGTATTACAAAAGTATATTTGTAATTTACAAAAGGACATTTGTGGGAATATCTTTATTTTCGTTTCATATTTGTTTGTAGTTTACAAGTACAAATTTGTGAGAACTGGGCTATTTTTGTAAGTTTCTGTTTCACCAAATAAAAGAATTTTACAAAATTTGTTGAATTGTAGAAAAAACTTACAGAAGAAAAATGATTTGTAATATCTTCTACAAATTTATATATTAAAATTGCTTTATAAACTTAAAACCGTGTAAACTGTGTGAGTAAAATGTGTTTTGTTTATTAATATAAAGAATTTTGAAAAAGCAGAATTTAGTATATAAAAGGAAGACATATTTTTAAAAATTACAATATATATGTGAAAAGGAAAAATTTTTTGCTTGCTCCCGAATTAATAATAAATAGATCATAGAATATTTATGAACCTTTTTTTGAAGTTTCTAACAACTTTACACTTTGTTTTGCATATTTAAATGTATTGCCTTTTTCATTTTACACATACGACTCTCACAAATTTGTGAGAATAAATGTTAGTTTACAAATCTTGCATATAATTGGTGAAACGCATATTTTTTTTAATTGTAAACTACGACTATATTTTGTACAACTTTTTTCATCTTTGTTACAAACTTGTTGCAAATATGTATGTAATTTATGAAACAGAAATTCTGTTTACAAATTCGTAAATGTAGTTTACAAATACAATTTTGTATATGTAAATTGTATTTGGTGAAATAGGCACCTGTTAGTCGAAAAATTCCAAAAAAAACTATGCAGAACCAGAGCGACCTTTTGACAATTTCAGCGTAATAATTATGTTCTGAAGATTTTACAGAAAAAGACAAAATTCAAAAAATCTTACTTTCTTAGATCGCCAAAACATGCAAAACGGCTTACGAGGTTCTGCACTTTAACCGTCGAAATATGTGTTTCTCAAAATCTATTGGCTTTACACAAAAAAATGGTTAAAATTTATTTTTACATAAGTATGTACAGAATTTTAGAAAATACGATTTTTGCAATTTATAATAAACTAAACTTTTACTACTTTCATTCTAAAAAAATCAAAAGCCCTGGTACAAATTAAGGGTTATTGTTAGGAAATGGTTTTAACACACAAAAAAACAAAGCTCTACACAAAAATTCAGGTACCTAAGTGTAATTTTTTTCGAAATTCTAATTTTTCTAGTCTTAAATTTTGAAAAATCCTAAATTTTTTGATTCCATAATTCGGTAATGTGAAATTCTTTGTTCCAAAATGTTGTATTTAAAAATTCTGTAAATAATAAAATACAAATTACGGACTTTTTCTCATTATCAATACAGTGTTTTTGTAATAACTGCTAAAATATTTACAAATTGATTTACAGAATTTGGAACAAAGAAAATTTGTTTTTAAACATGGTTACAGCATTGTTACAAGATCTGCGATTTCCAAATGCGCTAACTTTGTTTGAAAACTCGTTCAATTTCCAAATTTACTTTGAACATTGACTTTTTCGTTTTCACTTTTTTTTCTATATTTTGACAAATTTCAAATTTTCAATTCAAAATTTTCATTCAAAAGCTGCTCAGTTGTATTCAAATAATTAACAACCTGTTTTCAAATTTGGTTGATATTACCTAAATTTCATTTTAAAATTTGAAATTATTATTGAATGGCATTTATGAAATTATTTGGAGTCAAATTTTAAATTTTTAACAAATTAAGTCATATTATTTTAGTAACCATCAACACATCATACAAGTTCATAAGTATGTATAGTTGCTCTTATAGCTCATTATACAACAGAAAATCTGAAATAAAAAAAAAAGAAATATACTTACAAAGAATAGCCGCAAAGGTACTTCAGTCTTCAAATAAAAGGGAGGTAATGTCCTGAAAAAAAAAAATAAATAAGTAAATATATTTATTTCAATGTTTTATTCTTATGGCTAAACTAAAATATTTGTCTATTATTTTTTTACTCCAAAACAAAATAAATAAAAATTGTCTTGATTTTATTCTATCACCTAAAACCTATATAAGTCACAGTTTCTAAATGCGAAAAATAAAATGTTATACCTACTTAAAAAATCTCGGTTGACAAATTTATTAAGGTGAATGGAAATTATTTTAATAATTGAATCCTAATTGGGCTTCAGAGGTCTTTCTTAATTTTTATTTAAAATTCTAAATTATTCTACTAGGTACTTCTTAAGCTATCTAAGAATTTCGTAATTATTATTTTAATTTTAAATTGGCAATCAAGATACGATTAGACAGTCAACGCAAATATTATGGTGAACATATTAACTCTCTGACTTCAAAATGACGTGAAATTCTGTCTCAAAGATGTCGAGTCCCATATCGTCGGCTAAATACGTAAAGCTGCTAAGTCCACTTTTAGCCGAAATTGAGATTTTGATGCCAATTTCTTAAGAAACACATTATGCACAAAATGGCTTAATCACTTCTGTCCAATATATCTTAGTTGTTGCAGAATCCTAAAGAGAAAATCAATTTTTATATGGAGCTTTATGTAATTTTGTTTTGTTTTTTTCGCTCTCCTGTAAAATTTGCAAAAGTGGACTTAGCAGTTTTACGTATTTAGCCGACGATATACATACGATTGTCAACGCAATTTTTTTAATTGCTCTATATAAAGCCAAGAATTGGTATTGGAAGTCCCAAAAAGTGAGTGTGTGGATCTACTGTAATTTAAAGTGGAGCTTAAACCAGTTGACCGTTTTTATTTAAAATTTGGTTCCCAGCATTTCTATGTGATTCCCTAAAGGGGAAAATGGAATATTCGATTAAGTTGATGTAGAACTTATGTGAGAACTGCCATCAAAGATTTGGTTTTTTTTTTCAAATTTTCTCGAAAACGGCTCTAAAGATTTTGTTTAAACTTCGTACCTATAAAATAAATAAAGCAATTGTTAGAAGACTGCATTTGATGTTGATATTTTTTTTTTGAAAATTCACTTATCTTTGAGTTACTCACTTATAAATTTTCAATGGCTTGGCCGATTTTACTAAAATTTTGCAATAGGCTTCTAAATAATTAAAACAGTATTGCATTTAAAAAATTCGAAAATAATTTTGTTATAAACAAACTTAAACTCTTGTTCTTTACATATTTTTCCCTAGAAGTAAATTTCTTTTTTGTTTTAGCTTATCTAAAACTAGTAGATATCATACACGGATTTCGGTTTTTTGTCTAGAACATTTTTAACGACTTTGTTTAAACTTCATACCAGTGGTCTATTTCACAACTTTACAATTTACAACTACAAATTTGTAATAAAGTCTGTATTAAATAAAAGTAATAGCATTTTTATTTTTTTACTCTGCACTTAAAAACGCTTCAGAAAAATTTAAAAGAATACAAAATTGTAGAAAACTTTACAGATCAACTATCATCTGTAAAATTTTCTTACAAAATTCAACAAATTTGTAATATAACTAATTTATAATGCATGCAATTACGTATTTTTAATTATATAAGTTTGTAATTGTAAATTATTGTAAAATGATGAAATATTACACTGTAATTACATTGTAGAAAAACTGCGTTTCAAGTTTTTAACAAAAAAAAAATGAATTATGGAAATGGGATTTTAATATCTTCTGAGAAAATTGTGTTTTAAATATTTAGTTCAATTAATAAAAGAAAATTTCAATTTTTTGGTACTTTCGACTTTGTAAACATTTTTTGGTAAAAAATTGCTGTATTTTAGTTGCAAGTCCGAGCGATTGATCCAGTCATGCAAATTTTTTTCTTTATATTATCTACGTTTTAAAAATTTTAGACGAATATTTCTGCTATCTTGAAATCAAGCTAGCAGAACAAACATTTTATATCAAAGTACTGGAACATTAAGTTTTGTTTTTGGGTACTTAATTAGCATTTGTAGAACTTTTTCAAATTCCTCGACATCATATGGAATTATGACAGTGAATATGATGACGGATAGAAAAAGAACTAAATTATTTTGATGTATATATTTAGAATAATCTCGTTCCAAATATTTCCGCACAAAAAGGCTGTAAAAATCTACATGGCGAAGAGAATATCATCACTATACAAACTTGTGTTGACCTTTTAACCATCTTCATGTTCTAATCCTAATTAAAAAAAAATATCACATTTTGAAATCAAAAACTTATCAAATAAAGATTCAAGACCAACCAAAAGTTTTCTGGCAAATAACGTTGCTGGCGCCAAACTGAATTTTAAAAACACACACACAAAGTGTTAATCTTTTTTTTTTTTGTTTTGTTTCTTCTTTTCCTCCATATATTTAACCAGAAACCTAACACAATTGACATTTAACTTTTCTGCAATTAAAAAAGAAAAACAGTTCCCTTTTCATTGAAACTTTTTTTAAACAAAAAAAAAACTATAATGAATCAAAAGAAACAGAAAAGCAAACGAGTTAATTACATTAACGGCGCCGAGTCAACTCCAACAACACCTACAGCTTTTACAAAATCCAAAGACAAAAAAAAAATAAAACACACAACTCTTGTAACAAAGCTGCTACTGCTGCTGCTGCTGCAACTGCAAAGAAGTAGATATCTAATTAAACTTGTTTATTGTTCACCCGCGCTTTAAAAACAAAGATATACATTTATAGATATGACCATAGCTACAACTTGGCCATATATGAGCGAACAGTTTGAGTAGGTTTATCTTTGCCGAAGGTCAAAATTATCACACAAATCCAATTCAACTTCTCACCGACGAAGGTTTTAATACGAGAACTCTGTTAACGCCGCCATCTTCGCGTGCCCCTCTCTCTGTTTTGTGTATGTCCAAGCTTTGTTGATATCTGAGAGCATCTTTTAGATACACATGCATGACATGCAAAAGCAAAAACACAAACGTCCACATTCGATCGTGCCTTTGCCATGCAACCGGCAGCATCGGCATACAAAAAAAAAAAAACTATAGCGAACGCGGTTTGTCTCTATTGCGAGATATTGCCAACTGTTTGCGCGCTGCTAATGCAATGGTCGTGTAGATTTTTATGGGCTACGCGAACAACGGTCAGAGGCTGAGATACGGGTGCACTAGTGCAGCAGCTAAATTTCCGCCCTGTGGCTCTCCATGCGTCTCGTCTAGTCTGGACCACTCTGTGTGATGCCAGGCCTGGTTTTTTCGCTTGGGTTCTTTGTTTGGTTGGCTTGATGGTGACTGCGGCGGCGGTGGCGGTGCAGCTGACAGTTGTGAGACTCTGACTTCCAGCAGCAGCTGTCTGTTTGTGTGTTGCATCTTAGAGATACGAGATGAGAGTATCTGTTTACTGCCATGCCAGGCAAACGGTAATGTTTGCTTTATGACGC
The DNA here is from genome assembly GCA_929447395.1 of Epistrophe grossulariae. Lineage (NCBI taxonomy): Eukaryota > Metazoa > Arthropoda > Insecta > Diptera > Syrphidae > Epistrophe > Epistrophe grossulariae. The sequence goes on along the minus strand of OV839567.1, from coordinate 9,952,207 downwards.
TAGGTGGCTAATACTTTGTGCCAACCTACTTACATACATACATACATACAAACATATCTCTATGGCTCTTCTGGCTAAAGCTCAAAACAAATTCAGCCAACAACGGATAGGAGCGGGAGAGAGGAACTGTCAAACGGACGTAATAGCGACGGCTCTACTGCCATTTAAAGCATCAGGTTTTATATTTTTTTTTTTTTTTTGAAAACATGGAAGTCTCAAGAGTTGTCGTGCCCAATAAAAATAATACTTCTCTCTCCCGCTGTTTTTCGCTGGCCTGGTGGCGCGGCAGTGCATATAACAGTTAAGTGTCTGCGGCGGGTCTTGGTCATTAGCGGAACAGTTGCGGTGCGGTTGTGTCATTTGGTTTTTCTTGTAATTCTTTATTTTTGTTCCCCTTTGACGTCTCCTCTACCTACAACTTCTTTGACTTCTTCTTTGGTTTCTTTCTCTTTGTCGGTTTTATATACTTTTCTGTGCCATTTTTTGTTGTTGTTGTTTGTAGTTCGCTACACCACCTAGGCGATCGAGCAGAAAGCTGCCATTAATATTCTCATTTCACACCGCATCGATCGCACCGCATATAACGGGAGCCGGATGACTGCGCTGCTACCAGCGCGGCGGCGGTGGTGGTGTCTTGTTGGCTGTTTACAATTTTCTTGACTTATTTTTTTTTTTTTTAATTCTGTTTTTTTTGTCAGTCTAAAAAAAAATAAATGTTGTAGATGGCTGAAAAGATATTTCGCTTTGCATTATGTAATTTGAGGATTAGTTATGTCTGAAAGTTTGTATGGAGATTGAGTCCAATATTTATGGTAAAAAAAACTGGGACTTTGGTAATTTTCTGTTTTCGTTTACGTAATAGATTTTTTTTTTTTTTTTTGGTTCTGAAGATTTTGAGATACTTTGTCAATATTGTTTGAGGAATTTTTTTTTTGGGTTTGACTCGCAATTGAGAAGAAGAATGGAATACATCACATACCAGTTCTGTTTGAAAGCAGAAAACCTTTTGTCCGTAAAACAATTTTATTGAAATTGTAGTTTAGATAAAGATACGGCTGACCTAGCTTCAAAACTCTTACATTAGACTTAAAAGATTTCCTCAGTGACTCGCTGCTTCTTAAGCTCCTCAGAGCTTCAGATGAAGGATTGAAAACATGTTGTTACTGCATTTTTTAAATCACCAAGATTCGTCCAGTAGAAATGTTTCAAATGAATTCTGAAGAGAAGATCAGAAGTTAATGATATTCCATAGAGCTTCTTCAATCCAAACATGGCAGGGTTTTCAGGGGGACAAGATATTGTGGGAGCTAGTACGCAGTTACAACATTTTCAAGGGGACTTGGAGATCTCCTGATAAATCAACTGTCTACCAGATTGACCATATTGATGCAAGGTACATCTTGATAATTAAGGATGTCCGAATCTTCCGATGTGCAGATATTGACTCGGACTTTACTTATTTGGAATCAAGGTAGGTACGACTGGGAATATCCAGACTTTGGGAAAAACAGGAAAATATTGTAAGATATCGTTGCAATCGAAAGTAATCACAATAGGCCCTTTTTCCGTCGGAAGAAAACACGCACGATGAATGCAATCAAACACTTTTCACCTGATTCTCAAGAAAAGAGACTCCTGATCTGCGCCAAATATATTTACTGTATGTATGTGAACTCCTAAAGATGTTCTCCAGTAAACTGGTAGAGGCATATCAGATTGACTTATATAGCCAAAAAAGTCCACAATCGACCAAATATTCACATTATGGCAGATCTTGAAAAAAAGGAACTTCAAATCAACACCCTCAATCTTCTCATTGATTTCAAGGTTGAGAATGACAGCATCTTTAAGATACTAACAATAAAGACTATAACATCTAATTTTGACATCCCTGTGCCAAATTCGTCTAATAATGAAGATGCACATCAATGCTCCAACTGGATTGGCAAAGACTTCAACGATACATTTGATATCGATTATATGAAAATGGTTTTAGCGCTGCCATGTGACTTTTTTAACATATTTCTTGAAAGAATAGCTCAAAACTCTTGCGTCAATATATCGAAGGTACTTTGAATAACTCGTATACGGCAACGATACGGAGATAATCGGAAAAATAAAGAGAGATATCAGTATCGATTTGATGATTATGTATTAAAATGGAAGAGAAGAAGATGGGTTAAGACCAATTAGAGTGAGATCCAGGATATGCTGCCATCAAGAAATGGCGCCCAACATCCAACGCTAACTATATACTGTTCAACAAAAATAGTCAGTATAGGGCTAAAGGGAGAGCTTTTTCAAAACAGTGGTGTCTGTGGTGTATACTATCCTGCTATTGAATTTAAAAAGTTGTCGCTGAAAAACGCACCAATCCACTGAACTACGTAGAGCAATTATGGTAATTCTCCGCAAAAACTGCGTACATTCCATCATGTTCTGCATCACGTCCTTATCTTCCCTGCACTGAAAATTTTTGTTGTTTCCAGCTCGTTGGAAAAAGCTTGTTGGTTGAGGGTTGGTTGAGTGACAGTTTAATTAGCGAAAAACATTTATGTTTATATTTTTAGGTAGCATAGGCAGAGAGTCAAACCCAAGATCTCCGGCATAAAAGTCCTACGGACTAACCATTATAAGCCACGGGTTACTTCACTCTATAATATCTTTGTTATTTAATATTACACACTCAACTTCTCTTAGATGTAGTTATTAATAACAATAAATGATTATTTAAGTGACCTTTTTTAAAAACAAATTTCAATCAAATTGAATCCCTGGTGTGATATCCCACTTCTGACACCGTGCAATTTCCTAATTTAAGTGAATTTACATTTTTTATTATGGAAGTTATGAGAAATTCTGGCTTCGCACGGAATTTTCTATTAATTTTAGCATTTTATAAATTGATCATAAAATTTATAAGGTCTTCAAATAAACCTTTATTTACCATGAACTATTTTGGCACGCTCCAATTATTTTTATAAACAAATATAGCAGTCTTAGAGCATAACGCCATCTGTTGGCGATCCCATTTTCGTGGAAGATAAAATTAGCCGATTGTCTATTCCGCAGTGTTTGTCATTTCTTAGAATTAATATTTTTTTTTTCGCATGCAAAATGGAATTTTAGATATCGCCAACATCCATGCAATTTCAGGTTTTCAGGATTTTCCAACTTTTCCGGTAAAAATTTCCAAGTTCTTAGTGTCTCTACCTGTTTTAATACAAATCCAGCAAAAAAATTCCTGCTACAAATTGGATGATGTTCGGCCGAGTTTTGTGCGTGCAAACAAGAATCGAATTCATTTTAATATAAGTACGTTGATTTAACATATTATTTAAATCAAATTGAATCCCTGGTGTGATATCCCACTTCTGACACCATGTGATATCTTTATTTTGTATTATGGAAGGTAGTTATGACAGAGATACAAATATTATTAAAAAAATATTCACTATCCCAAATAATGTAATAATATTATTCCTCATTACATTTTTATGAAAACAATATTCTAACAAGACCTTTCACTTTTGACCCAATTCTTCTGCCTACAAAGTTCAATTTTCCTCTGAAATAGTTCATACCCAACTCGTTCGTTACACACGATATACCTAATCAAATACATATCAGAAACCAATAATAACTTCTTTTGAACTGCAGAACATGATTTTCAAAAAAAAAAAAATAAAAAAAAATACAAATAGCCCCATGAACCCTCTCAAATGAATAGAATATACCCAATGATATAGTGTTAAGTGGGTGTCTGATCTATCATCCCAAGGATACTTAAAAATACCATACACATCCAAGACAGACAGAAGAAATAATAAAAAAAAAAAAATGTGGTATAGATCGTTTTGGCATTGTACTCGTATAGTGTTGTGCTCGAGAATCACGATTTTGTACTTTCTAATTGTATTTCATACAACAGTAACAAAAACAACAACAAAACATAAAATACCATCATCTTGCCAAGCAAAGTCGATATGAACTCTAATGGCAAAGTGTATACTAAGAGAAGAGAAGAATATAACTTCAAAAGATTATATATCCAGCAACAATATATTAGAGTGCATCGCCAGCTACTTCTTGTGATGCCAGACTATGGTTCTCTGTTGGTATAGTGGGCTCTATGATGTTCATGCAACGATCTGACCTAATTCCACGTGATCTGGCAAAACCTCCTCACATCACACAATCACCACAAACTCTTCCCTCCATCTAAATTGCCGACGACTTTTTTTACAAAAAAGATAAAACCTCAAACTTTTTCTAGGAAATCAAAAAAAAAAAAAATAAACATCAAACGATCAAATAGCCCATTGTGCTATTATGTTATTGTGAAGTCATTGTGTATAGGAACTCTCGCTGGCTGTGGCAATATAGCTTTGGGTCTGGCTGCCCTGACATTTCAAGTGAAGAATGTAGATATGGATAAAGTTAATTGTTGTAGGTAAATGCAGTTTTTTTTTCTGAATTTGAATCAAAGAAAATTTTAAGAGTTCATATCTTAGTTGCATATTCTTGCTTTAATGACAGATAGTACCTAACCCCCTGCCTTTGGGTTAGGTACTATCTGTCGTGCATAACTTTGCTAAGTATCATGCGATTTACATGGAGATTTTTTGTTTGCTTGTATTGAATAAAAAAAAAAAAATGTTACCTTGAATTGAAATGCAATATGTCTTCACTTCAATAAAGAATATTACATGGTGTCAGAAGTGGGATATCACAACATGGATTCAATTTGATTCAAATTTGTTAAATCTACGTACATATTAAAATGAATTCGTTGTTTTTTTGTACGAGCATAACTCGGCTGAACTTCTTTAGTTTTCACTATGAAATTTCGACCGGAAAATCAAGAAAATTCTGAAAACCCAAAATTGCATTCTTTTAGGGGGTGATGGTGATATTTGTTAATTACGTTTTGTAAGGGCAGGAAAAAATATTGAATATAAAAAATGACAAACACAAACGGAATTGACTATTGGATAATTTTTTGGGATCGCCAGTAGATGGCGTTACTTTCTCAGACTACTACAATTGTGTATAAAAATGATTGCTGCAGAGTACCAGCTGATTGAAGCCCCTTTAAATTTTATTTTCACTCTTTTTAAAATGATACAAGTTCTGTGCGAAGCTGGGGTATTGATATCGGGAAAAAAAATTTCAAAAATGTATTTTCTCCAAAAGTTGACTTGAATAAATTATTTTATTAAACAATAGGTATGTTCCTTTACTTTGAAATTCTGTTAATTTTTGTGAATGTCTACACATTTTATTTTTTCTATAATGAACTTTGACAGAGTGTTGTGTAGATATTCACATAAATTCACAGAGTTTTAAAGTGAAGGAACAAGGCTATTAATTGTTACTTACTGTGTCAAATTTGTATTTGAAATAAATTTTGATTTTGAATTTTTCGACTCACTTACTTCTTTAGTCTTTTCTTAAATCTTGTATTTTTTTATTTTTTTCTTAAATTGATTGGATCTCCATTTTTTTAACGAATGTACTAATTGCCCTTAGGTATTCAACTCAATTGCAAGAGAGTGGTATCTTATTATAAATCAAAAAAATTGTTTGGCTTCATTGTTTGTGGTTAATCTTAATAGTCCCAGTGAGTGCAATTATTGATAATACTTGAAATTTGTTCATTAATCATAATTTTGAATATTGTTAACGGTTCAATATTTGTTTTATTATTTCTGGTTTCTATATTATAATAATATATAGGTAGGAAATAAATAATGTTATAGCCGATGAATAGGCACGGAGGAAAAAAGGATTGTGTGTTTAAAGAAAATAGAGTCATTTTTCATTTGAATTTCTGAAATGCATTTTGAAGAGATTTTTTCTTTATAAAGGAACGTAGAGATAAAATCTTTGCAAAAAGGTTTATACCCGCGATTATATTAATTTCGTTAGTTTAGTTTTGTTATAAAATCTTAAAATTAATTTCCATTATATTTCGATTTTTTAAATATACATATGTATGTTAATCCAAATCAAGAATTTGATTATTTTTCAATATTAAAAAAATATTTTTTAGAATTTGGACTTATTTTCGAATTTTAAATTTATTTCATTTACCTCTTTGAATCGACAACAAGAAGGTATAGGTACTTATTAGGTTGGGTCAAATAAAGTCAACTTTTTTTTCTTCAAACATGATTAGGTAGGTACCTATATGCAAAAATTGAGCTCTTAATGGTAACTTTAAAAGTCCCTCATTGTGATTTAAAAAAAAAAAACTAACAGTTGAATCTTCGATGGTCTAAACTGACCAGGTGTAAAATTTTCATAAACTTGGTGTTCAAAATTGGAGACGTCCGTCCTTCGGCGGACTAGATGTCTAGTTAACTGGAGCACCGATCGCGATGCCATGATCGTGAGATTTATCACTTTTTGTGGGAATTTCACGTCTAAAGAAAAGTGATAAATCTTAGTCTAAAGTAAGCTAAAAGGGAAAAACAAATTTTTTGAACCTCATTGTACAAAAAAAGTGATTTTACGCTATGCTCAAATTTTTCCTTAATTTGATCATTTTATGAAAAAAAAAAATTGTATTCAACTATGCTCAAATAAAAAATTGTCATGCAAAGAATGAAGAACGCAATTTAAATATCTTAATATACCTATTCAATAAACATTCCCATTTTTGTATTTGCCTATAATTGTAGCAGAATATTTGGAGAAGTCTCCACTCTTTTTTCGCACCTAATTAATTAAATTACATTTGAGATTTATTGGGTATGTTTTTGTTTTTATTAATTTCTATTTTTATTTTTGTCTTTTTTTTGCAAATAATTAAACTCATACATTCAATGTTAATGTTCAGCGTTTATATTTTGTTAGGATTACGGAATACATTTTCGTTTCTTAATTAGAATGAAATATATCGCACATGTAGTACAAAAGTGACAAGTCAAAAATCATAGTTTTTCAGAAAAGGCAAACAACTGTTTTAGAGCTTAGCTTACATTTAATTATATTTGTGTCTAAAGTGACAAATCTAAAAATACGACACTTTTTAACTGATCTTGGCCTACCTGTTCGCTTGAAAAATCAAGTTGCAACTTAAAATATGCAATTTTTTTTTTGAAGGAAGTTCGACCTAATTTGAAAGGACAAAAACGACATTAGTGCCATCTTGAGGAAAAATAGGAGACTGTTGATAGGGCTTGGCACCCCTTTAGCTATATCTCCAGCCAAATAATTAATTAAAACGAGTTATAAATTAAATCGTATACAATTAGTGGTCGCACCTTTAAGTTGTTGTTGTTGTTGTTGTTGTTTAGAAATTCAAAAGAAAAATATTGAACCTATAGGCTTATGTGAATTGGAAACAAAAGACGGGTGGAAATTTACCGAACTGTTATTGGTTCTAACTCAAATATTACGTTTTTTGAGTTGTGTCACTTTTGTTCTACGTGTGCGATATGTTGTTTTAATTTTATATTGTTGCGAGAGAATTGTGGGACATAATATGTCACAAAGGCATGAGTAAAAAAGGAATTTATGGGTATAATTGTGGAAAAACTTGCTCCCAAAGTCTGCCATCACTGGACTGGAGAGGCATATTATATTTTCAGTGACAATTGACTTTAAGTAGAAAAATTCAATAAGGTATGGCGAAATTCATAAAAAAAAAACTTGACATAACGATGACAGCAAACTCGAAAAAGTGTGTCTCGCAATTCTTTACGTCTGTGTGGGTCGATTTTCTTTAAACTTGATACCACTAGCGTTTTATGAGCATTCCCCAAGCACATTTTTTTCAGGATCAAAAACATCGGTAATGAAAATCTTAATTTTCTCACAAACGTGGTCACAACTTTTTTTAAATAAAAACTCAATAATTTTTTTTTTACCTACTGCCTTTTTGCAAAAAAAAAAAATCCAAAAAATGGTTAAAAAGCACCTCCCATAGAACCATTTCTTTTTTATTCATATTTTCAAAAACTGTTGAACTGATTTTGATCAATTTTTTATGGAGAATGTTTTAAAAAGTTTTAAAAGAAATGTACCACGGTTTTCAATAATTTTTTTTTTTTTTTTTTTATTTCAATTTTACTTAATTATGTAGGAATATTGCATATCAAAATTTTCAGAAAAAAACATTCAGATTTAACGTCGGCAACCCTGGTTTGGATCCATATTTAGACTTAGTCCTGTTTACAATTGTTAAATGAAGTCAAATAAAAATCTCTGTTTTGATTTAAATTCGAGTTCAAGATCTTCACTGAGTTAAAAAAAAACAAATCTTATAAAAAAAAGGTTTTAAACTTACTTTAACAAAATCGTTTTTTTTTTTTTTTTTTTCTAAAGGTGATTAATGTTTTTCCGTTCTAAAGTTGACAATCTTCTGTATAAGCAATTTTTAACGGTCTCTTAGTCTTCACCCACATTTAAATGAAGAAAACAAATTTGTTATGAGTTATATATGAGATGAATTTCATTTTTTCTTAGCAATAGAATCAACTTTGTACATTTATATTTGGTATGACCTTTAAGCTGAAGTCATATATGAAGCTTCATGCAATTAAAAATTCCAGGGGTAAGTCATGTTATATTATCTCAGCTTGTTTTGCAACAAACATTGAGATAAAAAAAAAATGTAAATAAATTTAAATAGCTACGTTCCGTATAAAGCATCCTCGCCTCAACGCCCACTGCATAAGCCATCTACATATTATATGTACTAAATCTTACTGACTTAATCATACTCTCCATAGGAGGCCTTCAATTGGAATATTAATAAAAAAAAAAATAAAACAAACTTGCTCTGGACATCAGAATAAAAAAAAATAAAAAAATGTATAACACATTATATCGACACGAGATGGCGGTTGCGATGACAACCGCTGTCAGAGATACTGGTAGAAGATATAGAAACCTCGTGTATCTTTTGGTGTCTGTCAAAACACCTTGTAACTGCGTCTACCGCACATCATCGTTAAAATACGCCTTTTCCAAAGGTTCCCTCTTTTTTGTTTGTATCCAATATATTCATGGTACTTATACTCTCCCTCTGTTGATCTTTCGTGTCTATAAAGTACCTACATGAAGATTTATTACCTAGCGGCATGGTGCGAGGCCAGAGTAGGTATATTCGTATTCTCATGTATACCAGTCCGCAGCACCAACACCCGTGGGCCTAAAAAGAATGAGATCACTCTTGAATCTTGATGCTGCTGCAGCGATGGAAGTGCTTCAAAAAGCTGTGTAAACACGTTGCACTTGGCATCAAACAAAAAAAAAAAAAAAAAAGAAGAAAAAGAAGAAGAAGAAGGTAAATAAAACTGCACCATGCCCTTGGACTTATTAGCCTGGTTTGTGCAAGTGGTGATGGAAGTTCTCAATGCAGGTTCTAAAAAGAAGGCTTCTCGACTATACGACCACTCGATGTTGTTTGTGTACAAACAGAAAAAAAAGCCTTTAAACCCTCCATTTTTACGAGTGCACCTATGTATATACTGCAAGTCAAAGTAAATTAGCCAAGGTATCAGTTTCCGTTGTGTGTGAACAGGTGCTACTGTGTCGTCGTCGTCGTCGTCATCCTCTCATTGTTCTTCGGTTACCAACAATTAAAATCATAATCTAGCTCCTTTTTTACCTTTTAAAATCAACCCATTAACTGCAAACACTATGTCTAGGTTCTCAACAGTGAATGTGTGGCGTGAGGAATCGTCAACATCATCTTCATCCAACGCCACCATCACTAAAAAGCTTTTCTCGGGTTATCCCCAGATCCTAGAATTGCAGTGCACCATAACCATCCATAGAAGTGCCAGCAGGTTGAAAATAAAGTGGTGCTTCAGCTCGGGCACCGCTGATTTCACTTCCTCGCTTTGTTAAGGACATTCTCTCTCTTTCTCTCTCACTCTCCCCCTGAAACAGGGGGATATAATGGAAAGGTATATCAAGGTTAAAAGAAAGTACATCACGGTTATAACAAGGATGTGGGTTTCAGGTTACCGTTAATTTGTTAAGAGGGTTTATTTTGCTAAAGAATAATTTAATGAAACATAAATTTACGCCACAATGGTTATGATCAAAGGCGGTGCACCATTCTTGGGTTTTGATAAAGTTGAAAAGATGATGGTTTGTTCTTGGAAAATTAATTAAAAAAAAAAAAAAAGGAAGTAAAGACCAGAATTAACCTTGAATGGCTTTGATTGTCAATTAAAGTGCGATTAGCTTTGGATAAAAAAAAAATAAAAAGGGAAGGTTTGGAAGCATTAGACAGAGGATGAGGGAATGCAAGTACCTACAACGTGGAATAGAATGGCTCTTCAAAACAACCTGTTTTTTGATAGCGGATTTGTGTATGTTTAGGTCTCCAAGAATTCTCGAAAGTGAAAATATATTTTTTCTATTTAAAAATGTTGTTATTTTTTGAACAAGTTGAACTTACTGCAAATTGTTCTACAAGAAAATTGGTCATATCTATGGAACTAACAACAGGGTTGTAATTAGAGGCGTAAAAACTGCAGACAGTTGGCCACTGCAGTCAATTGACTAAAATACTTTATTTTCTAAGTCGCTTTTGACATACTTTTTGACTTTTACTTTAAAATTACAGTCATTTCCCAAATTCATACTTGAATGTCGTCAAAAGCGGGCAATTTACTTGTAGTTAATTTACTGCTATATTTGTCGACTATTTTCAGTCTTTTATTCATGTAAAATGTCGTCTTTTAATCTTTATAAGTCATTTCAGGCAGTCATTATAATGTCATTTATCTGCAGTCAATTTAATTCTTTTTATTCTTTTAACTTATTTTTAAATAAAAGTATTTCTTTTTGGGTATGCTAAAAGGTTATTTATTAATTATCAATTTGAAAGCAATATTTTCCGCTGAAGCGCTATAGGTCTATAGGAAAATAAATCTCCATTTTTATAAATTTAATTTTATTTATTAACTTAAATGACTGCAGACAAATGAATTAATGACTGAATGTCAATTTTGTTGTTTAGTCGTATTTTAAGTAACTAAAAAAGTGGAAACAGTACAAAAAGTATTGCAGTCAAATAATTGCTAGTTAATGAAGTGCTGTATTTGACTGCAAAGCCAAAATAATAAAAATAATTAAAGTCTGCAGTCAAATGACTTACGGAATGAATTTCAAAATTGTCTAAAATTTAAAGCCATATTTAAAGTGATGAAAAAAATGTAAACAATCAAAAAGTATTACAGTCAATGAATTGCTATTTATTTGACTGCGTTAGTTAACTACAAATCCGGAATAATAAAAAAAATGAATACCTACTTATATGTACTTACTGACTTAATTTCAAAATTCTCTTAAATTTAAATTCGTATTTTAAGTGACGAAAAAAAGAAAGTGGAAACAGTCAAAAAGTATATTGCAGTCAATTAATTTTCTAGTTGTTTACTCCTGCAGTTAATTTCAAATACAGATCGTAATATAATTAAAGGCTGCAAATGACTTACTGATTGAATGTCAAAGTTGTCATAGATTTTATTCGTATTTTAAGTCACAAAAAAGTAGGAACAGTCAAAACGAATTGCAGTCAATTTATTTCCTTATTGTTTGACTACCTACTCTTGTTAACTTCAAAGCCAGAATTATAAAAAAATTAAAGACTGCAGTCAAATGTTCAAAATTTTAATTGTATTTAAAGTGATGAAAAAAAAATGGAAACAGTCAAAAAGTATTTTGTGACTTTTCTAACTGCAATTTTCATCTGACTCAGTTTATTTTTTTAAATTCAGTTTAAATTGAGTGCGGAAACATTAAAGGATTGGAATTTTAACATATTCTTTACCAATGACTCAAAGTTTTGACTGCTGTTAGGGCACTGCAGTACTTTTTGTTTTAATTTTTTTAATTCAAGCGTTACCATTGTATTTCTTGTTTATTTAAACAATTCTCCTGTAAATGGTTAGTTTTGTAAGTCCGCGGAAGAATTATTCTCATAATCTAATAACTTCATTGTAGAACTGAAACTGCAGTCAAATGTAAAAATTTTTTTAGACATCCAATTTTTTGTTTTCGGAAAAAAATTATATTTGCAATTATATTTCTTACCATCACAACACTTGCACCCACGTAGGTACTTATGAAGTTGAAGCTTAGATAGAGAAAAAATTGTTAAAACCATCCCAATTGGATTACGATTTTACGATTTTTCTGTGAATTTTTTTAATTTAATTCGAGGGTTTAAACATCCAAAAAGATCTGATACTACAAAATAGTCTGACATGCCCATAAGTGTGTTAGAACACCTTCAGTATATTTTGCAGGTTGAGATGTGAGGAACAAGCCGAGTGTATTAGAAATGTGTCCTGCAATATCTGGAATTAATTTTGGTTATAATCTAAAAGCTGATATAATCAGATCAGATGAGATCATTAAATTTGGAAAATATATCGGCTTACCTCCTTGGGGTGGAGATTGGTTTGGATGACAGACGAGTGCGTCTGCACCATAATTCCCTTCACTCGTATGGGTTCTATATCGAAATTGGTACCTTGATAATGCATGATAAATCCATATATAGAAACTACCAAGGGCGGATAATAGTTCACGCCTGAAAGTTTGTCAGCTGCGCACTTTCACTGTTAGGTTTAACAAGAACCTATAATTTATGCTATAATTAACCTAACCAATTAACATTAATACAGGCCAAATGGAATTCCGTTTCGTTGACCAAACCTAATTAGGTAGGTACCTATACCTACAAGATTTCCTCAATCAAACAGAAACTTTCAAATTTCTAAAAATTTCAATTGAAAAATTTCTTAAAGTTTTTATTTTTGTTTTCTCACAAAGAATTTCCTTCCCATCGCATCAGATGTAGAAAGAGAGACCCGTATATTTTCTTACAACTACTTATACTGTTACTTCAAAAAAAAAATAATAAGTAGGTAGGTATGTAATTATTATTGTAAAAAAAAAAATACCTTTCCGCTGTCTCTATGTAGATTTGCGCCATAGCACCGCTACCGAGCCGTTGCTTTTTGACAAAAAGTATTTACGCTTTTGCGTTATTTGCATTCTTTAATCCGTCAAGGTAGACGATTATTATTATTTTATTTTTTTTTCTTCTTCAAGCTCATAACATAACACTGCTAACATGAAAATATTTTTTTTTTTTAATTTTTTTTTTATTCATCCAATAACAGCTAGATACCTACTCTACCAGCTGTTGTTTGTTTGTACTCAACAAAAAAAAACAATAAATAAAAATAAAAAAAAGTAACACTAACAAACATCACGTAAATATAATTGACCAAGCGAACATGACAACTCAGCAGAGCGTATCCAAATTAAGCCCTCGCAAACTCTGTGATGGTTTTAACAAAATAAAAAAAAAATAATTACAAACACATATGTACTGGAAAAGTATATTATATATCTTTACAAAAACAACAAACACCTCTCTTTAAGCTAACACGTTTGTGAAGTTTAAACGAATCGTATACGTATACTGCAGTCGAAGCCGAGACCAAATCGTCATCGTCGAGTCGTCTTGCTTGGTTGCGCATGTGCTCTCATAGATGTCACATTCGGTATATTCAGTTGGCAGGTGAATTACCTTCAAAAGTAACACCTGATGTTGCACCAGTTTTGTTTCTTTTTTTTTTTTTTTTTTTTTTTACATTTGGTTTGTCATTTATTTTATTTCAATTAAATTCCACCATATGACTTTCTGACGTTGACGTATATGTACATTTCGACGTACATTTTTCAATATTCTTCCTTTGTAAGTTTGTATATGTTTCGCATGACTTGTGCTCGTCCCTCCCTCAAAATAAAAAAAAAAAATAAAACCAAAAACCGTATTGTTATGGCACCTATTGTTGTTGTGTGTTACTTAGTATCTTTGAATTTCTATCTATCTGACTTCTCTCTTCTTCATCGTGGTTGATCTTCAATGAATTTTCATATGTCACCCAAGGGGCCAAGCCATAAGAATGATGACGAAGCCACCGAATAGGGGGGCTAGAGAGGAGAGAGAAAAATTATATCTAACTGTTCGTTATTCTTCCAACACATAAATTAAACAACATATACGATATATTCATACAACATACATATCTTATGCTATGTATGTATGTAACTACGATGTGTTCAGTGGCAGAGTGTTCACCTGGTTCCCAGGCCCCCATTGTCTTATAACTTATGGATGGCCCAGTATGTGAAGTAAGCAGAGCTTCCACACATAGCAAAGCAGAAAAAAAAAACACCAACAACAACGGGTTCGTGTGGCAGGTGAAACAAATGCGATTTCTTAGCAAAGATATGACTCGTATATAAGTTGGAGATGTGTTATGCAAGCAACACACACAAGATTTGTGGATACCAAACCGAAGAGTCAAGCTTAGAAGCAATCAGTTTTTTTTTTTGTTTTTATTTTTTTTTTTTACCAAACCAATGCATGATGCGATATTTCAATGAGAGGAGACCACAGTTGAGGTGAGAAGTATTGAAGCGATTTTCTTGAACTTATTTTATTATTTTTTGTTACGTAGACAGTGTGTTTTGCGAAAGGTGCGTTAAAAGGTTACGATGTGTTGGTTAGATCTAGATCATTTAAAGGGGGAATAATTCACCCCGTTTACGAACTATCAAAGAAACAGGCCTCAAATACAAAATTAATTATTATGTCTGTTCCCGTACTGTCCTCCAAAACTGTGAATTTCTACGATTTTTAATCAAAAGTATGTCAAAGTTTATATAGGTACCTATATAAAAAAATAAAATGTGTAGTTTTAGACAGAAAATCACATAGCTTCAAAGTAAAGGAACGCACCTATTTATACAATAGGTACTATACCTACTTACCATACCTATGGATACCTACAGCTATATGTCCTTTATTTTCGTGTTCTTTTTTTTGCTGTTGAAAATTATTAATATTCCTACATACTAGGATGGGGCTTATTTTGTCAAAGTTTTAATTTCATTAAATCAATAACGCTGTCATAAAAATTATCAAAGTGTGCCTAAATAGACAAAATTCTGTGTAAAAAGTCATTGAAATTGGTTATCGTGAACACGTGCAGTTGAAATTTCCAAGTCTTTATAAAAAACCAGTTATATTAGCTATATATGTAGATATCATTGAAAATAATCAATTAAAATTATAATTACTAATTTTGAGACGATAAAAAAAACCTTATCAGTCGTTTCTACCTAATTTATGTCTTAAATAAATTTCATGAATTGAATAAATTATTCTAATAAACAAAATTAATTTTGGCCAAACAGTTTACACAAAATGAGAAGCTTTATATTGACGTCAAAATAATGCTGAGAGTACCTACGATAATTTTTCCAGAAAAAAATAATAATGTATTCTACTTGTCGATGGAAAAAATACAAACAGTTTAACTTTTGCAGGGGATTCTATATTTCCCTGGTTAGGCATAAACAAAAACAATGGCAAATGAAATCCAGAAAAGTATTTTTTATGGCATTTTTAAATCCACTCACTTAAATTGAAAAAAAAATTTATTTTCAAACTAAGAGAAAAATTCAAAATTTGTTAAATTGTTTATCAATATTCACTGTTTTATGTCTTCTAGTTTTTTATAAATTTGAAAGTTTGTTCCTACTATTTAAGCGAGACCACTTTTACATCAAATTATAGCTTTTTTTTATAAAGCCAGAAATCCATTATTTTAATAGTTTTGGAAAAAAATATTTTTGAACTAAAAACTCAAATAAGGATTTAAGAAAATTAAATAAAATGTGCTTTTTTTGTTATTAAATATAAAATCAAAAAAAAAAAAAAATGATTGAAGCAGTTTTTTTGTTTCAAATTTTATAAAAATTAAAAAAAAAAATTGCTTCACCATTTTTTATTATTTATTAATGCAGTGTAAAAATACTAACTTTGTAAAAAATCATCTACCCTTCTTCGAAATATCGAATTTTCAAAAAGATAAAATCCAAAATGGTTGTTTTTTGAAATGCTATATTATTTAAACTTATTAGAAGCTCTTGTATACAAAATGTTATCTACATTCGTAAACCGAGTCGCAAATAAAAAAATAGACGTTCCGTTTATAATGGCGTAAATTAAAATTTGTTTGAAAAAATAAAATGTTCCTTTGTTGAAAATATTTTAGATAATAATAAGAAACTGTTTGAACCAAACTTTAAAAAAAATCGGTCTAGTCATTTTCGAAATATATTGTTAATTAATATTACATGTTTAAAAAAAACATTTTTTTCAAACTTTTCTTAACCTTTTTTTCACCAAAAAATAATTTTTAAAACTCAAAATTTTGAAGAAAAAAAAAATTAAGAAGAAATAATTTTCGGATAAGATTTTTTTTTGTCTTGACCCATACTACCAGTGTTGCCAAAAACAAGGATTTTTAGAGCTATTTCCGATATAATTACTGATTTGTGATGTAAATAAGGCACTTTCTCCCGATTTATATAAAAAAAAGTAACCTTAATATATTCTTCACTCACACACACATACTTGCAATTTTTAATTCCATGTTTCATTGTCTTCGTCCTGTTTCATGTTTTAGTGTGGTGGCGCGGCTTGCGTCGTCGGTAGTTTAGCTTCGTTTCAATATTTTTAATTAAAATGGATAAATATTTTAAACGAATATCCAGTAAATTAATCACTTAATATATTTTTTTACTTTAGTTTTTTAAAAAATGAAAAATGAGTGCTGAAAATTGTCTTAAGTATATTTGAAGCTAAATATTTTGTAATAATTTTGTAAGTTTTTATTTTGTTGATGTTAATTTTGACTACCAAATGTATGTTGTTTTAATATATTTTGTGAATAAAAGCCTGATGATGAGCGCAAACATGCTCGAAACGTCGCATAAAAATAAATAAATAACATCTTTAATTTGCCTTCTTAACATTTTATTATTAAAATTATTAAAATATTAAGGTCACTAAAAATTATTATATATGTAATAAAAAAATCACCTTTAAATATGACAAAAAACCATAAAAAGCGCTTTGCAATAAATTCATTACTATTACAACTTTGATTTGCTGTATTTTTGTTTACCTAAGAGATTCTTTGATATTGAATTTGTTTAAACAATAATTGTCGATGGATGTCATTAAATAAGTTAGTGTTCCTTTTTCGTGACCTTTACAAATTAAAAATTATAGAATCCTGCTTATTTGAAGCCCACATAATTAGGATTCAATTATTATAAGTTATGTAAAAAACAATTTGTACAAAACTTTTTCTTATGTCAACAAAATTTTGTAAACAATTTTTTTTAAAGAAAATGCGTAAAATTTTTTTTGATTCAACAAAAATTTCGTAAAATTTTTTTTTGACATACATAATGTAATTTATTTAAGGACGTCGAGCGATAATTGTTTTAACAAATTCCGTATCAAAAAATATTTTGGATACAAAAATACTGCAAACCAAAGCTGTGGTAATGATAGAGAATTTTTGGAATTAAAAAAAAAACTAACAATTTTTTTTTCTTTCACGAAAAATTCACGACATTTAATGATATACTCCTTTTTTTTAAATTTTTTTAGGGGTAACTTGACCGTCAAGTTAGCGTTACCAGGAGTTATGTTTAAAAAAACAAGCGCGACAATTTTTTTCTTTCGAGAAAAATTCACGACAATCACCCCAATTATTAGAACCTTAAGATTTTGAAATGGTAATGCTTCCTTGACGGACATATCCTACCTAGCCTTTTTTTTCAAGATTGTATACCTACGTTATTAATTATTGATTTGGCTTCAATTATTTAATGATCTCATTAATTTTGTTTCTTTCTTAAAAAATATTTCTGCTGGGTATAGTGGGCTAGCTGGGAGACTTAAAAAAATGATTAAAGGAAAAAGCTTTAAGACAATTTGAAAATATCAATATTTTGAAATGGTTGAAAAAAAAAAACTTCAATTTTCTTTTAAACACAAAAATTGCTCTTAACAGCAAATAATGTATAGGTAAGTCTACGAACAAACATGCGTTTAAATAATAAAATAAAATTCAAGTACAAGTCCCGGTGTGAACAATTTGAAAACAATTTTATATGTAGGTACCTATATAAACAAAAAAATATAATTACAAACCGGAATTTCCAAAATGTAAACATACAAAAAATTCGAAGTGAGGCTACAAAAAAAATTATTAAATTCCTCAAATCATATAATAAAATTAAATAGCTTGATAGGCAATTTCATTAATGGCATAACAAAAATCTAATTAAATTCAATAGCTGAATGAAAAGAACAATGTTGTTGGTAAAAGTAATGTAAACCATAAAGTCGATAATAATACCTAATAATATAGAACCGAGCCCCAAGACAACGCCAACGATTGATTGTGTTGAATTGCCCCAAGACGTGTCGCATATTAAATCATGTCTATAACTTTTGATGTATACTCGTATAGGAGCCTAGGTATAGCTATTAACACACATATATGGTTTTGAAGTATCGATGATTTATTACCCTAAAAAGTTTCTCTTTCAATTTTTTGTCTTCTAGACTCTAGTAGCTAGGTACACTCTATGTATGTAGATGTAGGTTTGTATAGGAATCAATAGAATTTAAGTGTTTTTTTTTTTGTTTTGGAAAACTCTCAAATATCCAATTATGGAAAATTTTTATAGTTTTTTTTTATATGTATGTATGTAATTCTATTTGTCCTTCAAAGTCAAAACAGAATCATCGAACCCACGCTTCATTTGACCTCTCTTAATTTTGGCCACATTTTTCCCACTTTAACCACTTTTTTTTTCTGAATTATGACGTCTTTTTTTTTTTTTGTTATTGGAAGTTCGTGCAAAATTAAATGAGAGAGTGTGAGAGAAGTCTGTTGCCAAAATATTGGATTTCAATTGATTAAAAGAAATTAAAGCTCCCAAAACACGTAAATCGATTAGTCCTACGATTATCCATTTAATGAAAAAATATTAAACTCTGATGCTATGGCCTGGATACCTTTTCATTGACGACTCCACCGACAGCCGCCACGCCGCGCCGGCCGCGCCGTTGCCAGTGCTTAATGTTCGTGTGGAATACAAATTGAAAATACGAAAGCTATGTTAAAATGAAATACAAAAAAAAAAATAATAATAAATATACATACATATACCTATAAGTGCATTAAAATTAAAACAAATTTCCAAAACGTGTTCTCAATGGCAATTGAAGCCGTAAAAATGCTATTTAGGTCCTCATTCTCTTGTTATAAATTGTTGCTATTCTACCATATTCAACAGGTGACGAGGTTATACGTATAGCGTAGGCAAATTCATCCTTTCTACCTAACAGTGGTGTAGGTTAGAGGTATGATACACCTGTTGAAACTACGTCCTTTATACTTATATCAATGTGAAATAATATCCTAGCATTGTTGCCTCAATTGCAAAGGATGAGGATGAGCTGGAGAATATAATTGCTATCAATAAAATTTTACCCTATAAAAAAAAAGAGGAGGAAGGATGGTATTAATTTTTTACCTTTGATATGAAAACATAAATACAATTTAAAGTATAATAATATTTAATTTTAG
Source organism: Epistrophe grossulariae (assembly GCA_929447395.1). Lineage (NCBI taxonomy): Eukaryota > Metazoa > Arthropoda > Insecta > Diptera > Syrphidae > Epistrophe > Epistrophe grossulariae. Next base: position 9,932,693 of record OV839567.1, on the reverse strand, counting down.
ACAAATAAAAAAAAGAATAAAGCAAAATGAATTTTATGAGAACATCCTACCAATGTACGTCCTACCTCTCATCTATCCTTTAACTTTTATGGTTTAATTTTTTTTTGCAGAAATGAAATGACCAGGCACGGTAAAATACAAAACACATTTGCATAAACATCAAACATTAAGAAAACAAAAACAGATGGTAAAGCCAAAGTACTTATGTGTACCTACAACCGGGCTTAATGGAGAGCATGGGGACGATTTATAGTTTTTGAATTTTATTATTCTTTTTGTACTTTAAAAAGTGAGAAACTGGAAATACGAAGTATGAATAGGTATAAATATAAGGTAAAGTGGTAGGAAAAAGTTGTACACGTTTAAAAATGTTTTTCAAGTTAGCCTATCAACAAAAAAAAAATTCTTCATAATGTAAATAATTATGCTATTTTTTGAGCTAAAAAAAATGAATTTCTATCACTGAAAAATCTTGCATTGATGATTGGACATCCTTCAATAGAAAAATGGAATATCTACATATGTATGTACAAATACCGGAGCGCTAAGTGCGGAGTGCCAAGTGATAGATTGCCGAATATTGCATGCAACTTTTCTCGCTCGCAACTTTTCTCGCATGATACTTTTATCGCTTGATACTTTTCTCGCATACAACATTTTTTGGCATGCAAATTTTCTCGCACGTAACTTTTCTCGCTTGATAATTTTCTCGTATGTGACATTTTTGGTATGCAACTTTTCACGCATGATACTTTTATCGCGTGATACTTTTCTCGTATGCATCTTTTCTAGCATGAAATTTTTTTCGCATGCAACTTTTCCTCACACACAACTTTTCTCGCATGATAATTTTCTCGCATGCAACTTTTATAGAATCATATATTTCTCGCACGAAACTTTTCTCGCATGATACTTTTATTACATGATGCAACTTTTCAAATTTTTTTTGCATGCAACTTTTCTCCCACGAAATGCCAGAAAATTGTTACAAGAAAAAAGTCATGCGAGAATAAAACATGCGATAAATTTACCATTATAGGGTAATTGCGAGAGATATGCCGCGTCGTCGGGAGAGATGCCGCATGGCCCAATAGTCAGATTTGTAGTCAACCGTGCCAAATTTTTTTTTTGTTTTTTATTAATTTGGTTTCAAAACACAAACGAGAGAAATAAAACAGATTGCTTTTTGAAGTTAACGGGAATTATGGCGATCTGTTTTGTTTTACATTCTCTTTCGTAACCTGAAAATTTTTGAGTTCGACGTTAGCAATCGTTGCGTATGGAAGTTAAAACCAATTTTGTTGCAAGTTAGTACATATTTTAGGTGATTGAGTCATTTGGAATGAAGTGGCTTAGGTGACTTTTTTTAACTTTTGCTTTTTTTTAACTTGTCTGCTACTGTGCGGCATCTCTCCCTTACTCCGGGGAAAGATGCCGCACTTTTTGCGAGGTAAGTTGCCGCATATTGAAATTTCCCATTAACCAAAATTCCGGTGCCCTTTAACACTAGAAAAGAAACAGTTTGCAGAGGTTCTGACGTTTCCAGATACTAGAATTAAAAAAAAAAAGTTGAGAAAGGATGATTGAGTCCGGTTGTTGATCCAAATTTTAGTGCAGAATGCTGGAAAAAACTATTTTTCAATAAAAAAAGAAGAGAAGATTGGGTAAAATGCACCAAATACTGGAAATAGTTGCATATAAAACGGTATACAATTTACAAAAAGGACAAATTTGTCTTTTGTACTGACTAAGGATCAAGGATCTTAGATAAAATAAATATTTTTTTTTCAGTGATCTTACACTGCGCCATCTCTCCCTCACTTGTTGGCAGAGACGCCGAATTCAGTATAATTTATTTTTAATTATTTATTATTTTTTGATAAGCCTTTTTTATGGTAGAACACAAATCCATTTTTATGTTTTATAAAAAAAAATAAATTGTTTTTTGTTAATAACACAAAAAGCGCGGCATCTCTCCCGCAATTACCCTATGTGATAAAAGTTATTTTATGCGCATGTATGTAGATTTCAGGCAGAAATTGACTATCATGAATATCACTTTACTGTAACGTTCTGAACTACCTCATTTTTTGAAGAAATATTGCATTTTTCTTGGATTGCTTCAATATATGTAGATATACCTATCAAGTAAAAATTAAAAAAGTACATTTTAAACCCCCCTTAACTAACGGCAGACTCCATTATGACTCAAAATCATCATGAAAACTTAATTATTCTTCAATATTTAAGAGGATTTAAGTTATATTATCAAAAATGTTCTACAACAGTGAGTATAGCTACTCACAAAAGACGAATAGTCTTGAGAAACAAGGAAAAAGATAACTTTTCTATATATTAAGTTGCAACTTAATTGCAACACCGTCGCGTCGTTTCCTTTTGTATTTCGTTCGCGCGTATATATAGCTTTATAAATTCAAAAGACATAATCGGATTAAAAATTTTATGAGAGGCAGCATAATTGGAACTTTTCAATTAGATATTAAATTTATTTGTAAGTTGTTCTCACCATTTTCGTTTTCGTGCTTGATCAAATAAAATTAAAGTGAAATTAAACAGGATTATAAAGCAGTGATGTGCAACGTTCTGTGTAAAATAGGTAAAAGAAAAGCCATCCATCGACTTTAAAATCATGTTTTTTTTTTTAGGTGAAATATTTGAAACGTTAAGGGCCAGTCAGCATGCACTCTTTTAAGTAAAAAATGTGGATATTACATTGAAGTATAGGATTTATAATAAAAAGATTTGATTTCGCAATTGCTTGATTATTTAAAAAAAAAAACTTGTGATTACGTATTTAAATTCTGCACTTTGCTCTCTTTATTTTTAAACCGATTTATTTTTCCTCTTTTTGGTTGGAGAGAAAAATAATTTATTTAATTTTAATTTTATTTTATTTTATTTTATTTTATTTTATTTTATTTTAATTTACCTTGTTTTAATTTAAAAAAAATCATATTAAGTTCTTACAAGGCCTATTAATGCAATTTGCTATACTCTTAAGCCTTACTTTGGACGTTACAGTCAAAAGCTTTTGCTGTAACCGCACTACACGAATGTAAATTTTTTGGCACAACTCAATTTTATTTTTCCATTAAGGTACATATCCAGATATATATAAAACCAAATAGGTATAGGTCTGGCCACGAGATGATAACTATTACTACCTCCAACGCATTCAAGGCGATATTTTATTTTTGAGTGATTCACGTATGTACCTATGTCTTTTTTATTGCTGGGTCGATTTTGCTATAATTTTTTTAATATAATGCTTCCTTAAAATTCAAACAATATTGCATTAAAAAAATTTGAGAATATTTTGTTAAAAAAAAAAAAATTGTTAATACCTTCTTTTATAACTTTTGACTTTCTTTTTAATTTTTCGTTAAAATGTAAACAGTTGATAATCACAGGTGCAAGTTCATACGATTCAGCCGTGCATGTTTCTTTAAAATATTGTATGCAAATAGGCACCATAGGTAGGTACACAACTTATTTCAATTAACTTCCAGGAAAATCAAACTCATATCGGATTGCAAAATTAAATTCCATATATTGACGACAAAAATTAAAGTCTTCCTGCATTATTGCATAGGCTTGCATTAGGTAGGTATAATCGATATTTTCCACCAACAATAACAACTTTATTACTTCATATTCATCGGCATCGTAATCGTCAAAGACCAAAGACAGGCCCCCAAACCATCAGAAAAAAAAAAGGTACCTATGTATATCTAACCAATACCTATAATTCATTACTAGTGCTTCACATCATTTCCATATCTCCTATCACATCATAATCATCATCAAAATAACAACAATAAAACTACCTATACCTACCTCTACCTACCTATTTCTGTGTGTGTGGCATTTTTAATGAACAAAAAAAAAAAAACAGTTGTTGTAGATATAAGATGCATATTATAAATAAATGTATATAAAGCCGTGTGGTGATATCATTAAATAAAACCAGACTTACATTTCCGGTAAATCAATTCATTTCCCGTATTTCTGGTTCGATGTTTTAATTTCCTCTCTTTCAAACTCGATAGCACGTTTTTTTTTTTTTTTTGTTGTTTCTTCCCAACAGCTCAGTGCAGCTCACATTGATTATATTATTATTATGGCCATATTAGATGAGCGTAATTAAGATACCAATCAAAAGCAACAAAAACAACGACAACAACTATAAACACCCAGTGCTATGCTTATTCCCATCATTGCCATTAAAAGAGATTGATCAAGTGTATAATTTACATTACTGCCATGGCCCATCATGACATGACAAGCGATTCGACATTTTATAAAGGGGTCAGGCCTCTTGTATCTCGGACAACATTAAATAAAAAATTAAACTAAAAAAAAAATACCTCAAACATTTTTAAAGCAGCTACATTTTTTTAGTCTTTGAAACGTGTTCAAACTTTACATCTATCGTATAGTCGATTGCTACTGCATTACAGCACGTACCTAACTATTTGTCGTCGCGTCAGTCGGTCGTTGTCGTCATCATAGCACATATAATAGCTGACTCCTCTTCCAATCGTTCAACTATAGTTAACTTGGGTAATTTTCACTTTGACCCATATAAACTACTATTTCCAGCTCTTATATAGGTGGTAAGGTAGTTATAAATAGGGGATCAGAAGAGGCATGTACATAAATGAGTTTATAGTGATGCCATCTTTTTAAATGAAAGATACAATATCTATTAACATTTACTCACTATATGTACATACATTGAAAGAAAATTTAAAATGCACGACAAGATTTCACGACTTTTTTGTTACAATATCGAAGTGTTTGTTTATTGTTTGCTCTTTTTTTTAAGGAAAGTTTGTTAAAGTCTAATGGCCGATTTCACGAAGGACTTTTAAATATTTAACACGCTTCTAAACCTTCAAATGGGTTATTTTGGTTTCACCAAGCACCTTTAAATTAAACAACCTTTTAAACACCCTTATTAACTAATTCCCATTTTTGGTTCATTAAATTTTAAAAGTGTCATTAAAATGTCAGATCAGATGCAGTTAACAAGCTGAAATTTGCAGAAAAAAATTTGAAACATTTTAATTTTCAATTTTTGGAGATACGATATCAATTAGCCCATTTTTTTTTGTGTAATTTTTGCCTCTTTCTCTTCTTTTTATATGCGCATTCATTGTTAAATTTATTTTTTTATTTTTATTTTGAAGAAGTTTGCCCATTTATTTTGCAATTCTTGGCATTTGTTTCAATACATAATGCTTTCTCTTTTTTTCTCATACATTTGGCTTATTAGAAAGAAAAAAACCAATTTGTTTTTCCAGGGATGTGAAGAGAACTCGATTTTAACAAAAATTTCCCTAAAATTTCCCTTTTATAGATTAGTGAAACTAAAAATATTTAAGGGCCTGAAAAAATTTAAGAGGGTTTTCGATAAAAGTGCTTTTAGTGTTTGTTTATGAAATTGGACATAAGTTTGATAAAATTTTAAAGTTCACAAAAAAAAGACAGAAAAGCTGTATTTATGCGGAAACTATTGGTTCCACAGAGATGTTTTTAGGCTCAAATTGAAGAAAATGAAGTTAACTTAAAATCGTAGGGCGAAGATATAATCGAAAGGTTGAAATCACCAATAAAAATTAATTTTTTGTTTCCTCAGAGTTGATCATCTGTTTTCTTTTAAAAAGAATTACACAAACATAAAGGTAAACATTCATGGTCTTATTTATAAACGTTGTCTAACTTTAGACAACTGTCCAACTTTGGAAAATGTGTTCAAAAACCTTGTTTATTATTGACTTATAGCTGCAGCCTAACTTGAGACACAAGAGTAGATTGTTCTAACCGTGAATAATGTGATATTTATTTTTATTAAATAAAGCATATTTCTACCAATTAGAAAATAGTTAGACAGTGTCTAAGTAGACAAAAATCTAATAAATACGACTGTCAAGGTTTTAATATCAATTTAAATGTTCCCAACAATTTAATGCGATCGACTTTTATCGCATCGAATCTTGAACCACATCTCCGCAATATGAGCATAACATCTCAATTTCAATTGACTCCAACAACCAACCAAAAGGTACCTATCATAATTCATTATTACCCATCACCTGTCTGCAAATTAAAGTCTACCACAAATCACGGTTATTTGCCAAAATAGGTCTCACAGCAAACACATCTGTCCTAAATAAACATATTTAACAACAACCTCTTATTAAACACGCATGACTACCTTCTTGCAATGTTGTCTTGTCTTGTCAAGTTAAGTTTTTTTTTCTTTTTCTTAGAACGCCATCTGTTGTATTATTTAAAAGCAACAACCGTAAAGATTTTGTAAAAACAGTAAGTAAATATTATAGATACAAAATACATAGAATAAACCTAAACATACACAGAATAAGTTAAGTCATAAGTGCAATAAGCTTTAGTTGTTGTCCCTTTCCTTTTGCAATAAAAATAAAAATAACAAAGAAACAAACCATGTCCATAGCTAATGGTCAGTCAAGTCAGGAGGTTCTGAATAAATTTTGTTAGCGAGCTTGTTTTTGTTCTATACGCAATTCTTTTACCTTTTTTTCTTATTTGCCAAAGGTTTTGCATTATTATGGTGATCACTCCACCGGAACATAATTATGCTACTTCATAAGTTTTTCATTTTTGTTTTGTTTGTTATATTTGTTAGATTTTTTTTATACCTTTGTATGTAGTTTTTTAGTGTTTAAAAGTTGGATTTTTCTCTTCTAATCGAAAAGTGTGCAGTATTGCCAACATCAAGTTTAGAAAAATCAAAGAATTTGCTGAACTAAAAAATTGATAGAAAAGTGATTCGTAAAATAAAATAACAAAAATTATCAAAAACTTGAAAACGAAGAATGAAAATAGCTAGTCCATTAAAGTGTTATAAATAAATAAATAATTTAATTTAGCTTCATTAAATTAATGAACCCGTTCATTAAAATAATGAACCCGTTCATTAAAATCAATGAATCCGTTCATTAAAATTAATGAACCCGTTCATTAAAATTAATGAAACCGTTCATTAAAATTAAGGAACTCCTTCATTAAAATTAATGAACTCGTTCATTAAAATTAATGAACTCCGTTCATTCGGGGTATTAATTTTGGTTCTTGAAATATTTGCATCCAAATTGCAATTACTTTATTTCTGCACAATTGCATTAAATTAGTTCAAAAAAATTGTTTGGATGGCGATATTTCTGGAACGGAGAGTCGTAGATGGTTGCGGTTTTCAGTTCTGAATTTGAAATTCTGAGAGACCTTTTCAAAAATGTAAAAATTTTTTAAATATGAAATATGACATTTTCAAACGTGTAAATAAAAAACAAATCGCCTCAAAACCTATAAATTAATACATAAAAAGAAAGGTGTTAAAAAACTATATGCTTTTTTTCTGGATAAATTTCATGACCCAAAATCTAGTCCTTTTTTTATGGTAAAGTAGTCCAAACTGTAGTGCAAAGAAAAAAGCTAACAAAAACATGAAAAATATAGTAAACACAATGCAAAAATAGAGGGATTTTTTAAATAAAAATTTTGCTAAAATTAAAATTCATTTAAAATAAATTTTTTTTGTTTTATGTGTCTTTAAATAGACATGGTATTAAATCTTTAAGAGCATTTTACTACAACTTTTAACGAACAAAAAATATGGTAATACGTACTTAATCTCGAAGACATGGTGCTGACACTGATTTTTTTATTTTAGAATTTTTAAACGTTTTTATTCATTTTGACAATATTTTTGGTGAGTTTCTTAATTCCCTCTTACGTTTTGATGTTTTCAACTTTGAAATGCAATGTTTTATTCAAAATTGTATGTTTTTTAGTTTTTTAAATTTGTTTTTTGAGGTTGGAGTCTTAATTTTTATGCTAGGTTATAACTCAACATTTATTTCACGGATTTGTTTTTATATGTTTTGTCCGAAGTATTGGCACCATTCTTAGTAAAAAAAATAACAAGATTTTTAGCAAAATTGCTTCAAATCATTTAATTTAAGTTCATTATAAATAAATATACTACGGTACTGACACCCACGGAACCGACATTTAGGCTTTAATATAACCTCATGTCTCAAAGCTTCTGAGTAAAATAAAATCCGTTATAATTTTAACTTATATGACTTAAAAAGAAATACAATATTCTAAAAATCACCCCAAAAAATTCCATAACACGCTTGGATATTACTACCACGGTACTGACAGGTAATTTTGTGACACATGATTTTAGAATAAAATCACTTCACTCTTACAGCAAAATTACGTAAGTAAAATAAATTGGCTTTTGTTAACAACAAATAAATAGTGCCTCTTTCAATCGGCACCACACCAATGCCATCAAACTAAAAACAAAATGGCGGTTCAGCGGTAAATCTTTTGAATTCAAAAAGAAAATGAAATCCGTGGACAACATTCAATTATTATTATTTAATTAGAGAGCATATATTTTGACTTGATATTCTCAAAATATAATCAAGCAACTATTGTACTCAAACTTTTCTGAGAACAACATTTTTATTCAATGATGTATTTTAATAGAAAATTGTAGATTTAATTGAAAAAACAAGGATGGGACATGCCACGGTACTGACATTTTGCGTATACTTTTTCAAGTCAAGGGGAAAGGGTAGCAAATTTTTAAACAATCTATAATGTAAATTGTAGTACCAACTTATTTCCACAATTCAAACCAGAAATTCATAAGAAATTTTTACATTAAGCTACAAATAAAGCCCTGGACACAAAGAATCACAGTTGGCAGAGAATCACCCATATACCCTTTTGCTTTCCTGTTTGTTTTATTATGGGGATCTGATCCAGGTCAGATCATATGGAGTATAAAATGTAGCTAATATGGCTTTATGCTTCGTCCAACACGTCCTTTAAAAAAGTTTGTTTATATTTTCCAAGTATAAATTTAAACAAATAAGAGTTGGCAACACTGCTATTTACTGAGAAACAATAACGACCAACTTGGTTTGGACCGGACAACGACGACGACCACGAAAATTTACATCTCTCTGGTTTTTCGGCCCAAACACGCAAAGCTGCAAAACATAATTTTACGTATAGGTACGATTTTTTTTTTGCGCTGTCGTTTTACTTCCTCTTTTTTATTATTTATGATAGTGTTTCCATTTTGTTTTTTTTTTTTTAATATTATTTTTGCATATTATTTTGTTATTGTTTTCCTTCGCCCATTCATTGCATCGATATTTTGTTTCCCTTTTGCTTTTTTGCGCTGCGTATTCGTATATGAAATGGAAAGAGCAGTTGTTGGCCACCAGCTAAGTATACTTATGTATAAGGTGGGTGCCATTTCGTATACTCGTTCCGTTCTCGTACACCACACAAACTTTATTACCCTCATTCAGCAGACCCATTCCGGTAGCGGCTTGGACTATTGACTGCGCCTTTGATGGACGTGTTCTTTACTTTTTTTTTATTTTATTTTTTTTTTATTTTATTTCTCCCCTTGTAATTTAAAATAAGAGGGAAGACCTCGACTCGACTCGGAGTCGGAGTCGGATCGGAGTTTTATTTTAATGCCCACTGTGTGCTTCGTGTATGACTTTATTAGGAGTGTTTTGCATATCGACTTTAATTCACCATCCAGTGAACAGGAACGTCATTGTCATGGGTGCACTTCCATATAAAGTGGTAAAAGGTGAAGCTGGGAAGTCGTTGTATTTCCCTCTTGTGGAAAACTTTTACTACCTCTGTTGAGCGAGCTGCATCAGTCACAGAATGCGGTGTTGTTCTTGGTGGAGTTAGAGTTAGAGGTTGAGAGGTCTTGTATTATATAGTCTCTTCTCTCACTTGGTTTATGTGTGGCTTTAAAACTTGCTTCCTCCCTCTGAAGCCTGAAGTCTTTAAAGACAGATACTTTAAACATTTCCATTTCCAATTTTTTTGTTGTTGTCTCCATTTTATTTTATTGACACGGAATCGTTGAGAGAGTAGGTATTGAGTGTGGTGTGGTTTAGTTTGGTTTGGTTTTGGGAAGGAAATACTCTAGGTTTTGTATAAATTGCAAAAAGATATTGAAGGGCTTCTGTGGTTTTTTGTTTTGCAGTACATAAATTTATTGCAAAGCAAACAATGACGAGAAAAAAGACGAACATTTTAAAAGCAAGAAACGAACAATTTGGTATCGGAAATTCTGTATTGTAGGTTTGTACCTACCTACCTACCTATAGCCCAATAACAAGATGGTTGGTTTGGCTATAAACTGAGAGATAATCGTGTGCGATAGTTTGTTAACCCCCGGATTACTAAATCTATATAGGTAGATAGGTACACAACACCAAAACCACACACCACTCAAAAACCGACTTAGAGTCTTTGTGGTAAGGTGAGTGTGGTTGAATCGAAAAGGAGGAACATTATCTCTTTTTTGAATGAGAAGTCTGTCCGTTCGTCGTCGTCGTCGTCCTTTGGCTTCTTCTCGCTGGGGAGCTACCTATACTTATATTATACGAACTTGGAAAATGTATAGCTGCATCATGATGGGGACTTACTTATAGTATAGAGAGTCTTATGCCATGGGTTTGAACTTGTGGCACAAATGAATTCAATTCTTGCGGTTGTGATGTTTGCAAATTAATTTAACGAGCCAAATCCATGCAACACAACCCACAGCCACAGCCCAAGCCACCATCATAATATGCGACCCACAAAGAGGGCTTGAAAAGTCTTCAGCTGGTTACCTATACAATACATATCTATACAAAAACCTATACCTTTCTATCGGCCATTGTTGAGGAGGGGAAGGGGGGTGATGGTGGATTGAAGTGAAGTGGGGCAGCAAAAAAAACAGAGTGAGAAGAATTTGTTTTTAAGTTGAAGGTATACATAGAAGTTTGAGAGTTGGATATTCGTTTAAATGAGAATCCATTGAAGATATACTTTTTATAGCCTGATTTGCATGATGATGAATACATGAATATGTAGGTATAGCTCCATATATAAATATACAACTCGCTGAGTTATAAGCGTTATTGCTTGATGACGCAAAGAGGTTCAATATACTTATGGGTAGGATGCCTTTATGTATAAGTTTGGAATGAGAAATAGAGCTTCAAATAGAAATTTGCTTTGTAATTAATTATTTTGAATGGAAATTCTAATGAAGAGTAATGTTTATTTTTTTTATTTTATTTATTTTTTTTTTTAACATAAATATATTTCGAATGTTTATTGCTAATGGTAGGAACATATGTATCTACATAATATAAGAACGTTTTTGAAAAAGAATTTGAATTTAACACGGATTTTGTTCATTTTTATAAGAAAGCAAAAAGGAGTAAGTTAACGAAAGGAGACTTTTTACAGATTTTTGTGAAAAAGTAATGAAAAGGTATAAACCTACTTGAATTTCAATTGAGCAGCGATGTTATATGCACTCAGTTTTTTGATAAAAGTATAGGTACCGAGATTTGAAATTGACACTTCCTCGCTACAATGCAGAACTATAGTCTAAAGCTAAGTACAGACGATTGTCAGATCTTACAATATTATCAGAACTGTCAATGGTCTGACAATAGCTGACAATTGACATATTTCTTACAATGAAAAATTGTCCGTTCACACGGTTGGTATAGATTTCTTCCCAATTTGATTGTCAGCTTTTTTTTACCTCTCTTTAACCGCAACTCATTGACATTTCGAACAATGAAGAAATTGTCAGCAATTGTAAGATGTTTTCAATTAAAACATCTGACAATGACCAATGAGTCTGACAATTTCCTAATCGACTGACAATGATAAAAATTGTGTGTTCAGACGAATGTAAGGTACCTGACAATTTTGTGTCAGATTGTCGTCTGACAATATTGTCAGACAAAATTGTGTGTTCAGGCGATTGTAAAACATTTGGAACAGTTTTTTCACAGACAGATCTGACAATATTGTAAGATATGACAATCGTCTGTACTTAGCTTAAGTCCGAAATTTTAAAATAATTTTTTTTGTATGTAGGTACGTAATAAGGAAATTTGTTGTATTCCGCGCATTTCCAACATATTCCGCATATTCCTACGTGCTGCAGTAGTTCTTTCAGAATTTTAATAATGAAATCTTACAATAAAGTCGAAAGTCAATATTTAACGGACTTAGGTTCTTCTTGAAAAATCTTGTTAATGTGACTTAGATTAGTTCTGCATTGTAGTTCTCCTATATACCCTTCAGCTATTGATTTTCAATTTAACTTTCATGTTGCATTCAGCATATATAAGCGATTTTTGTCAGCTATTCTGTTACTTGCTGATGGTTTGCAATATGTACATCCTTTCATTAAAACATGGTATCTGGGTCCAACATTGGTGGTATTTTTCGAGCTCTGAGTTCTTGATTAGAGGATTTTTATAAAACTTTTGAGAAAGATAATGATGTTGTAGCAAAATGAAATAAGGTCCAAAATATTCTTCAAAATAAAATGAAATTAAAACCCAAAATGAATGTTGGGGTCATAATTTGTTGGGGCTTTATTTTACATTATGAAAAATTTGAGAATATTCGTTGTTATTGCTTTGCATAGTTTTGAGGTGTTATTCCATTTTTTTTTTGAGCTTAATTACACGGAGCCTCATAGTAAGTTTGAACTAAATGCTTTTTGCTGAACTATATTTTCTAACAACTGCAGCAAACAAAATACAGTCAAACTTCTCTATAATGAACCGTCAAGGGAAAAAAAAATTGCTTCGTTATAAAGAAGTCTTATACAAAATTCGTTTTATAGAAAATGTAATTTTTATAATAATGCAAAAACTCTTTTATATTAAAAAAAAAAATAAAAAAAAACTAATTTTAAAGAAATGTATGTCTTTTTATTTTTTTATTAAAAGATATACCAAATTTCGATTGCACATGAACAGTTTCAGTTTTGTTTTATTATAAAAATCTTTCAATTCTCTCAAACTCAAACGATTGGAATGTTGCTTAAAATTTCTACTACATATGCACACTTTTTATACATCCATACATATGTAGATACATTCTTTCAGTTAAAGAAAATTCTTGCCAAGGCTTCTAGGCTTCTAGGCCAAAAAAATAAGTTCCTTATGAAGAAAATTTCGCTATAGATGATTTCGTTATAAAGAACCTAATTCATATATGATATGGGATATTTTTTTAGGGGGAATGGGAACAAAATGAAATTCGCTATAGAGAGAATTACATTAGGTACATAAGGAAGTTCGTAATAAGGAAGTTTGACTGTACATGTAATTCCATTTTACACACATTATCAAAAAAAAATAATTCTTAAACTCAAAATTTTGAAAAAAAAAAAATTTAAAAAAATTTATTTTTTGAGAATTTAACTTTAGAAGATAATATTATTTTAGTTTTCAATAGTCTTATTAAAATTGTTATTAATTTCTGATGAAAATCAAATGAATTTAGTTTTATTACAAAATTGAAAAATACATAATAACACTATTTTTTTTTTCTCAAAAAATCAATTTTTCGAAATTTAGACCGTAGAATCCTGATTTTGGATACAAAATTAGTAGTAGGCAGGTAGGTAGTAGGTACAAAAAAATTTACCCGATTTACCATTCCAGCATAGTTGAGGTACATTAGAAATGAAAAAAGCATTTATGTATTTTAAAACTTTGATTAAATTCTTTTTTAAATTTGCTTTTCTTCACATACAAATCTAGAAAGCCTACGAACAGGGTTGGCCGAATTAATTACACTACATTTTCTACTACGCGTAGTTAATTTAGGCCGATTTTATTCACTCGAAGTTGAACTGCACAACTTGAAGATTTTTATTTTCAACTTGTGAATTTCTTTTTATTCACTCAAAGTTTGCATTTTCAACATTCGATTTTAAACACTAGAGTTGATCAACTTGGGAGTTGTCAACTCCTGGAAATAGTAGAAGTTGACCGAGCAAACTTGAGATTTTACGTAGGTAGGTACACAAATTTTCTTGTTTAATTTGTTACCAAAACACGTTCGCTCCTACTTAATAAATGTTCCAAAGAAATCATTTTTCTTCGGGCACATGAAAGTTTTTTTGTCTGCCATTAATTATTTGTATTCACACTTGACACAATTGTAATGTATTGACACAAAAAAAAAATAATACAATTTAACACAAATAACACAATTAAACACATAAAAACAGTCAAATATGGTTGACAAATTCAAATTAATTTAAAAAATGACAGTTTTTGTTTTATATTTCACAAATATCCCAGGGATATTTTTTAAACGTGGAGTTGGCCAACTTTAGATCTTCAACTGGAGAGTTGAGAAAATAAATAGTGAATAAAAAGAAATTTCAACTTGCGTTTCAACTCTCTAATAATAGTCAACTCTCAAGTTGGCCAACTCGAGAGTTTGCCTCAATTTGAGCAATAGTCAAAAAAAATAGCCCTTAATAAACTACAGTCTTATTTTCTACAAATTGTTACGTTTTCATATACATACAAAGTAAATTTATAATTTCTTTCATTTACTATATTTAACTACGTTTAACTACATAAACTACGTAGCAAATGTGAAAAATGTAGTGGCCATCCCTGCCTACAAACACTTCTCCTTTTTTTGGTGTCCGTTTTATTATCTTCTTCGTATTCTGTTTCCTCGACAAGTAAGAACATAGCATGAACGCAATAATTTTGTCTATTCCCCTGACGTTTCGCCCTCTTTCTCTACTCGGCGTTACACTTTTTTGAAATTCTGTTGATTTTTTCACATTGTTAGTAGGTAATAGGTATGCCTCCGCTTAAACATTTCTAATGTTAAAACCCTACTCCCGTTTCAGACCCCTTTCACTGTTTAAGGTGCTAAGTAACCAGAAATTTAACAAAAAAAACCTAATTTTCATAAATTAAAAAAAAAAAAACTATAAAACACCGAAATTCGACTTAAAATTAAAAAGAAAGTTGAATATTAATAACAAAACTTGAACTTAAATAAAATAAAACATAAAATTTTTAAAAAATAAATCAGTTTGAATTTTTTTTTTTTTTAAGTTGAGTTTGAAAATTACTTTTTTTTTTAAACAAAAATAAAATTCAAGGAAAAACATATGTAGGTACCTAATATTGGTTGAACAAAAAACGTTATAGAATATTGGAAGTTATTGATTGTTATTGATTTCTAAAATTTTTTTTCTATTTTAAGTCAATTTCTGCTTAGAAAATTGGCCATCCTGCCTTAATTTAAAAAAAAAATTAAGAAAAAAAAATTTTTCCAAATTAAAGTACTTTTTTCATGTTTCAATCTTAAATACCTTCATATCGTAAATTCAATGAAATACATAATAATATAGGGTATTTTTAAAATAATTTTTTTTTGGGAAAAATCTTTATAGAACCTCCCAATATAAATTCTAAATATAGGTTCAATCTATATTTATTTATTTATTTATTTGATTCAAATCTACGATATTACATCCACAGACTTTGCTTAATTAATATATTTTTAACTTAACGTAAGTAATTAAAGAAGAATTACAAAGCATTTTGGATAAGATATGTAACGTGGGTTTTAAATTGAAATCTAGGTACAAAAAGATCAAGGTCATCATAGTAGATGTTAAAAAGCCTACAACAATGTTGAAAGTTTTTTTAATGCAGAAATTTCTAAACAGCATCATATCCTTTATGCTAGGTAGGTATAGCAAAAATAAGGGACGAACTATATTTTGAAATTAAGATATTATTAAGTGTGAACTGTCACCGGAAAGCTCTATATATATATATCCCTCTGATTTCCGATCGAGGAGTAAAATGCCAAAAATTACAGATTTAAGACGGACATGTCTATATGACTTGTTAAGATGTGCTTGTAATTTTTTTTTCATGACAACAAATAATAAAAAAGATACCACTCTTTCAATTTGCCATACGAATACCATCCATTTCTGTCGCTATTTTTAAGTATCCTTTTAAAAATTCTCTTGTTTTCATATGGGAAATATAAAATCCTTAATTCATTATTCATTCATTATAACAACCGTAATAATTCAAGTAACTTAAAACCAAACGTTAACAACGGTTTTCCAGAAATAATATTTTTTTTTTTGCTGGTTTTTAATTTAATTTTAAATATAATAAAATTCATAATAAAAACTTTAATCCACATGGTTTTTTGTATCTAAATAAATATATCCACATACCTACATAATATATTATAACTTTCTAGGTTTTTCTTTTTCATTAAATAAGTTGCATTTTGCGGGAATACCTACCTACCTATAATAGGTGGGTAAAGAGAAGATACATAATATTATCTACATTTTATATACATTGCTCCATTTTTATATGCAAAAATGATGCTGTGTATATCGCGTGTGTACTATAGAAAGTATCCTCTCTTGCATAATGTTAAAATCAGAGAAAAAGTTATAAATCCTTTTTATATACATATGTATATGTAAATGATTTTCATTTTTAGTTTGCCCTTGGGAGCTGTATTATAATATTACTATATACATATCAGGACAATAAACGGGGCATGATGGTAAGTTTTCTATAGGTGCTTAAAACTATACAATCCGTATCTGTATTTACGCTCGTGTATACATAGGTATACCTACTAGTAGAAACGTTGGTTTGCTTAATCCTATTTTTTTTTTTTTTTAATAATCTCTAATAATCCATTACATTTCTACATATTCGTAGTTAAAGAAAACTTTGTATTTTATGCGATAAAATTTCATGTCTTTAATACACACTTGTAGCCAAACTTAGCTTTGTATAATCGCGATCTTTTATAGGACAAGAGGGTTCTAACTGCATATCACATCACTTTTTGAGAAAACTAAGGTCAAATCTTTCATGTTGTGTAACTTTTGTCCATTAATTTTAATCAAAACGTGTAAATGGTTACCTACATATTTTATTTTTTTTCTGAATTTTTTTACAATTAATAAATTTAAAATATAATTAATAGTTATTTAGTAATTAAAGTTAAAAAAAATCGATAGAACTCTGTTGCTCAACGATAAGGCACTTGGGCGTAGAACAAGAAGGTTCTAAGTGGTTGATAGAACTTTGTGTCACGATTTTCATATTAAAAATTCAACAACACAATTAATTCGAATAAATGGAATGCCTTGGAGCAAGAGGGTTCTATTTGCATCGCAAAAGGTTCTATCCACAAATTCATTTGTTTTGCGTAAGTACGCAAGGTTCTATCTGGCTAGTTAGAACTTTGTGAACTTAAGGCCAGGCGCGCACCTGCAACTTAACAGTTTGGTTCCAATTTGACCACAACGGGCTTATATAGAAGTGCGCTCACATAAACTTCCGCGGGGTCTCGTACAATCCTATAGTACTCAAAATCGAAACCAAATAGTTTGGTTGCAAGTGCGCGCCTGGCCTAAGACAGAATTAAATCTGTGCAGATAGAACTCTGTTTTCTGCTTTTTCCTTAACTATTTCCGAAACCGTAAGAGATAGGGAGATGTGGATAGCCGCAATCGAAAGAGCATAGCCTTTTTAGTAAGATTCAATATATAACTCAATTTTATCAAAAATGTCAGGTAGAACCCTATTGTTCTAAGATCGCGTAATGTAGTTTTTTTTTTTAAACAGATTCACTCTTGTGTTTTTTTTTAAAGAAAGATTGGCTTTTGTAGGAATCAAGATATAAAGTTGATTTATTCATATCTGAAAATATGTAGGGCTATTAGAACAGTTTCAGTCAATGTTTACGGGAGGTTATGACCCAAGCGAAATCCGCCATATTAAAAAAAAAAAAAGAAGAAAGTTTTGTTCTTTATTTTCAAAACTATTAGTTTTAGCGGGAAAATTGTTAAGAACAATATTGAAAGCAAAAAAATCTTCTTTAGTTTTATTATATTTTTTCACACCGAGAATATTTGTGAGGTTATGTCGTTCTTATTTTTTTATTATTTTACTTTTGTGTATTTTTATCGTTGTCGAGCAAACTAAGCCTGAAATTTTTTAATGTGATCCACTTTTGCAGTTTAAAATTAATGTTCTTAAAAGTGCCTAATTTTGTAGAGCCCAAACTAGACGCAATTTATTTTTATTGATCAAAAATATTTGTATCGAAAAAAAACTTGAATTTTATGAGAACATTTTAATTAGCAACGCTGGATATGATATTCTCGTATATGAAATGATTAAATAAGAGCTCTCGATTTTAAGCATGTGTCTAATTACACGTGTATATGTATGTTTCACGTGTACAGTGTAAACTTATAGTAAAAACAAAATCAAACCCCTATACACGTGTAGATTCTAAATACACGTGTAAATAAAAATACAAGTGTAATTATAAAAGTCGTGTTTTTTTTTTATAACTGTTCAGGGCAGAGACTAAACCCAGAAATTATGTGTTGTTAATTGTACTTAGGTGAAGTACATCAAATTATTCTTTCTTGTAAATAATTTAATTCCTTCACGAAGTTGAGCAAAGGTGAAAAGATTGTTTAACGTTATAAAAAATATTTTATTTTTTAAATATTTTATTTTTTATATATTCAAATTGATATGATATCAACAAGTTTTTAAAGAATAATAATAATTTTCAAAACAACATTTTTTACTAAGCTTGTTTGTGATTTTTAAACATAAGTTTTTTTTTTTTTTTCTTTTATTTATGTTGAGAGTCAACTCAACAATAACTGACCGTGGTGTAGCGATTCCGAGATATATTTTACAGTTTAAAATAACTCCGTTTTTAGAGTATATGAATGGATATTCAGGCCTATCACAGAATCCATCGTGGAAAATCCCCGAATGGATTATTCCACTACGAACCCCGAAAAAAAGGATTCACAAAATCCGAATGGAATCGAAAAAAGCAATGCCTATGTCCTAAGCTGTCCTATGTCACAGCAATCCTTGGAGCTTTTAAAATAAAAAATCCCTTAAACTTTTTAAAAAGTACCATCTTTTTTCCCTTTTTATTTTACACAAAAAAAGCTGAACATTTATGTTAAGTATGGCTAGACTCTTTGTTTTAATAAATATCGCAAAAACAAATCCCAAAATCCCTGAGCACTATTACAGCTGTCAAATGATTGAGATCGTGAAAAAAGTTGTGTTGTTGATATTTGTCTTTTTATTCAATGTTTTAGCATTTTTTTCTCAAGAAAATAGATTCAACATAAAAATAAATTGAAGTTATAAAAATAATGTGGTTTAAATGTACTGAGGAACTAATTTCGGCCCGGCTTGTTTTAAAACTTTTAATTCCTCGTTTTTTTTAACGTACATAGTTTTGTTTTGACTTCTTTGTAAATTGTTTCGGTGTGGTATTCAATTATTTTAAGAGTTTAAGAATTTTCAACAAAATACAAATTGATTAATTTGCGTTTGCAACCATTGCAAATTTTACAATTTGTAAAAAAAACTATTTTTTAATGAAACACAATCGTTTACCACTTGGCTACGACAAGAATCAGTTGTCGTAGAAAAGGACGTCATATTTCCGTTTCATTCGGAATTTGTGATACCAAATTTCCCGAATTTCGAAATTCTTAATAGATTTTCCACTACGAATGGATTCTGCAATACATTTGTCGTGATTCGTAGCAAATTTTCGATTACAATGGAATTTGTGATAGGGCTGGTTGTGTTACACCAAGCAAAATATTTTCTAGTTACGATATTTTATTTATTTTCCAACGTCTTTTTGACCACAAAACTTCATAAGTACGATTTAAAATTAATTACACGTGTACTGCTAAATACACCTGTAGCAATAAATACAACTGTAACAATAAATACACGTGTACAAATTACAATGTTTGGGTACGAAATTTTAAAACTTCTCAACTAAAACACCCTGTTAAAGTATTCAAAGTGAATGAAATAATTTAATAATATCTATAAAAAAAAACTGACAAAAAAATTGTTAATAAATAATCACAACGTTGAAATGGTTTCACGTTCAATTAAAACTTACCTAAACATAATACATAATTACAAATACATACCTCTGTACATGATACGTACTTTTTTACCTATTGAAATCGTCTGTGTCGACGACAAAAAAAAACCAGAAGTATCTGAATGTCATGCATTCAATAAAATGTCAGGTACATACTGGTACATTATATAAGGTAATATAATATTTATGCCCTTGAAAAATCAAATACATTAACATTATATATTATGAATTTCATTCACTCGTCGAAAGAATTTCATAAAAAAAAAAAAAGAAATAAAAACTAAAACATTTTTGGTATATTTTTTACTGATGGTTTCAAAGTGATTCTTTCGAGGGAACAAACATCCGATGAAATTGAGCTGACTCAACTCTCAAGTTTGGAATTAAAATTTTTACGTGCTTTAGGTTGCATGTAATATTTTCTATTTTTTTTGTTAACCAAACAAAAAATTCATTCATGTCGATTTTCCATGATAATTACACCCTGGGTCATTTGATTAACGTCTTAATTTATAAGATTTTTTTTTTGAGAATAGTTTTTTTTACCGACAAAAATAATGATAGGAATTTAAGTATAAGTACAGTAGAATCTCAAAAAGATAAACAGATATAAAACAAGGCCCGTTCATCTTTTCAAATTATTCATCTTTTTGAGCATCAACATTTGGTTGAGGAAAAAGATATGGTTATAAGTAAAAAAATTAAAAATTATTTACAAAACAAGTTGAAATAAGCCCCAAAACACTGTTCAGGAGGAACTAAATGCAAAGAAAAAAAACATTATAATGTTTGGAATAAAGTTTTCATCTTTTCGAGTACAAAATTTCAACCTCTTCATCTTTTTGAACACTCAAAAGTGGAAATATTTCTTTCATCTTTCCGAGCTGTTCATCTTATAGAACCGTTCATCTTTCCGAGATTCTACCCTTAGTTTAATCTTTAATTTATAAACATCAGAAATAATCTAAATATACATATGTATAAAAATGAGCGCATATAACTCGGCTGAAAATCATCCGATTTGAATTAAATAAATTTTGTTGGATTTTTATTGATATAGGTTAAACCACTACGGAGCCTAAAATTGGAAATTTTGACTAGAAAAGTAGGAAAATCGTGAAAATTCTAAATTGTATACTTTCAAGGGCAGATGGTGGCGATATAAAAGGGTGTTTTTTTTAGACGTGTGGTTTTCAATCTGGCAATACTTTTTTCAGAGTTGGTCTTTTTGACAGCTGTCACTTGATTTATACTCAGTTTGGTTTGCCATTTCATAATGAATATAGACTTACTCCTGAACAACGTTTGCAAATCGTGCAAATTTGTTACCAAAATAATGGTTTGGTTCACGCGAAGCATCGCGCGCTGCGTCCAATATTCGGTCGACATAATCGCCCAGCAGAGTAATTCGAGCAACCACGGATCGGTTTCGCCCAACGTTTACTCTAGTGGATAATGCGCATCCTCAGAGACGCCGCGCCGTACAATGCGCACCGAAGACGCTATTGCTGCTGTGGAGCAGAGTATCGAAGAAGACCCGAATGAGTACATCCATTATTCGAGCCAGCCGCGGCAGCCACTTGCCCGAAATCATTTTTAAAACATAATGACAAACCCTTATCTTTATAATAAAGGTAAATTCTTGGCTATAACAATAAATTATATGCGTTTTATTTGTTCTTGAAAACCACACGTCTAAAAAAAACCACCTTTATTAAAAATCCATTTTACATGGGAAGGAAAAATAATGGTTCTTATAAAAATGACAAACACTACGAAGTTTACAATCGGCTAATGTGATCGGCTAATGTGATCACAAACAGATGGCGTTACGTTTTTAGACTAGGTACCTACTATATTTGTGAACAAAATCTGTTAAGCGTATTTTGAAGCTCCTATAAATTTTATCTTCACTTTTTAAAATGCTAAAATTGATGAAAAATTCCGTGCCGGGCGGACCAGCTAGTAAATTTATTTAAACTCATTCTGTGAATATACATTGCTATAAGTGAATTTAAAATGGTAGTGGGTGGCCCAACCAAAATTAAACAATGAATATAAATGTTTGCCGTTTCAGCTTAAAAGAATTATGCTTCCTTCATTTTATTTATCTTCGTGTTAATATATTACAAATTTTATTTTAAAATTTAATTGGATTTAAAATACAATTGACTGACTTGTAGTGTATATTCAAGGCTTTATTTATATTTTGGTATTTAACTTTTACGATTTTACTTTTTTATTAAATTTCAAACTGATGCAAAATTAAAACAAATGAAAAATGTATATTTAACAGATATATATGTATATAGATATTAATGTAGTCAATCTATCTTAAACTTTAATACCTGTCCAAAAGATAGATTGATTTTCAACCAATAGATAGAAATAGAAATTGCAATTTTATCAATTTTATCAATTTTACCTTGGTTTTAGTTTTTAATTATAAAATATCGTTTTGGGCTTAAAATGACTAGTTCACAAGTACAAAACAAATGTGGGCATTTGTTAGATGAGTTTTTTTTTTTGTTTTTTTTTAGTTGTTTTGTTTTATAAACTGGAAGTTTGCAATTTCAACAACAATTGATTTGACGTATTAGTTTCAAGGTATTTTAATTTTAGATTTTGATTGAAAAATATTAAATTCATGTTTGGGATAAAAAGCTATGGAGTGTAAGTTTAAGCAATAAGAACATCCTTTTTAAATGTCAAATTGGTTAACAAAAACGAAAAAAAAATATTAAATATAACTTAAAAGTTTAAGGCTTAAGTATTGAGTAAATTTAATTTAATAGTTCAATATTTAAACAAAAAAAAAATACCATTCACGAGTACTTAAAAAATCATTAACTATTTAATTTTGTCCTATAAGCAAAGAAAATTAAATAAATCAACATTAATGGCTTGTTATATACAGTAAAATATTTTTATTACCATCAAAACTAAGCACATCACAGTTCAGCTAGAAAAATTCTATGTAATACAACATTTATAGTAAATATATTTTGAAAGAAATATAAATTAAGGCAATATACGAATAGCCCTTAAATATATTATATTCTTCCCAAGTTGGTTTATGTATAGGTATTATAATCCAATGTGAGAACAGCCTTACCCTAAAGGCATTTTTTTTTTTGAAAAAATAAAAATAAACAAACCAACATACGTCTTCTCTTATATAGATATATGTATATACAAAACATGAATACCAAGACCAAAACCAACTTACATTAGAACAAGATGTTGAATATTTTATATTAAGAATTCGTTGTTGAGTAAATATTTATTTTGTATGTTTTGTGGAGTTTAATCTTGTAAAGATAATGTTTTACGTGATCTTTTATTTGAATTAATATTTTGTATGAAAATTTTGAAAACATATAGTCATCGAAATAAACAGAGAGGTTTTTTTTTTTTTTTTTAATTTTATGTATCGCATTAATTAATTTATGAATTAAAATTAATGTTCGAGTTACAGATCTTACAAAATGTCATTATGTAAGTAATATTTTAATTATTTCTTGTTACAATCGTGTTTTATGATAAACAAAAATTATAGAAAAGAATTAATCAATTTCATAATAATTTAAGGTCGGGTTATATGGGTTAGATTTAATATGGGAACATGATGGTCCACGCATATAAGCCGTAGCACGTGGTTTCATTTTTTATGTAACAATAATGTTAGGTACGTGAAAGATAATATCTTGTATAAGCTTGGATTTAACGTGCGCTTTTAATATTACAGTAATTACAGAAAGATAGCATCATAAGAACCTACATACTAGGTATAGATATGGAAAGTATAGAAGAAAACAAATATCAGTTCTAAATCGTGGGACGAAATTAGGTATATGACCCACTTTGATCTTAATCGTGTAAACCACATAAAATTATTGCCCCTACGACATTTAGGAAGAAAAACGATGACAGAACTCAACAAAATAGATTTTGTTAGTTAAAATCGAAATTTTGTGCCTAAAAAAAAACCTACCCACTATAGTTTGGCGAAATAATGCAAAAGGTTTTATAGCTCAATATTTGGAAGTTGCAGAGCTAATTATTTTAAGCATTTTGTTGGCTTTGTTGTCTCCACAATGTGTTATAATTTATAAAAAATATTATTTAACAATAAAATTAAAATATAAAATTTTTTTCTTTTTATTTTTATTAATTTTACTAAAACTTAATTTTCACAACTTTATTTTTTATTTTTCATACTTGCGACGCGTTTCGGAGTGTTTAAGGGCCAGTTATAGCTTTCATTGAAACTCATCATTGAAAATTTAAATTGTTAATTTTGAGGAATTTAAAAAGTGAAATCAGTGATTATTTTAATGCAAATAAAAAGCTAATAACTCAATTATTTTTTCTAGTCAAAAAATATTTCATTTTGGCCCAGCCTATCGCAGGAAATGAATTTCTTTATTTCAATGATTGAACTACCTTATCAGTGATCATTGAAATCTTAGAAGTCGTTTTATGTGAAAGGTAGGGCCAAAATGAAATATTTTTTTTAGTAGAAATAATAATCGAGTCATCAGCTTTTTATTTGGCATCAAAATAATCACTTATATCGGCTTTTTAGGGCCTCAAAACTGAAAATTAAAGTTTTCAATGAAAGCTATAACTGGCCCCTTAAGTCCATCCTCGGACTAAACAAAGTATTTCGGCCGAAGATGGAGTAAACACCCTAAAACGCGTCGCAAGTATTAAAAATAAAAAAATAAAGTTGTGAAAATTAAGTTTTTGTTAAATAAATTTTTTTTTTAAATTATAAATATCCATAAAAATTTTAATGTTCTCATAGTTTGATGAATTGTCATGAATTGTCTTAAATTTGACGTAAAAAGAAAAAAAAGAGTGTGCGTACTTATGTACACGCGCTAGAAGTAAAACTTCTTTCACGACAACAGGGCAAGTATTTTGCAAGTCCTACCACTCAGAGCACCCGATTTGAAACTCGGAACCGTTGCAAAATCGTGACGCTGAATTTTGTAATTCGTGACGGGAATTTGTATGTCGGTTTGACATGTCACTGACAGCTCCATAGAAACATTTTTTACCCCCATGCCGCAAAAGAAGTTTTACTTCAACAACACCCAATGAGCGAGAGACACAATAGATTGCAGAATATTTCCATGCAAAACCAATAAACCTACAACTATACATAATTTATGCTTCCTCGCATTAAATCGACCAATGGCCGAAAATCCAACACAACAGAAAAAAATCCTCAGAAATAAAATTCTTCCCACAAAAAACCCTTACTCGAATTCACTAACCATCTTAACGAATATATTAAATGCACGAACCATTGCATTTAACGAAAATATAATATCGTGACGCTGAATTTTGTAATTCGTGACGGGAATTTGTATGTCGGTTTGACATGTCACTGACAGCTCCATAGAAAAATTTTTTACCCCCATGCCGCA